>JAMXBD010001198.1:0-448630 GCA_024138025.1 Combretum micranthum
AGACAAGATAAGGCAAGCTAAGTTTACCTTCTAACGACATAGAAATTATTAAAGGGAAAAGATGGTTTATGAAAGAGAAATCGCGTTTTAAATCTTTCTCTCAACTTCTCTCAACTATGTTTAGTCTATAAGCTTCTAAATCCTCCAACTAACTTAACTTGATTTTCAGTACACTACGGTGAAATACCCTAAATTTTCATGTTTTGTTAATTAAGTATTATTAGATAATTAGTATGAAGATAGGGGTGATTTTGAACCTTAATTTAAATTTAGTTTAGAGATTGATTTTAAATAATTTAGTTAGTAGAATTACGCAAACTATAGAATATAATTAGATAGTTTGATATTATCACACCCTGAGGGTACCTTAATAGCATTAAGTCATCATGAATCCAACTGCGTCCCTTAATAAGCCAAGATTTACTTAATGAACATCAATATAGATGACAATCACTTGATACTAAATTACTTCAAGGAAAATGACATGAAACATCATCAAGGTTGCTTCGATAAAAAATATGGATATTTATAAGTCACATTGCAAGTAAAGTAGTACCATGCATCATATTAGTTACCATTTATTACAACCAAGCATTACGATGACAAAGATAATAGATATTTAAACTTAGTGATCTTATTATTCCTTAAGCTTTTCCCTCCAAGCTCTAATCCTTAGCTTTATGACTTGTACCCTTACAAAAGCCCTAAACGACATAAGCCATGGACTTCTTTCAAACATGAAATGTGTATAAGGTGTGGGCAAATCCACGGCCGGTGAAGTAATCAAACCATATCTCACATCAAGCAAGCACCACGTGAAATTTGATTAGCAAGCATATGTAATGCAACACTGACCATATGTAACACGTATAAGTTTAAATAACTAGAATTTAAACAAGTTATAGATTTACACCCTCTCACTAGAGTTATCAGGAACCAGCAATTAACTGAGCTTAGAAAAGACTAAGAACCAAGGAAAGAAATAATATATGCATGCATTTACTTTTAAACAAATTAATTCATTCAACCTACCTTTGGAACTTAGAAACTCCACTAAGTGTTAACAAACTTCATCAATACCATAGGTGGCGTTTCTTGGTGCCAAGTAGTTCTTAACGGAACCAAACAAAACTACTGGAAAAACCTGATAAAATTAGAAATTTTATATCTAGGAATACCCAGCAAACCCATAGATTTGAAGTGCTAACACGTATAACCTTAATAATGTAAGATATGCAAATAGTACAATGCATGATTTAACGTCTAATAATTTTAGATCCGATATTGAGATGTCACTTCACTCACAAGCACTTGATAAAATATCAATACAATTATTACCATTAGAAGATTTTCACTTTTATTATAGTAATTCAATAATCAATACAGCTACTAAGCAGTACATAATCCCATATCCCCATACATAATACAATTTATTATTATCTTTATATTTAGTTCCATTATACTACAAACACATATAGTGAGATAGAACTTGAATTACTCATCTGTTCATTTTTGGATTACTCGTTGTGGTAATCTTTTGGTAGGTTAGAATACTAATATATTTCTCCTAAAATAAAATCAAGGGACAATGTCATGGTTGCTACCCGAACTTTGCCCAAATCTCCAATTAACTACCTTAACTTTGATTTAATCAATTTGCCATCTCACTCATCTTTCTGCTGTAAAAAATGCTACCTTGTTAAACTCTATTAACTCTATGTATCCAGTTGGCATGAATGACCAATAAACACATGCTACGTGTACCTAGCCCACAAAAATGATTTGTCACATCTGTATTTCATGTTAATAAAAATAAATAAATAAATAAAAACTCTGCACGAATGAGGGTCAGAAATGATTCCTTCAATAAACCAATGCTTTCACATCTAAAGGTGTTGAATCCCCCATGCTTGAGCTTCTCGTGGTTTGCTTCGTTGATAGATTTCTCCCCTTCACTCAAACCAAAGCTAGAACCCTAATTTCGAACCTCAACCTCCATGGTGATGATGAATCCATCTTCAATTGGTATTTGGATGATAGTGTGAAGGTTATCGATCTATGCACCATCTTTTCATTCGAGATCATGATGTCTAGCAGCGTTACTTCTCAAGCTCACATTTGCCTTTTGCATGAAGGTGAATGTTGCCAAAGAAAATCCAAGATGTATAGAGACACTATCAGCATGTAAAAGGATTTGATGCATTGACTCATAGTAAGTTTATCAAAGAAATTGATTCTTTGATTGTACGTCTAGGTGGCGCTTGGATAACCACCAGTGAAGAAGATTACCTCGACGGAGAAGTTTGTAAGAAGAACAATCAATGCCGTTGGACTCCTTACTATGTTCCTTGCAGGAGCATCATCCTTTGCTTGGAAAGCTAGTGATAGCTAAAGTCTATGCACCGTAGAGTATCATGGTCGGCAATGTTTAATGGTTTTGAGTCGAAAATTATTTTTTTTTAATTAACATGAAATACAAACATGGAAAATCATTTGTGTGGGTCAGCATGTGTCTATTGATCATTCATGCCAACTGGACAAACGGAGTTAACAGAGTTTAATGAGGTAGCATTTTTATAGCAAAAAGTTAAGTGAGATAGCAAATTGATTAAATTAAAGTTGAGGTACTTAATCAAAGATTTAGGTAAAATCTAGGTAGCAATCGTGACATTGTCCCTAAAATTGATAATAACCATATCATGATAGAGATAATTAAATATATATTCTTATTTGTGCCTATGTGTCCTAATTTAAGTTTTACTAAACTTATTGCTATTTTCTCATATTTCTTCTATTTAATCAATTTGATTCACATAAAATTTAAATTGTTAGTAAAAGTGTCCTAATGATATTAAATTCCAATTTTAACCACTTAATTTTAAGATAAATGTATATATTCATTTTAATTCTATTGCATATAAATAGGCGTTGGAAAGCTTTTTTCATCTACTTTTTAATAATTCACTGAAATTTCATAAACTAAATATTTTTCTTTCTTTTTCCTTAGGGACCGCAGGGCACATATATATGTATATATAATATATTTATACGCATTTACTTGTCTAATCCATTACATATGACATCATATATTGTGATATCAATTATTATATATTAAATAAGTTTGATTTGTCATTTATTTCCTTAATAATATTGAAAGGTATATATATATATATAATATTTAAATGATTTATCTTCGTTATTAACTAATTGATCTTTTAATCATTCTTATCAAGCTATATAAAGTAATAATCATAGAGTTTGAATTAAATCATCATGGATGTCTATTTTCTTCCTTTTGGCTAAAACAAACACATGCACACAAGCATGTATCCTTGTTTGTTTCTCATTTCTTTGTTTAAATTTAATAATAATCACTAATTAATAACTTTACTAAATTCAACTATCTTTTATGAACAAATCAATAGTATAGCTCTATTCTTTTTGTTAGGTCGAATATATAAGTTATCAATAAAGATTTTCTCCTTTGTTTCTTTCATGGTTACATTTATAAGTTTATATTATTCTAATCATCAAGATACTAACAAATAAATTAAGTTTTCATTGTGATATTGCTTTTTCTTCATATAGCCAAAACTCTAACGTTATTATTAATAGTATCAAGTCATTTTTCACAATTGATTTTCTCCTTATCATCTACCATGATCATAAAGTTAGAATACGTTACCTTGACTTTGTAGGGAAAAAGGAGTTGGATTTCCTTTCTATATTTCAAACCACCACTTACAAGAAGAAAAAGATAGATAGTTAATCTTAAACTTTGAAGAATCTTCTATTGACAATGAAAGTTAGCAAGACTTACTTACCTTTCGTACTTGATTTTTTAATAGACAATCTTCCTATTGACTTATGCAATATGTTCTTTAGGGATGATCTTGAAGTCTAGAAGGTTTTGTTCCTTCTATTTTGAAAGTGAAAGGAAAAAGGAGATGAATGGACTAAGACATGGGGTTCACAACATTCAAAAGGAAAAATTGTGAGTTGTTTTTTATTTTTATTTGTTGTGAGTGGTTTATCTTTTTTTGAAAATGAAAGAAAGTGAGATGGATGGGGACACTTATCTCTTATGACATTTCAAGGGAAATGAGAAGGGAAGCAAAGAAAATTATAAGCAAGTGAATCATTAGATTTTACATTTTGTCTTTATCCTAGTTTACTCCTATAAGCTAAAGGAGATAAGGTGTATTTATGAGAAAAGTCTTGTCTTCTTCTTGATTTTTTTATTATTTAAGCTTATGTGATAGGATTGTAATGATGACCCTTTCCCACTTGAGTCCCACGGCATTCCAAACTCGAGGAGGAAGAATTTTTCAAATTTCCTTAATGAATATAAGATAAAAACAATGATGAGTTTTTGTTATATGAGGAAGAAAAGAGGAAATTTATGAAGTATATATCAATTTCGGTGCATTTTGTAGAAAACTTGGTTTTTTGATTCCATACAATATTCTATTTATCATTCTTAGTCAATATATTAAACTTTAAGGTTACGCAATTGAAAATTTCTATGGTTTTATTACCCAATTGGGGTTTTTTATGGTTTAAAAAGATCAAATTTATTAATTATAAATAAAAGTGAAAATGTTCATTTTGAAAATTAAACTTTTAGATTATTTATGATACATCATTTATAGTTTTAATTATTATATAATGTTTTAATCTCACACAATTGAGAAAAATTAAGTTTTAAACTTACACGATTAAAATTAAGTTATATAGTTAAATATTATGATTTAAACTTATGCGCACAAAGTTTTAGGGCTTTAATGTTTAACTTAGAATTTATCAACTCTATTCCCTGTATACATTTCTAATTTATGATTATAATATTAAAATATTGGTTCTAGCTATACCCTTGAATTATAGTCTTATCATATTATATTATAAAAGTTCATTTTATTATTAAATTTTTTATCTTTATTATAATTTGTAATTACTTATAACTATTATATTCTTGAGTTACTATTTATAATCGATTTCTAAACTATGAAAATTTTTAGAGTTTACAGATATAAACTGAACTAATAAAAGGATTTAATTGAAAATAGAGATTTTAATACTGTAAATACCCAATTTGACTTATTAAATCACTTCAATTACTTATTTCAACATATTCGAATTATTTAATACTTTCCAACTATCAACTTAAATCCAATTCGTCAAGTTCAATCACTTAAACCCCTAAGCATTTAATTTAGCCATTTTAGCCTAATTCCAACTCCTTAAATTCTAAAAGTTTAAAACTGAATATTTGCTTTCAGATAACAATTCTAAGCCCCTAAAATCCTAAATTCAAGTGAGATATTAATTTTTTTTAATTAGATTTCCTGGATTAATTTGTAATGCAATTAGTAAACTTTCTTTTCTTACTTCTTAAATCCAATTTTAAATACCCAAAGTCCATAACCTAAAGGTTTAATTATGTCATAAAAGTCCATGTCCATTAACCTAAGTCCAAGGCCATATTCAAGAAAGCCTATAAGCCATGAATTTAAGCCTATAAGACCACACAACTAACATACTCCATCACACACCATATAATACCCTAAATTCTAGAGAATTCATCATGTGTAAAAGGCAAGAATGCCCCTTTTCCAATTCTAGAGAATTCTACCCATGTGAATGGATAAAAATGCCTCCAATCTAATTAGGTAAAAATACTAAAAGTCCTTAACCCTAAAGGAAATTACAATACATGAAATGCTATAAATATGTCCCAGAGAATCTTAATTCCCTCTTCATTTTCAATAGCCCCAATCCCTACATTGCTCAAGAAACCTTGCTCAAACACACCAAAAATCCTATACTATAACAATTCCTAAAGACATATAATTTCATATAAATTATTAAATGCTAACTTAGATTTAAATATTGATAAATACACGTATCTATATGCATGAAAAACTAAAATGAATATTTATATAATATGTTATAATAGTTGTTGATTTAGTGAAATTATTGTATGTATAAATATGCGTGCTAAAATATATATTATAATGATTATGTTTTGATATGTTTTATTGAAAAAAGATCATCACAGAAATGTATGTATATATATTAAATATAAATTCTGTTGAAATATAAATATGTATGTAATGTTGACATATACTGGAAAATTGGTAAATTAGTGTGACAATGATGATTTGAGTTATGATTTAATTTGTAAAATATAAACCTATATATATATATATACTAGATAAAATAACATAAAATAAACATGTTTTAGATGATTTAAATATGCTAGAAAATCAATTTGTATGCATATTATGCAATTGGACGGCTTGAGCAATTAAATTTAAATAAAATATTAAATAAATTTATTTTTGAATGATATATATAAAATTGATAGTTTAAGATGTCTATATATAAATTGAAATTTTTGTGACTTTAGAAATACATTTAATATTTTTAAAAAATTAAATTATAAAATAGCAAAAATGGTAAAACAGTGTTTTGGCTAGTAGCAGTGGCAAGAATGTATATGATGTAAAGAATTGGTCAAGAACCGGTCTTGAGGGTCAAATTGGATTGAACTGATCGGTCGTCCCTGTATGCTCTATTCTAAACAGTTTTGTGTTAATTAAAATTTAAACCATAATTAACTAATTATTTTAGGTCAATTGAACTTATGAGCATGTAAAAAAAAATTGTGTCGGGAAGTTTACATAAGAATTTGAGCTTAAGAATCAGTGTTTAAGGGGATGAACTGATTAATTAAAGTTATGGTGCACTGTTTTCTATAAAAAATGAAGGTAAATAGCATAAAATCAAATAAATATGGAAAAATGTAAATAATGAGTTTTATATTAAAATATGAGTTTTAAGATGAATAATTAATTATTATAATTTTAGGAATTTGTTTAATAAAATGGGTATTAATATGATATTAAAGATGGTATAAACATAATATGAAACTAGTTTAGATTCCTTAGCACATTTAGAGGTAAAAATAGATTGTGAATGATATAAATAGAATAATCATATTTTAAAATGAGTTGTTTTACTTAATAAAAACTTATTAGATTTAACATGGATATGTTATTGAAAATACTATTTTAAGGACTTAATTACCATAAAATGAGTTTAGTAGTCCAAGTTGCGCATAGAATTAACTTTAATATATAATTTTTTTAAAACTAAATTTGCTTTAGAATTTGAAATTAATCAATATTAGCAAAAAGGAATATCACGAGATCTCAATTAGAATAGGAAATATATATACATATAACTTCAAATTGATTAATAATTAATTCATGGTTGTCAAACTCGCGAGTCTACTTGTACGTTTTTACGAGTTGATGATGAGATTTCGATTCAACCCACACATAAAATCGTTTTTTGAGTAAACTCGTAAGTAGAACTGTAAGTAGAATCGGTGGTAGAATCGGTAGTAGAATAATAGTAAAATTGTAAAGTTATAATTTTATACTTTTTTTTTCTATTTGAACTTTAAAAATGCAATCAATTTAATATATTTAAATTTAGCATTTTTGGGGTTTTGGTTCTTGATATTAATCTTAATCTAACTTAATTTTAGTTTTTTAATATTTTTTCTTTTATTTCCTTTTTTTTTTTGTTTTTTCAGAGAGTTATTTTCTTTTAGGTTTTATACTCTGATATATTTTGATCATAATATATATAGTGCTATATATATTTTCCTTTTTTAATAATTTTCTATATATAATTTATTTGCCATAAATGCAATGATTTTTTGTACAAATATATGGTACACATGAAAATGTTCATTATTGCACAAAACTAGCTACTCGCACATGATAATTTAAATGATTTGTAGTACATCTTAATAATTGTAGATAATGAATCTCATTAAATAAAAATAATTATTTTAACTATAAAATTGCACTAAATATATTAATGACAGTATGTGGATTACGATTGGTAAAACTTAAATTTTGGTTGTATGAAACTAATTTAATACTAAATTACTTATTTTTATAATTTATTTAAATTTTTATTAGTTTAGTAAGTACATTTCTAAATATTCCATGATGAGTCCTGGAATGTTAGCAAATGAACACAAGGATATGATTTCATATCCCTTGAAATAAAGCAAAAAAAAAAAAAAAAAATCTATGAACATGAACTACTGTATTTCCCTTTTTTCCTTTTACTTGAAAGCTTAAGGCTTATGTTGAATTATTTTAACTTCATCTATTCTTAAAATGATCATGTAAGTAAGCCTAGGTAATGGATATGGGCCATGGTAGTTGAGACAAAGGAAAACTGACAAGGTTCCTGCCATCCATGCTCCATGATACCATAAAGGCATCTTAGGTGTGATTAATGTTTAGTAACACGTTAGACTCGACACAAACTAAGGCTAAGTTATTTTGAGTTTCTAGCTTTTATTTATTTCATTTATTTCTAAAGTGGCCAAACCCTAGAAGGATCAATGGTAAACCATAATATTAACTTGCATCCTTTTCATTTTCACTTTCACTTTTACATGACTAATTATCTTTTAAAAAATGCTTATAGTTAAGTCAAATAAACGCCACTAAGACAAAGTTAATTTTACTTTCATTTTTCATTATTTACCAATGATCACATATAGGAATAAGTCACATGCAAGCTAGAAAGTCTCTAAGGAGTCCAAGTTTTAAGAAAAGTATCGAAATAGAGATAGGACTAAGATTCTACGTTTTGATTTTACGTTCAGATTCTACGGACTCCTTAGCGATTCTAGGTAGAAAGTTGAGTTTGACAACCATGAATTAATCTAATTAGAATGAATGATTGAATTAATGACCTAAATCTCATTTGAATAATTTCCTTATACAGATTCTTATTCTCGATATTACTTATCATCTATTTTAAGGCAGGATTATTACTTGAGTCTGGGTATGTAGTGACTTGTGTATTGCGTGCTAGGATAGAGATCTTAATTGAATAATACTTAAAGATGACCTTAATAATTGTCTGTTGCTTATGTGTGCTCATTTAACCTGGTTTGAGGGGTGACGACCTTATTAGGCAGTGCCAACACGATAATTAGGCTTTTAAGCCATCATGGGTGGCTCAGGGATAGTTGATAGGGGAAACAGTAGCGGGATAATGTCTACCTAGATTAGAGAGAAATAGTATAGTGTGGTTCATGACTATAGTGTCGATTGAGCTGCACTACATTTATGGACTATAAAAGGTAAAGATGCGTAAAGACTGTAACCCTTAGATAAGGCTACTACTTGTAGAGGCAGGTGATATAGGTATCCAGACTGCCTATACCAATCCTCTAAGTAGTTGCTGCTATTCGGGACTCTCAGCTTCTCAGCATGTTACCAAAGTGTGGGTATTCTATTATTGTTATGCTACACTTTAATTTAAAGATATAAACCATTGATTGTTGCATTGCATTTAAAACAAGTGTGTGTCACACCTCATGTGTGCTTGTGTTGCTATCATATTAGGCTTTCACTCATTCCTTTCTTTTTAGGTGTTGATGATTTTGATGATACTGCTTATGACTATTAGGGTATGACACGGACTTTGATGAGATACTCAAAGAATGGAGTGACTGGGACTATTGGATTATTATATTTATTTTATAATATAAAATGTTATTATCAAACTTATATTTTAATGAGGATCTATCTGTTTGCCCATAGTTTGTATTACTTAGTAGGGGTGGGCAAAAAAACCAAACCAATCGAACCGAACCAATCTAAACCGAAAATATGGTTTTTTTCAATTGTTTAGAAGGAAAACCAAACCAATCCGTGAAACCGAACCAAACCGTTTTAGAAAAATATAATAATATTTTACTATAAGTTCATATGATTTCATTTGATATTTATTATTTGGTGAGCATTGATTAAAATCAACTTGTTCATTTTTAAATTTTTTTTAAGGCTTATGATATGTAGTTTTTTGTTGATGATGAACTTTTTTAATAGCTTTTAACTTTATAAAATATTAAATTTATTTATTTAGTTATAAACTCTTATTATCTATTAATTGTTTAATACGTTTTGTCAGCGAAACATTTTATTCGTTGATGAATTTTGTTGATAGATAATTTTTTTATTTTAGCTAATTTTATTGGTAGATAATTAACTTGATGATTCTATTAAAAATTAAAAATTATGACTTACTATCTATTAGTTGATGAATGTATTTTATCGATGGATAACTAATTTTATAGAGAGCTATAGATTAAAAATATGATGAATTTATAAAGTATTTTGTTGTAGTTTATAATGTAAAGTTTGTAAAATGATATAAATATTTAAGTATTTACACAAATGTAAAAAAACTAGAACAAAGAAATTTTTTAATTAGAATTTTAATTTAATCCGTAATCCAAACCGAACCAAATAATTATTTAATAGTTTAAAAAAAATTATAATTTGAACCAAACTGTCATTTAATGGTTTGGTTTGGGATGGAAAAAAAAACTGTAAATTATGGTTTGGTTTGGTTTTAGAAAAAATTGAACCAAACTAATCTGTGCCTACCCCTATTACTTAGTATACTTTATTTTGAAAAACCTGATGGTATGGAACTTATTTATATATTGGTCTACTCTCTATAGTAGCCTATTTGGAAAATGTTTCTAGAAATTTATTTTCCACTGCACATTTAATTATTTCCAGAATCTAATTCAATGATTTCAAAATCTAAAATTTGTTTAGCAACTATCATGATAAATTGTAGATTAAATTAGCCTAAGTGTTATACATGGTGCATTATATGTGCCTTGAACCAATTCGAGACGTGACACTTTGCACTTGGATTCAATCCCAATTCTGACTTTCGAATGTCCTGCAAATGCAAACTATTGAGGGGTAAGCTATATCAAACTTAGTGAGATATTTCCTTAAACATATTATAACAACCATAGACAAGCAAGTTTATTAATTACATGTATATGTAATGCATGCTATGCAACAAGCACGTGATAAGCTAGATATACAATTATCTAGAAATCATATATAGAATGGATTTACGCCTACCATGACAAGGGTTAGTAAATGCCTTCCAGCTCTCTGTGACCTCTATTACTTGTCCCTGGGTATCCACCCATGGTGATTGATTCAACATGGCTCCTCCGTTAGGCCATATTCCCCAAATGATTTAGTTCCTTATGCTTGGAACAAGATTGTGCTGTTAGTTAGCAGTCTACTCAGTCGTTCGCATAGGAGTGGTAATCCTTTGAAAAATGTGACTCGATAATGCAATGCATGTCCATTTATTTCTTTTGTACCAAACCGTATATGGCTCATTAAGAGGGGCTATCAAACAATTAATCAACACATAGCAACCATACAAATAACAAAACAAATAGACTCAAACAAATATTCCAAGGTTGCGATATGCTTGGAATCCATTTCATCACACAAATAAGCAAACATATGCATCACATGCAAATAAACACAAGCAATCCCCGCGAACCCCATACATATTCATTTTACCATTCTCTTACCTTATTTGGTGTAATTAAACTACAAGCACAAAAAAGGTAATGAAATATTAAGGAAAAAACTCACTCAAAGGTCACGACATTAAGAAATGAAAAGGAAAGCAAAACCTTTTTTGTTTGATTAACTTAAAAGCTTTGAAACAAGTAAACCAAGATTAAAAAAAAAATGTAGTTTCATACCCCACTCAAGCCTTTAAAGTCTTGGCATTTTCAAGAAAATAAAGGAATGCAACTTTCTTTGTTTATTCATCTTTAAAACATCAAAATAAAGTGTTTATGAGAAAGAATAATAAGGTTTCATACCCCAATTGCTTAATTATAGTTTTGACATTTAGAAAATGGAGGGGTAGAGTTTTCTTTCAAACTTCCCTCTTACTCAAAATGATTTTCCATATATTAAAACCAAAGTTTTGAAAATGTTTCATATAATAAAGAATTTCCTAGTGAACTAGTTCATAACAATATAAACTTTTCACTTCTTGTGCTGGACCCTCAAATAAAAGAAAAAGGGTGTTGATGATTCTGTGATCATCGTCTTTTCCCTACTTTTGATTTAGAGACTTTTTGGCCATCATGACACCAAAAGCTAGAGAATTGCAATATACACATACAAGACAACGTTAGAACTTTCCAACATGTACATAAAAATATAAAGTAGTCTATTGACCAATGAAATATAAAAGCAAAGTAAAGTGGAGTCTTGAGTTAAGACAAGTCTCCACAATACTTGAATTAGGACAAGTCTTCAAGACTTTCATATGACAAGTTTCAAGAGTATGAAAATAAATTTACAAGAAAGTAAAGTACTTGAATTTAAAGTGAGTGAAAATAAGATACTTGAAAATAAATAAATTGCATATTATGTTTATGAGCAATATGCTCTAGTTGATATACATACGTACTTATACTTATATTTATATTTGTTAGAGTTAACATGCATAAAGTAAGATCATAAATATAAATATAAACTTGAAATAAGTTTAATACCACACATTTTCATCCCTAACATGATGCATCATTGGTAATGTCTCTTGAAAATGATATATGGCACATACTAAATGACATAAACATGACGTGGATGGGTGCTTAAGGTTGTTTACCTAAAGAACTTGATGAGGAAGTGTGTTTGTGTGTAATAAAGAGAGAGGTTGAGAGGTGAGATAGAGAGAGAGAGAGTGATAGGTGGAGAGGGGAAAGAGGAGAGAGTTTTGAGAGTGTGAAGAGTATAGTTGTAAAGATAGTAAAGTGTAGCATGAGAGGGATATTTATAGAGTGGAATGTGAAGTAAGAGAGGGATTTTTTCTTGAGAAAGTTTAGGAGGAGAGAGAAAGAAAGAGAGAAGAAAGATAGATGTGACATAAAGTTGACTTGATGTGAATAGTAGTGAATAGTGATGAATAATGTTGTGAAAATGACAAATTTTTACTAGTAAGAATTCAATTATGCAAAACGATTTGTTTAACTAACGAAATTCGAACTTGATAAATCAGTATGTCATTATAGAAAATTATTTAATATTATTTTATTTGTAATTACTAATTGGATGTGTTATCTTGATTTGCGCGTCAGAAATCGACTAATAGAAACGACTATTGTAGGATTTCTATATTGGACGTTTCATCGAATTTTTCATTTGGTTTTTGGTAACACATTTCCTTATGCAATCGATATTAAGGTTTCAGGTCCTACCTCACTTTATTTGACATTCTATGGTTATCTAATTCATCTGATTTTGTCTTAGTTTTATGATTGATTCACATCGGTTCTAAGGTTTTAGTTCTGGTACTAACTCTAGGGTTCACATCTAAATGAACCGAAAAATCTAGGGGTCACAATACGTTCACTTTTTTCCAAGTAAAGTCCTAATTGATTTTTTGACATGACTTTGGTTTACATTATTTAATTAAAAATTACATTTCTTGATTTATATGTTTGTTATTTGATATTACAATCATTTGGTATAGTGTTTGTTGTACTAAATGATTTATTAGATATTTACGGCCCGTTCACTTCATTGAATGGAATAGCAATGTAATGAATAGCCATTCCTAATGAATTGCATAAGGATGTAATATGTTGTGAATATGTATGATGTTGTTCACTTGGATGTAATGAATTGCTAATACATTGTTCACTTGATTGAATTAAAGCAATGAATAGCTCATTAATTGATAAGACAAATACCAAAAATGCCCTTGTCTTTAATATATGTATTAATTTATATTTTACAAGATATAAATTAAACATATATTTATATATTTAATATATATTAATATATATTTTAATATTGATATATTTATAAATATATAATATATTATTATATGTAAAATAAATTCTATATATATTAATAGAAAATTTAATTTCATTATTATATTAATAGAATATTATATTATATGGTATAGATATTACATGAAACAAAGGAAAGTACAAAGTTAAAAATGATGTTATCAATATAAAGACACGGGAATATTAAAAAAGACCTAAATTTTAATTCCAATAAGCTAAAAATTTAATCTCATCAATAATACGATGAAAAATGATTATACAATAGTGCAACTTCATTCGCTATAGCATATCATAAAATGTATCCAAAAGCATCAACATATCAAAAAAGGATCGATAAGAGTAAGTATCCAAAAGCAACCCAACATAATCCAATTCATGAGTTCCCACACTATGTGGACTCTAAAATGTGACTAAGGTGATCAAAAAACCTAATGTAATCCAATTGATATTATGCGGACTCCAAAATGTCCCTAACATAATCCAAACGATCTTTTGATTTAAGTTCATAAAGCACAGCTAAATTGTCCTTCTGCCTAGGCAACTTGATCAAAGCAGCTTCCAACTCTTGTTGTGTTAGACCCTCAATTGTTCGAAGAAATTTGTTTAATCTTTTCACTTCCCTTCTTCCTTCATCAACTGACAAACGCTTCACAGCACATCAATACTCTTCTTCATATCCCTCATGCCAGTCTCAAAGCTTTTAATAACAGATGATAGCTCAGATATTGCTCCATCTCTAAACAAGCTTCACTTCCTTTTTGTACTAGAATGAGTAACACTATGATGAGATGAGTGATCATCTTCTTCATCTCTCATTGACAACTCATCTGCAACATCTTGTATTGTTGCTTCTTCTCTATTCAGCTCTTCAATGACATCTCAGCAGTTTGTGCATCTTGACCCGTGGCCCGATCTTTTCCATATATCATAGAGAGCTCTTCTAGGTAAGGGAAGCTCCTATTCATAAAAACAGCAGCATCTCTATGGCTCTGCAAATTAAAAAAATATATTAAAAACATTAAGAAGATCATTACAAGACATCATCAAATCCTCACCATCTCTACATAATATAATATTAAGAAATGAGTTTACATACCAATAAGTATGCATCCCATACTTGCTTCTCAGCAGTCGCCATCTTCCGGACCGGATCCTATCCAAACCCACTAGTTGTTTTCCCATAGACCATGTCATAAACTATACTCCAATCTTTCTTCAAGGTTCTAATGCGTGATTCAATATGTGGTTTTGCTTTCAAACCACAATTGGGTAACTTGATGAGAAGCTCCTCTCTAATTCATTGAGATATCCACTCCTAAAGCCAGTGTCAGCATTATGTGTTCCATTATTGTACAATTCCACCATACAATCAACCAGTGCATTGTCTTCAATAACTGTCCACTTTCTTTTTATACCCTTTGTTACTTTAGCTTCCATTGTCTTCAATATAAATTAGATATCCACAAAAAAACATGATAATATAAGAATAACAATATAATAAATTGCAATAAAAGAAAACAATATAATACGAAGATTTGAATTTCATACTTTCAATTGACAAATCATAAAAGTATACAGAACAAAAATACACCAAAAAGAATGTACAATGAAATTAAACATAGCTTAGAATTTCACTTGTATCTATTCTAATTGATTCCCTCCACTCCAATCATTGAACATTTGAGTTGCCAATTGTTGTCTCTAAGTTGTCCAGGCATCATTACTCCCTAAGTTTGCAATAAGTTCATCTTCATTATCTACATTGTTTTCTTCTATGGAATTCATGCCATCCTCAAGAGGGTCAAAGGCCATCTCTGTCTTAATGAAGTTGTGGAGTAAACAACGGCAAGTATCACACGATTATGAATTTTTCTGGATAAAATGACGGACTTCTTAGAATGCTCCATCTCATTTTAAGCAAGCCGAAGCACCTCTCAATCACATTCGGGCAGATGCATGCCTCAAATTAAACAATTCCTCAGGAGATCTTGGTTGATGACCTTGGCGCCATTCATTTAAATGATACCTTTGACCCCTAAATGGTGCCAAGAATCCCTCACAATTGGGATAGCCTCCATCAACCAGATGAATAACATCCTATATGAGTGAAAGAAGAAGTGAATAATGTTTTAACAACGACACTACTTAAAGAAAACTAAATTCAAAATTTTGTGAGTTACATCAAATCATACCCTGTGGTACTTTAAGGCCATTTCTCCTAGTGATTGCATCCCGAAGTATTCTACTATCAGCAGCAGAGCCTCCCACCCAGGCAACACATAAACAAAAAGCATATTTGGTGTACAAACACCCAACACATTAGTTGCAATCTCATTTTTTCTAGTTCTATAGCGAGGCTTATCTTTCATTGGCACTTTAATTGGGATATGTGTTCCATCCAAAGCACCTAAGCATTTCTAGATAAGACAAAAATATGGGTAAAATTTAGAATGATTTTTCATTAAATTTGTATGAATTTAATGATCAATATGGGATTTTTTACCTTAAAATTTCCATCGCTCATCGATACAATTCTCAGGAATGGGTTCAGGCCTTTCAATAGGTGATTGCTCAATCGGAGAGTGGCATTCAATACACTGAAAATATTTACTTACAGTTGCTCCAGACCTCCTAAAATTATACTTGATCACCCTATTCTTCACATGGTGAGCAAGTATATGCAAGAACATTGCTACTTGTTCATCTACATGCATATTCTTGTTGATTTTAGCCCTCCTATGGCCTTTAACATCTCACAAAGTTTGAAAAAAGCATGCCTATCTAATCTCAATTGTTCAATACATGTCACATTATCACTATGAACAAGTCTCCTAATATATTCACGCTGTTGATAGGAATTCAAACTATAAGACCGTACACGAGGTCGGTAGGAATGTAAGACCAAAGCATATAAAAAGGAAATTATGTGGCAAGCAACATTACAATATTCCACACCTAAAGCTAAAAGAAAACAAACGATTTTCTTTTTCCTCCGTCGATCATCAACATGTAAACAAACTTTATCCATCACTACAAAAATGACAAATAAGCCTTTGTAATGTTTCCTTTTATCATGCAAATCGGAAAACATGTACATCCAAATTTAACATTAAAAATAGGCATTTAAAAATAGGCATGATATAATATCAACAGAACCTATCAGGTTTGATTTTGGTTTACTCACCAAAAATAGGCATGATATGAATTCTAGTTCACTGTCAAATTCCTATACCTAATCAGAGAGAGTAACAAACTAATATAACCATGTGCCCAAACTTCTATATACAAAAATCTATTATATAATATATATATATATATATATCAGAGGCCATCACAGATCTGAATCAACCCATCACTTTTTAATGGCTAGAGCAGATTACTTTCATACGTTATCGCTGAAACGGAGTAAAATCATAAGCTTTTTAGAACTACATATCCATGCCTTTAAATTGCCACTTAGACTTTAAATGAGAGGCCTTACTTGGTTTATTTATAATTCAAAGTAAGCAAACGTAATGAAGGTTAATTCAATAGTTTATATATACGTCAAATCCTTCTCGGTTGTGAAAAGTATCCTGAATTGGTCCATTCCATTCCATATATACAGCTTAAAGATAAAGAGAAAGCCTAGGTCACGAGAAACAGAATTAAAGAGAAGGGAAGCAAACAACCTTGAAGGTAAATGCCCTGTAACGTAGGTTCCAACTCCCAAATAGACCAACCAACATGGAAAAGTTATAATAATGTTTCAGTTTTTGATACGTGACATTCAAAATGTTGGACCAATTCCTAACTGAACAAACTCACTTTTACTAAAACGCGGTTTCTTGGGGATATATGTTATGTTTCCAATTTCATTTCATTGAATGACATGGATTTGAGTTGACCAGTTCCCAGTTAATGCTTGAAAATTCTCGGCCATCCCCTTTTGTTTCTTTTATATATATATGTGTGTGTCTATACATAAATTTCAGTTACAATCTTTCCTAAGGGAAATGAAAAGATGTGTGTCCTGAAGAGAAATTACTTACCAAAGCGAAAACCAATTTGTCGATGTCCTTGATCTCAAGATTTCAAAGTCCTTGAGCTACAAAACTAGCTGCAACATAAGATGCATAAATAATCAAAAAAACAAAAATTGTAATATCTCTTCCCTGTTGTTTTGCCATGTATCCTTCACCCTTAGTCCTTATTGTCGTAATAATAAAAGCTAGCAATATCATACCGGCAGAACATTAGAAGCAGAATGCCATCAAAATTCAAATATGATGTAGAACACAATTCATCCAAGCTGTGCAGTACAAGGCTACAAGCAACCAGCACAACAGTGCAAGACAAGTAGGAAGATGACTGGTACAAAATAGGAATCATCCATCATCGGTTTAAACTAGAAGTTTCCAATATATCAAAAGACAATTAAAGCCAATACAGACCCCCCACAAGTACAAACTGCGAAACCAAACCGCATTTTCAAATAATCAGAGGATACAATCCTTGTGGGAAGTATACTATAAATTTTCGTCAGAGTTATCAATCCGTTTACTCATTAACCGAGATCAGCAAAGCAAATTCATTTTGCAATCATTAACAAAGGGAACGGAAGTGTCCGATCGAACGGTGGTCCTTGCTCCACGAGAAGGAGCGGTTCCGGTGGGCGATGGATGTGTTGGAACCAGAGCCAGAACCGGAATCCTTCTCGTCGAGCATTCCAATAGCTAAATCAACTAGGGCTTTCTTGGCTCTACGGAATTGGCCTTCCCCGAGAGCCTTATCGTTTCCTAAAGGGCATAAAACAATTTCTAGAAGCTTCTCCCACCGACGGATTTGCTCGATTCCGTCCCGAATCGCGTTGCAAACGTCTAGGAAATTCTAATGAAATCTAACAGAGAAGCTACAGATCTATTTCTACAGACGCCAACAAAAATCTTATTTCATAGATTGTTAAAGCCAAGAAGAGATAGAGACAAAAACATCAAAGAGACAGAGAGATTTCTTACCACACATTGTAGCCAAGTAGAGAGCAATGGTGATGAACTAGGGTTTGGAAAGGACGAGTGGGTTTGAAAAATGAAGGAGCAGGTTTGATAAAACCATGGTTGATTATGTGATTATTTGATTATAGCAGGGTTATTTTTGGAATTGGATAATACAAGCAGTTGTTGAATTGTGATTCTTAAGTCTATGAATAGAATCCCAATTACGTAAAATAAAGAATATAGATTCAGGACTGAATACCTATTACGGGCTTAAAAACAAACTAAACAATGTAATAGAAGCCCAATAGGTAATAAGCATGTAATGGAATCAGAATTCCACTCAAGTGAACAGCCCATTAGTGTTTGTTTTATATAGATACCTTGTTACACTACTTACTTTTTGAGCTGTAATATATCAAAAGTTATATGGACAAAAAATGACAACTATCTAAAAAAATATATA
This sequence comes from Combretum micranthum, assembly GCA_024138025.1. Lineage (NCBI taxonomy): Eukaryota > Viridiplantae > Streptophyta > Magnoliopsida > Myrtales > Combretaceae > Combretum > Combretum micranthum. Next base: position 19,184 of record JAMXBD010001198.1, read on the forward strand.
TAGTCAAAATTCTCAATTGCTTTAAAGAAAATTGTGCTATAAATGGCTCTTATGATTATAGAAAAAGGGAAAAAAAATCCTCACTTGGGGAACCTTAACTCTTTAAACTTTCAAGTATTTTTGAGAGTGCTGAATATGATCCTGCGATAGCTGATTGTATTCCTATGATGATTATTCCAACACAAATTATGCCCTGCCAAGTAGTGAAAGATGAAAGTCAAATGATCGATAAAAATGAGACAAATAATAACCTTAAATTTACATATTATAAATTTTACCAATGATGAATTTAAACACATTAGTGATATTTGTATATTTCAAAGAATTACACAAATTTATATAGAGTGGGGTTTGTTTTGAGATGATAATCACATTTTTGAACGTTTCATTGTATTGAATGAGCTCTCATAGGTGTTTTCTAAAATAATGGTTCTTAATAGAGAATGAGATAGATTTATGAGCAGGTATAAACATGACTCTCACAATGTAATTTAAGATTTATAATCACACTATATTCACTTAGTCTTCTTATAAATGTCCACGTTTGAGTTTCTTTAGTTTTTAAAAATGTAATAGTTCTTCCATTATACACTAATTAGAATATTGTGCATATATATATATATATATATATACATATGAATATCATCCAAATAAGATAAAAGCTTTGGTATTTGCGTTATATACTTTAAGTAATTAAAAAACATTACAAATAAGTAAGAAAGAATTGAAAATTTTACGCATACTTCAGATAATTAATGAGATTATTGTCTTTACTTCATGCATATATAAAATAAAAGTCAGCTGACTAACAATTTTTATATAATATTACAATAATGATACTTATTTAAGCACCACCCTGATATTTCACTGGTTTCACTTCAAAAAATTAGTAATTTATTTAAATATAATTCCAAAATGTTTGCAATCTCTTGTGTAAATTCCAAAACAATTGTACTCCCAGTTACTATGCTGATAAGTTTGTTTAAAATTTTCTAATATAATATTATAAAAGAATATATATAATAAGTATGATTCTTCTCTCCATAGCATATGTAAAAAGTAAGATTCTTAAGCCATAAAAATAAAAGGTATGATTACTTTTTCACCCCCAAAAATATAGGGATATCTTAAAAACATGCAAATGATTTTCTCAAACCGTTTATTTCAAGTTACATAAGAGTATTTAGTTGAATATCCGATGTACAACTCACATTTTTTTTTTTTTTCCTAATCTACAATTACTTCACAACTTTCCACTTGAAAAGATATTCATACGGGCAAATAATCTTAACTACTAGCCAAAAGTTCTCAATCCTTTTAAATCGATATAATGTTGCAAATATTTTAAAGAGAGTGGAAATTTTGGCAAAACATTAGCAGCCAAGATTTAGAGGCTTGACAATCTATAGTTTGTGCCGATTGGAGCATCAATAGCCCACTTTAATTTTCTATTTCCTTTATTTTATAAAATTTTATACATTTTAATGACAATTAAGTGCCTTTATTTTTATAAGTATTTTCATTCAAAATTTAATTTGTTTTTTTCAATCATTACTTATTCTATGAGGTATTCAATAGTTAAGGGATTTAATTCTGCATGCATCAATAACCTTCAAATGTAAGAATTTTGTGTATACAATTACAACCTATATTTTAGCCTTTGCAATAAACTAACTAACACTATCATTAATTTTGTCCTTTACACCATCAAAATCCGACATAAGAGGGCCTCAAGAAAACCCCTAAAGCATGAAATACACTGTCAAAACTCGCGATCAAACTCTCCAAATCTCTCTTTTTATTTCCAAACTCTAGGGGGAAAATAGCTCTTAATATGATGAAAGAGAGGGTTTTAGGTTTTTTCATTTTAGGATATCTGGTTTGTACGCCTATTTGAGAGTATTTCTAGAGCCATGTTAATGTCACAATGGGATTTTAATGGAGTTCTTAATAGTTGTATTTTAGAGAATAGTATAAGTTATTCTTTTGTTAAAAGATATATATATATATATATGTATATATATATATATTAGTTGATAGTTAGCCACATTACATTTTTGGGATAATGTTATCCTAAATTTTGGCAAAATATGCAATTAGATACCTGAACTTTAAAATTGATCAACTTAATATATGAACTTTGAAATCGATCAATTTATTACCTTAAAAATTTTAAAGATAATCAATTTAGCACATAAAAATACTTAATAAAGGTACTATTGAAGTGTACAAAAAGTTCTTTCAAGTACTAGATTCATTAATTTCAAAATCCAGATACTAAAATTGATCAATTTTAAAGTTCAGGTACCTAATCGCATATTTTGTGTACTATTTTTTACATTAACTCTACAATTTTATGTTTAAAAAAAAAAGAAAAAATAATTGTTCCTTAGCCAAGTTAGATGTTTATTAGGTACTGGATGACGTAATTAGCAAAAATCAATAAACCCTTCATTCATAAGATACAAATTTAATTCTTTCTTCTACTCTTCTAAATTCACAAATACCTCAAAGATCTCCTCATCCAAAATATCATTGATTGAAGAGCGACCTAGACTTCATGAGTCAAATCCATTATAATGACCTTTCTATTTTTTTTTTTTTAAGTTTAATCAAATTTTGTTCTTCCACAAAGCTATGGACAAATAATGATTATTAATTCTGTTATATTCTTTTGACGGACGCATTAGATTGGTTATGTTCAATCCAAAAGCTTCATTAATGGCAATTCATGCACTCTTAATGCTAATATAGCCTGCTATTCCCAAAGAGGATATGATCAATGTGGTATTAATAACGGGTAAATATATACTTGAACTTTGACAAAATATGTAATTATTTACCTACACTTTGAAATACATGAATTTTGAAATTTGTCAATTTAAAACCTATAAAAATTTTTATGCATGTCAATGATACATCTGTCATATTAGTTAAAAATGCCACATAGGATGACAATGTTAGCAAATTTAACATAGGTATTATTGACATACTTAAAAAAGTTCTTTCAAATGCTCAATTGATCAATTTCAAAGTTCAGGTACCTAATTGCATATTTTATCAAAGTTTATGTATTATTTACAACATTAACCCATTAATAAATAGTGAGTGTTGTATTAGATTTTTTTTCGAAACAAATCAGGAAGTAAGTGAAAGTATTGGGGTTATGTTAGATATTATTTTTACAATTGAAGGTATTAAATATGGCGACTTGAAATTATATAATAATAATATGTTTGGACCAAAATTTGAAGATGCCATCATGGAAGCTTTGTATTGTCAGTCATTGACGGTTTTAGATGATACAAGTTCCACCTGGAACAAAAATTTAAAAAAATAGAAAAGAGAAAAGGAGTAGCTAATCGGTATCCATCAATGCACATGCAACGTGAAGATCAAATAAGCAAATATCTAAACAAACAAAATTTATGTACTTAAAAGGCCACATTCTAATGGCATCAATTAAGACTTAGAGAAAGGCACTTCAAAGATGACTATGTTTATTAGTTTATACACTATGAGTTTCTTTCACGATGGTTATTAGGCTTATAGTAAAAATAGTAACTATCATTTTGATGATAAACTTTTGAACTTATTGCTTTGTATAACATAATGGTAGTTGCATTTTTTTTTTTCTTTTTGAAATTAGGTTTAATATCATGAATGGTATTTAAACTTTAGAAAATATGCAATTAGGTACATAAACTTTGAAATTGATCAATTTAGTGCCAAAAAGAACTTTTCATACACACCAGCAATGCATTCATAAATTTCTTTTAAATACTAAATTAATTAATTTCAAAGTTCATATACCTAATTGCATATTTTGTCAAATTCAAGTACCGTTTGTGACATTATCTTTTTAAGTTATTGCCACAAGAAAAAGCTTTGTTTTTATGTAAATTGTAATTTTAATGATTGAAATGAGTGAAATTGAAAAATAAAAGGGCAAACATATTATTTGGCGTGTAGCTACATTAGTTTATTTGTCAGAGTTTGTTAGTCTTTTCCTAAGTTTCATTTATGGCATACAATTAGTTATAGTCTTAGTAAAAATGATAAATAGACTCTTATTGTAAGAAAAAAAAAACTGTTTATAAGATGTAAATCATACTTTTCCTTTTTATGGTTGTCAAATTCACAACTATATGTATAATTATTAGAGGTTTGTAGAATCAAAATGTGGAATCATAAATTTCTGCAACCTATGCAAAATAACTTTAAAAAATTATAGATATGCTTACAATAGTTAGAAAACCTTAAAATACGTCATGAAATGTTAAAAAAAATAAAAAAATTAAGTTTTTCTTTTTATAATAACTCTTAATTCATAATATACATGCACAAAAAAAAGAGCGAGTAAATTAGAAATTAATTTTTTTCCTATTATTTTGTTCAAAAGAAATTATGAGTGAAAAAGAATCAAATATTTCAACTTATCTTAAATTCTTATTATATATTTAATAAATAAGTTTTACTATAAACTTTTTATAACTTTTAACTTGCCTTGAATGAATTCTATAAATGTCCTTGGATAGAGGAGTTTAAGAGAAGGAAGAGAAAGATGAAGAGCTAATGTGAAAATGAAATTGAAATACAATAAGAAAAGATGTATCATCCTAATAGTTAATGAATATGTAAAAACACGATTGTATTTTTTATTTTAATCTATTTGTCTCTAATAGATAGAATCAGTAAACTTGATTAAGAACCAAAATTCTATGAAATTTAATTTTAGACTCAATTGAAATCATATGATTTTGCAACCAAATGATTCCATGCATGAGTTAAATTGAATGGACCTCAAAAGATCGTAGGCTCATAGAATCATATGAGCGAAATTGCGATTTTGACAACTATGTTATTTTTAGTATTACCTTTCTCTTAAATTCACAATTTTCTTAAAAGAACACTTCATCTCCGGTAGAGACCTTTCTTTTATTATTATTATTTTATAATTTTTTTTAAAACGTATATCATGTTACTAAAGGAAAGCATTTAATAAAAACAATTTAGTATTCTTCACGGTTTTATAGATTTGAGTGCTAAATTCGGAGATAAATGTACCATTTAAAAGTTTCACGGGTAGCGGAGTCTATCCCGTAATTTAGAGATAAAAATGATATAATCGAAATTGATATAGGTTATATTCACATATTTAGTAAGATGCGTGAATTTTTTAATATTAAGTGTATACAATTTCAGTAGATAACTAAGTAATTATTTATTTTAAAAATTCCATAGGTGAAAATATTTTAGATAAACAATTCAATACGTTGTAAACGTACCTGGGCAAGGGTTATTTTCCCTTTTAAGATTCTTAAAAAGCAAGCGCAAGGAAGGATTAATGTCTGCAAATGAGAGGCGATAGTATTTATCAAAATTTTATCTTATATCAAAATGAAATAATTGAATAAAAGTGCTGGAAGGATTATGAAAAGCATAAAAAGCCACAACTTACAATTAGCATCGTAAGCGATGATCCGATCAACGATAATAACAAACCTAATACAATTGTTAAAATGTTATTAATATACGGGTAACAAAGATTACAAATAACAATTAAAAACACATTAGATAGTAAAATAACAGTAATCAAATTAATACAGAAAAAAGAAAATCTAAATATAAATGGACATCTAAACAAGTTTACAATATCTTTTTATAAGTACCATATTCTAAGGAAATTTGAAAGTATAAATTAATAAAATTAAAAATTCATTGAAGAAATGAGACAAGAACGACAAAAAGTTAAAAGTTTCCATGACATGATACATGCATATATTGAGTAGGATGAAGGGTTTGAAGTGTGGTTCATCAATACATACAATATTATCCGTGACATGATAATGGAACCGTTTGAAATGTGATGGCTCCAATTCCCAAGCTCCAAAGGAGAAAAAGTAGATATTCCATGAATGGGTTGCATGTAGACAATAACAAAAGAGTGAGAACGCAGTAACCAACTTTTGTAACATAGACGGATTGAACAATGAATTTGGAAGAGTAGCTAAAGGGAGTTTGTCATAAATTGTTCAAGGCACAACCGAATGGAAGACCATTGTTGTGACAACTCAGAGGTTAGTAGGATGTACAAGGTAATAAGTTTGTCCAAACCAAGTAGAGAAGCACTAAAGAAGCTTGACCTTAGGTCTTTTTGATTGAATAACCCTGACATCTTCCAATCATACTGGAAGAAGAGTAGCTTGAACTATAACTATGGATCATCCGGGGTGAGGCATGGGGGTGGCGTTACTCTAATGTCGAACTTCTCACTAAGAAAGAAAAATGATTATGAGCAATGCAATCATCCTTTCACCGGCTCCACTAATGCCCCATCAAGACCCTCAATTGGATATTGTTGATGGAAGGGACACGCATATAGAGAAACGAGGGATTTCCTGTTAGAGAAGTGAAAGATACAGTTTCACCTGATTGTAGATCCATAAAGCTATTGCAAATAGTTATAGAAGAAATATCAACCCCAAATGTTATGAAATATGAGGCACTCATTGAAAATGATCAAATGTAGTTCTTATAGACAGTAGAGCACATCAAAATTTCATTTTCACAAACTACTATAAGAGCATTGGGGTTGAGTAAAATGGACTTCATATAATTTAGTGAGGAAATGGGTTTAGGGTTAATCAAGTGATATAAATATTTCTTCTAGTTGGAGACACATGGGGAAGTGCAAGCACATTAGGTAAGAAGTATGTAAGTTTCGGATGAAAAAAAAATGGAGAAATAAAGTGATTAAAAGTAAACTCAACTCTCACTTACATACCCATGTACATGTGCAATATGTATAAGTTGATAAAAAAAGGTGCAACATTTTTTAAGGGTTGATGGATCTATTAGATGAGTTTACTACTACATTTGAGTCTGCCATAAAGTTATCGCCAATAAGATCTACTAATGTTTGATTCTTATCAAGGAGGGATTTAGATTAATCATATAAGACCATATCCATATGCATGCTCAAATGAAAGAAAAAGAAATTACTATATGAGATATTAACAACAACATAATTTAGCCCAGCATTGGCCTAAGGCGTAAGCTTGATGACATTAGTTAATAAAAATAATGGGTTATAGTGCTTTTGCATAGATTATAGGGCCTTAGATCAAGTCATTATACCTAATGATACCCTAAGTTGATAATTAAATAGTTGGACAAGTTGCATGATGTCAAGAACTTCCCTAAATTTGATTTGAGAGCAACTTATCATCAAATTTGAGTAATGGGATTATATTCCTAAAAAATCATGTTTATAATGCACTAAAGGGTATTATGAGTTCCTCATCATATTTCTAGAGTTATCGAATGTGTAAGCCACATCCAAATGATAGTGAACAAAATGTGTCTTCTATATTTGTAGAAGCATGTTTTAGTTTTCTTGACACGACGACGACGACGACGACAACAACAACAACAACAACAACAACAACAATAATAATAATAATAATAATAATGAGCGAACTGATCTAAATTGCTATGAAAACTATTTAGAGTATTGTAGAAAACTAGTTAACTACCAATAAGAGGGCACATTTAGAAGGCTTTCACTCCAATATTTAGGCCATGTAATCTTGGCTATTTTGTAAATGTCAACCTTAAAAAGGATAAAAAGTGTCCTTAATCATGCAATTTTTGTGAAACACCAAAGGGGTATGCGCATTAATTAAGTTGAGTGGTTATTATCAAAAGTTCATGAAGAATTATTAGAATCATGTGACCATTGATATATTTAATAGAAAAATGATAGGCTTAAGTGGAATGAAAAAGTTAAAATGGCATTTTGTAGTCTCTAATGTACAAACTAACATGAGCACTTTAAGCATGCTTGATTTCTCCAGTTAATTTGTTATCAAATCTATTAACTCATGCCATGGAGTTAGACTGGTAATGCAATGAGGGATCCCATAGCTTATTTTAATAAGACTTTAGATAACAAAAAAATATGTTAAGTCATCTTACAAGAAATAATTGATGGCAGTGTTGGCTATATAATAATGGACCCTTATCTTTTGAGGGGATGTTTTAGGATATACAGGAATCAAAGGAAATTACTACAACAACATATCATGACCTTCTATATTAATTATATGGTTAATTATCTTACAGACATATGGATTTAATATAATTTATAGGCTAGGAAGAGAAGATAAGTTTACTAAACCCAACAAAAAACTATGATGAGAGAGACTGTAGAGATATATTATGTTCCATGCAGCTTGACAAAGTGCACATGGTAAACGAAGGGGGAATTGACCCTTTGGCTAACTAAGATTTGTAGAAACATAGGTGCTAGGGACTTGAGTGCAAAAGGGTTTGAAATATGGAAAGGGGTATTGTTATATTATGGCAAGTTGGTCTTATTAACTATGTCTTAATGGAAACTACAACTTACAGCAACAATTAGCTCATGGGTACCTTGAAAGCTATCCTCTTTGTCATAGATTAGTTGATAATATTGATTGTATTGTCTTGAGAAAGGACATCTATCAAATAGAAAATGAGTAAATTACACCAGAAAGTCATAACATTTAAAAGTAAATTCATTTTATGTCACAACATTTTGAAAAGTTCAAAAGATATCACAATGTTTAGGATAGGTTCATTTCAGGTCTCAACGTTTAAATAAGTGGGTCAATTGCGGTTATCATTGGTACATGTAAACAGGAGAAGTATTTACTTAAAACTCAAAAAACCCTTTTTTTAAGGACCTATTGACTTATATCAATAGAAGAAATATTTAGTAAATCTCATAAGGTACTTTTTCAAACGTTATGATCTCTTTTGAACTTTTCGAAACGTTGTGACCTAAAATGAACTTACTCTTAAATGTTGTGACCTTCTAGTGTAATTTACCCAATAGAAAATGGTAGAAATTTTCACAAGAGCTGTGATGCATATGTAAGGAGTTCCATGTACCATGATTAGTAACTACAGCCCTACAATCAAGAGCATATATTAATTCAAGTTGTTTTACTTGATTGGGATGAAGTTAATTATAAGTTCGGCTATCATCCCAAGATAAAAAGGTAAACAAATGTATTAAATCAACATTCAAGATATATTTTAGGTAATGCAAATCCTAGAAGCTAAGAAAGTACGCAAATAAGCTCCACTAGGTCATGTTTTGGTACAAGATAACATTCTATGATGTAAATCTTCTCATTCCCTTTTTTGTATGCAACCTCTCCTCAAATTTGCTTGAATCGCACTATGGGAAACTATAACAGAAGTCGTGGAGGATGAGTTAATGGCAAGACAAGAGACTTTAAGACAAATGCAATATAATTTTAAAAAAGCCCAAAATTACATGATAAAGCGTATGGATAAGCATTGGAAGGACAATAACTTTGAAGTGTCCTTTTTGTGACTAAAGTAGTGTGCAAAGTGCATCAATCCTAAGATTAATTCTTGCTTCTATAGGTTGTTTTATGTTAAAAATAATACAGCCATTGTGTTACTAGGTACATCTTACTTTTCATATATCGTTACTTAAGATGGCTAGAAGAGGTTAAACCTTGGAAGTAAGGCTTCCTAATAACTTAGAATTAGTGATGCACTAGGGTACAACCAACAAAATTTTCATTGAAAGGTTATAGGGTAAAAAGGGAGTGGATGAGCATCGAGTCTTCATACAATGATAGTGGAAGTCAGCTTAATGGATCTCCTTACTTGGGGTATTATTGATATGTTCCAATAACAATTCCTTCATTTTAGAATTGAGGATAAGTCTAGTTTGAAATAGGAAGATGTTAATAGAATTGCACTTTTGGCCAAAAAAACAAATAATAATAATACAATTACGCTTGGGCCTAAAGCCTATAAAAAAATAGTTTTAAGGCTATACTATAAGAAAATATTTTTGAAAGTAAAAGGCGAAGGCTCACTAGTATACTCTTTAAGACAATAATAAGCATGTATACAAAAACTAGGCTAGTATATCATCAATAGATATATTCAAATAGAAGGAAACAAAAAGCATTAATTATCTTCATTATCAATAGAAATATCTTCTACCACCATGGAGTTCTAGGCTTTGTATCTATCTTGTCTTCCTTACTTCTCTTATTATTTTCTTTCATTGTCTTACTTCTTGATACCTAATGAATGTATTATTCAACTTGTCTAGATTTAGTAGATTAAGGATACTAGCTAAAGATGAATTCCAATAACTTGTGCCATTGATCAAAAGGTTAATCCCTTATAAATTTGGCATTAAAATGATCTTATCTTTGAAACAAAAAGCATAAAATGAAATGTGGAACTAAAAGGTTGACATTACATTTTGATGAGATCAAACATTTCATAATTAGAAGTATAACTTATGGATAAATTGCACTTAAGTAATATATCTAGTAATTTACATGAATTTCAACTAAAAATTGCAAAACATGTGTATTTTGAAATGCTTAAGTACATAATGGGACTTTAGAGAGCTTATTCAAGCTTTGTAAATATTTTTAGGACCTTGCTTCATTGCACCTTGTGTCCAGATGCCAAGGGATGGAGTCCAAATGAAAATGATTAGAACACTTGATATGTATTGATCAAATTCTATAGTAAGGTTTAGACACCATTATATAACATCTAGACGTTAAGAGTTTTACACATGACAAAATGTTCTAATCTTATGAAACTAGGTTAAGGTCAAATGCCAAAGCAAGACATTCAGCAAGTACTTATTATATGCTTTTGTCTTGTAAAGATATGGTGCAAACAGTCAAAAGATAGTCTGGAACAACTGCTTAATCCTAGATGGTATAGATCAGTAGTGATTGGTGTCCAATCCCTAGCTTGTAAAAGCTAGCCATTGGTGTCTTTGTAATTAAAATTGAAAATTGATACTCTAGTGTGTTTTCTCAAACTTGAGTTAATGCTTCATCCTTAGCTAGTTAATTTTAAGTTTCACATTTGAAGGGAGACAAAAAACGAAAATTTTTGTCATCTCTTCTTCCTCCAATCCCTAATGCCATTCGTAAATTTTCTTTTCATGTATGGATTGTATTCAAATGCTTGAAGAATACTAGATACCCATATTCTTCAAAAGGAAATGAGGTGGCTTATGCTTTAGTAAATAGAAAATTTTCCTTCTAAAATATTTTAATTTTTTTATTATTTATTAAGGGATATTTTATTGTTGTACGCCAAAGACATTTTTGAATATTATCACTAAGTCTTGATGGGTAAAAACACATCTTCAATATAAAAATAAATAAATACAAATTAAATAATTTTAATTACAAAATTACCAATGCAAAATTGTATGTGCGGTATGCAATTTTTGTTTTAAACAGGATGCAATTTAGTGAAAGTTATCACCTAGTCTAGTTTGTTTTTGCTATACTTTAATTTCTTCAACTAATGTATGATCTTTCTATTCATAAAATTACTCAACAGTGATAGAATTAAAACCTTAAGACAAGACAGATAACATTGGTTAGTTATTCAATTAATCATGAAAAGAATAGACAGAATGAGTAATAAATTAGTTTAGATAGAACTTACCAAAAAAGGGTATTGCAAGGCCCACGATTAGTGCAGAAAACACCAAAAAGGTTCGAATGATGATTGAATACAAGCCTGCTCTTTGATTGCCTTGGGGAATCAATTCCTCCAAACACATTGCTATGGGAGACATTGTTATTGCAAATGTGCACTTTTGTTAAGGAAATTTAATTAATGAGAAAAGAAATATAATAGTTATATTCTAGTTCTGATTTCTAATCATCTTGCTTGTATGCCCTTTTCATAATTTCCATGTTAAACGATAAAGACACAGAAATAAAGCACTCTTGAAAAATTTACATCAAAACAATCAATCTACTAAAGGATATTTAGTTAATGGATTTATCGCCTGCAAAAGTAATAAGATAAAGTTAGCATTTTAATTAATTAAAAAAAAAGACTTATTAATACTAATTTACCATGTATATCAATAAGAGGTGAATAATATGGCAGTGAATTGAATTACAGATTGATTAAAAAAATTCATCCTTCATGATTTGCAAAAACTAATCATATATTAAAAACTTCATGGATGTTTATTTGTCTCTAATCATACCATATGGCATGTGGATTCCAATCGTAGCGTTTGCTATTAATTACTGCTATGAAGTGATTAAATCTTGGACAAAAAATCTTTTTTCTATTTATTTATTCATTTATTTACCGATCTTTGATTTAGTGGACTTTAGATTTGTCGTTCGTACATTAAAATAATCATTTTTCAACCCATAATATGCAGCTAGATATATATTTTTTAAACTACTGCAGAACTCTAATCTCTAGCTATTTTATACTAATAAAATATTTGGTTTGATAAACATGTATGACAGTGAAAAAAAAAAAAAAAAGCGTCCTGTTAACATAATTTAGAGCAAATAAAAGATAAAATACTGGTCATACCGTTGCCCAAATAGCTAGCTTTGTGGCGTAAAACTCCTTCGGCATGTTTAGTGTATATTGCGAGAGTGTTGACTTCCCGAACATCAAATAACCCAAGGTCGCAACTCCCAGATACAAAAACATACATATAGCAAACCTGCCAAAGATAAAAAAAAAATATAAGCCCATTGGTTTTGGGCCTTAATAGAGCAATGTCTAGCTCATCCTTTCATCATTAGCAAAAAATTGAACCTCCTTATTTTATTTTATTTATTTTTGCTAATTTTTTGCGTAATAACAAAAAGATGAAAAAATGTTGGAAATTCTGTATTCGATATTTCCATTTTGCGTTTATATATGCTACACTTAGGGAATAAAATTTTAGGAGAATTTAAAAATTACCTTCCTAAAATTTTATTTAGGTGTGTATTTATTCTCTAAATTTCAAAGTGAGTTTTTTACATTTTAAACTTTTAAAAATTGTATAATTAAAGATAGTTAACATTCCTTAATGAATTTAAGAAGGTAAATCTGCACGTAAGTAAAAACATAAGAACTAAATGGACACAATGATGAAAGTTTAAAGGGATATTTTATAACTCCCTTCACTTTGTTTTAACATAAAATACTAAATATTAGTAACCATGCTAATTTTTGAAAGTTTAAAAATTAATAAGCTTTGAAAGTTCGTGCAGAATCCTCACACTGATAAAAGTTTACAGACAATTTACAATTTCCCAAAAAATTTATTAGTGTAACAATTCAGTCCAAATTCATTATAACAAACGATCAACATAAGTTTTGTTTGCTTTGCAAGTTATATGTATTATGAATTTGAGTGTACACACAATTAAGATGAATCTATCTTTTGTTTTTTTTAAATAAATAGAGTTAAGAATAAACCTTATAATATGTTGTACATAAAAGCAAAGACTTCATATGTGGTGCATAAAATCTATGTTTGTGGAAACTTCTATAATGGAATAATAGAGTTGATTATTTGATTAATAAAATAAATATAGTAAGTGATATATTACTAATTTTAGTAGTACGATATATGAATCTAAGCCATTAAATAATTAATAAAATCGGTCTTGTCAAAACTTGTCAAAAGACGACATGATAAGACCATAAAATTTTTCCTCACTTTAATAATATACATAAATATATATAGATAGATAAATAATATACTAATATAATGAATGGGATAAAGCCATCAACATATGTTCTTGGCGAGTGAAATATTTGGCTAGTATAATCCATCCTGATCAGTTTTTACCACTTAAATACATTCGTCCTTTATTTATTTATTTACTTTTTTTTTTTTTTTTGCACGTGGGAAGCAAAATAAGACATTTTTTGTGTTATCATCCCATTAAATATCCGAAAAATATGGAGACTTAAATGTCGGTTTGTTTCATATGTTTCTAATCATTTTAGCATTTATTTTATTATTTTTAAATTGATGTTTGTTAAGAAAAAAAAACAATCAAAAATAAAAATAAACATTTTTACTAGTAAATAGATCAAACAGATCAGACACAAATAAGATACGGATGCAAATCAGATGTGTTAAGTCTCCTAGTTTGGTTTTGATGATTGCAAAATATGTATAAGTGTTTACTAACAAAGTTATTAAGTGTACAACTTTTAAGTGTAAATTGTATGAGATTACTAAGTTGATGAATTAAGGTTGATTAGAAGCTTTATAGAAGAAATTCGTCAAAGAAAGATTCAACTCATAGAGTAATTCAAATCTATCTAAAAAGCTTGTCAAGAAATCTGCAATACTTAGAGACTGACTTAGAGAGTGAACCTACAACTGATAGTTTTTTAATAGAATATTTTGAATATGATATTTGAGAAAGTTTTACATCCAAATGAAGGCCTAGCTCCAAAGTTGAATATATTTGGTTAATACATTCAAATGTTCCACAAAGTTGGTTAATATATCCAAGGGGATTTGAATTATTTTAAATCAAAGCTTATGGAAAAATTCAAGAACTCATGACAATAAAATCAAATTTGTTCCAAATCTAATTACTTCAAGTATTTAAATTAAGCTCGCGTTATTGATGAAAATATGGTTATTTGAAGCTTTAGAAGTCTTTATAGCAGAAGTTGTCAACCTTTTTAAGCTCGTTGAAATTTGGATAAATAGAAGAAAGATATTATGCTACTTTTTAAGGATATGGAAGATACTCCAACAAGAAGCTGATCTGGATGTTAACAACGAATTTATTTTTGAAGGATAAACATCAAGAAACTTCAAGCTACGTCTACAAGGCACATAGCTTTTCAAATGCAACAACAAATTTGTTTTGAAGATAAGATCGGTCCATTTTTCAAAGCAAAAATTCAGGAGCTACAAGATACAACCATATTTCAAATTCGAATTTTTCCATCTTCTGGCCTTTATTCAATGAAGGATAAGTAAAGGCAAACCATCAGAGCAGATATATACATAAAAAGAGAAAAACAATACGTGCTCTAAAATTTTCGAGCATCATTTTGCTACTAATGTAAACTCCATCATTCACATTTTCTAATTGTTTGATCGGAGAAGTTGAAGAATTTTTAATTTCTTTGTTTCCACAAGATATTGTATATCTCATATGAGATTGTAGAAGAGTAAGAGTAATATTATTTTCTCTGTAAATCAGTAAATAGCTTGAGTGAAACTAGATAGCCTAAGCAGTGATTGTGAAGTCTATTGTATAGGGATAAGCTCGTACTCTCATTTCTTTTGAATTTAGTGGAACATAATCAGTAACTTGGAGCTAGAAAAGAGGACTGACGCAAAGTGGAACGTCTATAAATCGATTTTATACTCTTCTCTTCCTTTAACATTTTTTAACTTCGTGAATATTTATTTGTTTATTTTGCGAAGTCTATAGGCAAGACTCGATTCCTAAGGTAGGAGAACAATACCTTCTTATGCTCTGGTGTGGCCTTAGGGTACACCTTCTTATGTCACGCCCACCCTGCCCTATTCCCCTTTTGGTACTACAAACCCGAGCATGGTAACGTTATGCCTGGTACACTGACCCCCAGTGCGCCCCTAAGGCCACACAGAGCACAATAAAATATTGTTTTCCCAAGTAGAGTTGACTTTAAGCTGTAGCTTACAGGAAAACCCCAAACTTTGGCCTTTTTAGACATCGGCACGGTTCGGGTCGGTTCCGGACCCTAACCGGAACCGCCAAGTCAGGCGGTTCACGGTTCCAAGGAACCGCTAGTTTTGGCGGTTCCTGTTTCGTTCCAAGAATCGGTTTTTTTTTTCTGGTGAAAAAAATGAAAAAAACCAAAACCTTACCCCCTACCCCCCCCCCCCCCCCCCCCCCCCCCCTCCCCCCCAACAACAATCCCCACGTCCAGAAACAAACTGCATATCTTCTTTTTCTTTTTTTTTTTTTTAAAAAAAAGTAAAATATATGGCGGTTCCGAACCCCTTGGAACCGCCGTTCCACCACACGAACCGCTTGACCTCCGGTTCCGGCGGTCCTTACACGTTCGGAACCGTCACCGACGGGGCGGTTCCCGTCAGGAACCGCCGGTGACGGTTCGGAGCGGTTCCTGGTTCGGAACCGCCCCTGATGATGTCTAGGCCTTTTGTTTCCCCCAAGAAGGTGCCTTTTCACCAATTAAGTTGCTAAACTTATAAACAATTGCTTAACTCTTGTGGACTTAATTGAACCTAAGTCTATTCGAATTACAATAAATCAATAATATTTGTGATCAACTTTTATTATTTACAAGTGATTATAATCATTGTAGCTTGATTAGCTAAGTGGACATAACTTTGGTTGATTTTAGAAAAATAAATTTTTATCTAGCAATCAATTCACCCCCACTTGGTTATCATTTGTAACCAAAAAGATGCAAATAAGATATAGATGAAAATTAGTCAATCCAAACAATGTATGAACATAAAGATTATGCAATAAATCAAAATAAAAAAAATAAAAAAAAAAACTTATTTTGATATCCCAAAATTAGAGATGATGCAGGAAACAAACAAAATATCGTGCTGTTGATAATACGACACATAATACAGGGAGAAGCAAGTAGTGAAATGTGCATACGTAGTTAATAGTACCAAGGGAAACTTGCTTCGATTCGCCATGAAGAATAGATATTTGGAACACGGCATGTCCTGAATAACAAAAACCAAAGAGGCCAACCGCAACAGAAGATACTAAGGTTCAAGGTTTCAGTGTCCTTGTAATGAAAATCCACCGCATCTACTAATCCATACCAAAACAAGCAAATGACACAAATTGATGCATGACTCCCCAGCTGGAAAAACATCAAAAAAAAATAAAATTAAATAGAAGTTAATTACATATAAAATATATGTATAAGAAAAAAAATTAATATGTTTAAGTTCAATAATTTATAATAAACCGCAAGAAAATTAAAAGCAATATGAGCAATTGGTACCAGAGATATAGCTAAGTACGCTGAGATCTTTGATCACTAAGAGTAGGAAGAACAACTAGTGTGGTAATGAATGCAAAAAATGTGCGCCTCCAACTCCAATCCACACAAAAGTTGATATTGCATTTGGGAAACATTAAGGATAATGTATCACTCTCCAAGAATATGTACTCTACGCAAGAAGACTGTAAAACATAGAAGACCTTAGCTCAGTGGCGTAAAAAACACAAGAAATAGTTTCGGCAAATAATGTTGGCCACATGTGTATCATACATATTGCAGGTAATATATATTTATATTTTAATACATAATACTGAATAAGAGAAAGAGGATTCTTGAAATTTATCATAAAATTTAAGGTAAATGTAACAAATAATACTTAAATTTTGTAAAATAAGTAATCAAGTACCTAAATTTTGAAATTAAACATTAGTAACTAAACTTTAAATAATATTTTAAATTCAAGATACCTAAATTTCATTTTTTACTAAAGCTACGTTAACCTTAAAACTTATAATCAATACTTGAAGTGTGAAATGTTTTGAAAATTAAGATTCTTAAAGGTGGCATTTATCAATGGAAATAGGGGAAATATTCTTGTTCTTAACAAAACATTCTAGTACTTGGAAATAGGAATTATTGAAAGACAGACTATTAGAAAATACTATTTTGAAGTTAAATATATTAGTGAAGGTATCTTCTCTGCAAATTCCATATTCTATCCTTTTATTCTTTAAATAAGACAACTAAGTAATTTACTCAAAGTGGAGCAGCTGATGAATATCCGTATATTAAATAATACATATGGATGATTGTAGTTGATACTTTTAATTTTATACCTTTTTACAATTATTCACGTGGAGTTTTAATTTAACTTTGTACATCTCATTAAATATTTAATTTCTACCATTTATACCTCAATTATATATATATATATATATATATATTTAATTACATGTCAATATAACTTGGTATCATATTAATACAAAATAAAACATTATAAGTGTTACTTGTAATTAACTACATAGGATGAAAGAGATAATAGTAATTAATAGAAAGGTATAGAATATAAATAATAGCAACTAAATATTTAATTAGATTACAAATTAATAATTTAAACTTCAAACGTAAACCATATCTTTTTCGGCCAAATATTAACCCAGTATGGGCATTCATAGATGATATATATAGTGTTGTATTTGAAGAAGAATTAAATTGAAGAAATAAAAAAAAAATGTTAGGTGTACTCACGTATAGTTCCACATAGAGAATAATTGCAGGCGGAATAAAAAGTAAAAAAGGAGAAGGTTAGCGATTCATTATTTATTAGTGACACGTATTATTTTATGGTTACGTCAATATATGTCTACCTGTGGTGCAAGAGATATCGCAGTACTAGTTCCTTTTAGGTTTTTCCTTTCTCATTTATAATAAGAATTTCTTTCTACAATTAAACAGACAATATAAAACAGATAAAAAAACTGTCCCACATATTAGGATTGTATTTATAATTTCATAAATTTTGAGAAGCTAAGGAAAATGAAGACATGATTTTGGAGCATAGAGATTGATTATATACACATGACACCCATCAACTTTATTGAATAAAAATAAAACTCTAATGAATTTGGTATTTTTAAGAAATGGAATGAGCCATTGTTGAATTTTATTTATTAATTTTTTATTTAAATCAGGATATTTCAAAAAAAAATACAATTGCAACATTGAATTACTATTCGTATGCTTAAGTAAAAAATAACTATTTGATTGTTTTTTTAAATAGAGATTCCTTATAAAATTGCTACTACAACCAGCTAAACGTCGTAATAATTCTTTATATGAAATAAAAATGTAATGGAATTACAATTACAATGAAGTAAAAAGGTAATCTAATGCATGCATTATCCATAAATTTGGTCTAAAAAACATCTTTTAAAGGTACATATACATATATATGCATATATCTTGTGACTGGAGAATTATATAATCCATGACAAGATTAATATAAGCGGATAAAAATGTAATTATATACATGGAATATACATAAAAGTACAAGTGAAGCAAAAAATTGCTTGACTATTAAATCTCTTATGTAAGATGGTTAGTTATTAGTATTATATATATATATATATATATATATAACACCTTTCTTTAATTTTTTTAACAACCTTTTAAAATTATTCAATCGATTTTCTAATCATAGATAGATTTATTTGTTTTAAGGAAAATCACATTTTAGTAGAAAATGTTTTCATCAAATAGATTTTCTATAAAAGTATATGTTTTCATTTATTTGGTTGTATTTTATAAAAATATGTTGAAAAATATTTTTGGTGTTTGAAACTAATTTTTTAGTCTTTTCTGAAATTTGTGCTAAACATAATGCGTAAATTAAATATAATTTATTATTGACAATAATTCAAAAAAAAGGCTTAAGCATACGAAGCTTTTTCAATAAAAAGGGAAATATTTTCTACATAAAAAAACAATTTCTATCTTACAAACAAATAAAAATAACAATTATTTTTCAAAAAATATTTTTTTTTCAAAACAAAAGGTCTTAAATCTTTGAAATCCATTACTAAATCATCTATATAGGTATAGGTAAATATCGCGAATGGTACTTGAATTTTGGCAAAACATATAATTAGGTATATGAATTTTGAAATTAATCAATTTAATACATAAATATTAAAATTAATCAATTCAGTATTCGAAAAAACATTTTGTGCAAACTAACTAATATTAAATTGATACTGTTAGCAAGTATAAATTTTTTTATATACTAAATTAATAAGTTTCAAAATTCAAATAGCTAATTATATATTTTATCAAAATACGGTTATTATTAACCAAACTAATCTTATAAGCATTAGTAGTTGTAATGTACGGTCATGCTGAGGAAGTAAGCGTGTATATTTCTAAAACAGATTTAGGGTTCAGGATCTCAAAAAATTCATTCATCATCAGTAGTAAATGCATATATGTACCGAAATGGCAATGCGTCCGGTCGTCCCAAAAGCAGCTTGGCCGATGTCAGGATATGTCTCAAGGGCTGGTCGGCTATCCAGGCAACGTCGCAAAAGTATTCCGGTGTAAAAAGATATTAACCCAAACGCCACTAATATACATAATCCCAACCATCCTCCTTCTTTGGCTGCATATGGTGTTGACAGAACACCAACTCCAAATAACACATTTACACCTGTAAATATTGAAAAGAAAAAAAAAAGAAAAATTAAAATTCATTAACATATATGTTTGGATGGATAAAATCAATGGAAATAGAATCAGTTCGACCACGCTTAGTAATTTTACTAAATAATGGAATATTCAGGAAGTAGAAAGGAATGAGTAGACACATTACAAATTAAATGGAAATGGATGAAAATAAAAATAATTTATTAAATATATACTTTTTAATAGGATAAATATCAAATTGGAACTTAAACTTTATATAAAAAAATTTAATTTGATAACTAAATTTAAAGTGATTGATTTAATACCTAATTAAATAGTGGCAAAAAAAATACTAATTAAATTTTTTATAGTTTTTTTTACTAAGTCTTAACATATCTTTTTCATTAGGAAATAGAATAACGGATATTAATAGTGAAGTAGTAATAATAGCCATTAAGGTTTGTTGGGTATTTAAACTTCCTAATTTAAAGTTGATGTACTACATTAAATTTTTCTTCAATGTAAATTTGACATTCCCTTTTTTAATAGTCTATAGTAAAATAAGATGGGAAAACATTTATCAGTTATTTATTAAATTTATTTTTTTTTCATTTTTTTAATACCAATTAAACAAAGAAGTGCATATCCTCACTTATTACCATATACAAAACCAAAAAAATTATATATCTTCCCATCTCCACTCACTCTATCACGATTTTCATTTATTTTTACATCTTTGTTTTGCGAATTGCCAATTACATACAATGCGACCGTGATAAACTGCCATGAGTGATCTCGAAACCATCCATCAATTAAACTTTTATTTAACCCTACTTAGCATCTAATTACTCATGTAGTATATCACTTTTAATTTACATATACGTACCGTTAATGACAGCTTGCCGAAATGAGCACAGGCGTGAAACCGGGAATTCATATGAAGCCCTGGTTAATAAAGAAACCCTGGACTCCTTTCTGGGACTAGAAGGCTTACTTTGTGGAGGGGTAGTACCAAATCTTTGGGGCCCCTGTTCTTGTGTATCAGGAATTAAGGGTTTTGTGATTGAAGGGTAGACCTCGGAACACGTCTTGATTAAGTAAAGACGATGTAAGAAAAGAACTGCCTAGTCTTGACAACGTAGGAGTTCCCAATATGGATGTAATTTTTGGTGATTGTACGCTGCTGTACAAATCAATTGACTGCCTGAAACATGGAAAAATCTGTTAAAAGATTTGGAGCTTCTATTGTATAAAATAACTATTTAATTGTATGTGATTATGATGAGGTATAAATTTGAGTGTTTCAATAGCTTATGGTATCGGTTTGTTAAAAAAGAAAAAAAAAAAAAAAGGAAAAAGGAATGAGATCAGAGTTTTCCAAAACATTGAGGCAATTAAAGTTAGTTATTTTGAATTAGATTACTTTATGCGAATTTCGTGAAAGATAAATAAAGAAAAATGACAGACAGATTGGGGGAAAAAAAAGAAAGATAGGGAAAAAATTGCAAGCATCTAGCTTCAATTGTGAATTTAACTAACTAGCTTTTTCATAGTACTTTCTTATAAATTATAAGGCTATAATAAAGATTTGTATAAAATTTAAATTTATAATACTTGGAATAATTAACCTTGAAATCGTCATGAGGTTAAGTGACCACTAATTTATTTAATTTTTCATTCCAGAGTATTTTTTCTCCTAGGTTTATTTACTCATGGACTATAAGGAAAAGAGATTGTACTCTTTTGTTGATGCTCTCTGCTCTAGACATAGGTACGACTCGATTTCAAATAGGAAATCGAACCGAAATCGTTGGTAATAAAACCAAACCGTGCCATCCGTTCTAGAAAAGTGATTCCACTACGGTTCCATAAAAAAAAAAAAAAAAAAAAAAAAAAGTTGCATTGAATGGTGTGCAATTGCAACTTGACTAGTGGGAAATTAGAAGACAAAAGCAGCAACAAGTTGGACTTCAATGTCCATTAAATATACTGTAGTGGGGGTCCATATAAGGAGAGCCTTCAACATCCAAGTGTCAACTAGCCTTTGGAAAGAGAAAATGAGAAAGAAAAATGGAGATGGTGGGAAGGATTTTCAGAGGAGAGAAGGGACAGGGGAGGATATTAGAAACTTCAATGGAGTTCTTCAAAACAATTTTTAAAAAATTAATAAAAAATTATTTATTAATATAATTATTAGAAGCTCCTACTCAATTAATTTTTTTTATTCTTTGTCAACATATATTTTTTTTTAGATAGAATTTTTGCCGATTCTTTGGTTTTAAAACGGATAGAAAATAGTTTATCTAGGAACTGGACTAGAGCTGGCAATTCTGATTTTGGTTTGGGCTGGTTCTGAACCAACGCTGACGTCTATATGCTCTTTTCAAACCCGAGCTCCATTACGTTTACTTTTAAAAATCTCCAAAGAATAACATTTTCTTTTTGTATTTGATTGTAATTTTAAAGAAAATGTGTAGTAAAATTATATAAAAAATTAGCGTATGAAATTAATTACTTATTATAGAGTATATGTAATACCCTTCAAATATAGTGTGTGAAACTCTAATCACAGAGTGTCTTTTCAATGTAATGGCGTGGAGTTTGTCAGAACTCCAAAGTTAAGCGTACTGTATAGAGCAATCTCAGGATGGGTGATCCCCTGAGAAGCACTGATACCAAAAGAACAAAACTGTGCAGCATGTAGCAAAAAGGGATAATACCTTAGTGAGTAGAGTTTCAAATCGTTACACAGTGCCTCTGGTGTCCTAGTTGTGCTTAAGGTGCGTGGAAGGGCCAGTGTACCTGGCACCACGATCCCTGCCTAGGGTGGCCTGAGGGCTTAGGGGCCCCCCCTCTGCTTCAATGGAGCTTGGGGTAGTAGGTCGCAACAAATGGTATCAGAGCAATGATTCTGGACTTGTATAACGAAACTAATGGGACCGTCAATTCTATAAGTGGGGGGGTATGTAATACCCTTCAAATATAGATGGTGAAACTCTAATCACAGAGGCATCTTTTCAGTGTAATAGCTTGGAGTTTATCAGAACTCCAAAGATAAGCGTACTCTGGGCAGAGCAATCCTAAGAAAGGTGATCCGCTGGCACCAAAAGGATAAAACTGTGCAACGTGTAGGCAAAATGGACAATACCTTGATGGGTGAAGTTCCAAATTGTTACACAGTACCCTGGCATCCTGATTGTGTCTGAAGGTGCACTGGGAGGGCCAGTATACCTGGCATCACCATCCCTACCCAGAGTGGCCTGAGGACCTAGGGGACGCCCTCCCAGTGTGATGGAGCGTGGGGTGGCAGGTCGTGATAGTATAGTCAGTAAAAATAATTTTATTTAATAAAAAAAACAAGTTGTTTTCCTAAAAAGTTAAGGTTTTTTTTTTTTTTTTTTTATAAGAGAATATGTGTTTTCAATTTAAACAGATATGTAATAAATAAATAAAAATAAAAAAAAATTTTGAAGAATGCTTTTCTCCAAAGCAAAGAGGCTTAATTAAATTTACCCTGGGTTTACTGGATATTAAAATCTCTCTACGCTGTTTTTTCTTTGGCCTATACCTTTAACTTTTGTTGTTGATTGTTTAATTCTAACAACTGATTCGTCCGATTAAGCTTCCCCATTAGAACTATAAGGACAAAAAGTGAAATTAAGTTAAAAAAGAAAAGAAAACCCTAGGGGATGAAAATTTTCGTAACACATGGTGGTGAAATAGATTCTAGAAAATTATCCATGAAATGGAACAGTGCTCCTCCTCCTTTTTATTTTTGGTATTTTTTTTTTCCAAGGTAACTCCTAAATCTTTCGGAAATCTAGAGAAATAGGTAATTAACAATATTTGCATTGCTGGCAGATCAGATATTGAGGAACTTATAGGAAAAAGAAAATAAAAAAATCAATGCAGAACATATCTATATTCCCACAAGATTATTATATTGTAATTTACAGAGTTCTGAATTTTGTATCCTTAACAAGCTTTCCGTCTGCCCCAAACGAAAAAAATTCCAAAAAATAATTAAACTGATCTATACATTTATACGCGATGGAATGATTTATAAAGTTTAATACCGACCTGTAACTTTGAGGCCACGGGGGGCTGTTATCATTAGGTTTATCACCTTGATGACCATTAATTTCCATGGAAGAATCAGAGCAATCTGAATTATTATCTCTCTCATTATAATCATCATCATCATCATCATCAATTTTTCCAGTTTCCTCGTCCTCTCCTTCACTTTCAATGAAAAAGCTTCCATCCGATCTCACACGCTTCATTTTCTTCTGTAATTTCGGGGTATAACCTATTTCTCTCTCTCTCTCTCTCTCTCTCTTTTTCCAACGAGATTACTTATAAGCTGAAGAAACACAATGTTTTGGCTCGGAAATATTTTTCGAAAATATCTAGAATATGCCTAGTAATGGATATTGTTTATTATTATGAAATTTAAAACCTTACCCTTTGAAAAGCCTATTTATGGTAATGTCTGATATGGCATGTTTTATGAATTTATGCGTATATAGACTCTATAGAGTAATGCTAAAATGTGATAATCTGTTAATGTCATTACCTAAATAGTCGATTGTGTCTAGGAATTAATTGACGTTAATTCCTTTTTACTTCCTAGTGGATGAAGAAATTGGTGGCTCCAAATTGCATCTGATTCCATTTTTGCAGCAAGAAGAATCGAGAAAAGAGAGGTGATTATTTATCAGTCAAATTGAGTGCAAAGCCAAAGATGCAATTTTCCACAATACATATACAACCCCAAAATTAGCGGCCGACACATATTTCTGCCAGGTTAAAAGAAAAAAAAATAAAGAAGAAAATAAAGCAGGAGACAAGAAGTTGTTCACAGGTTACAATTGCTATGGGTCATCTTTCCCCTCGTGTTCTCTAATATTTTGTGTCTCTGATTTCCTCCCCTTTCCTATACTGATGAGACAGAGATAGTAGTAAATAGGTATTTAGAGAAGTGGGATAGAAACAATCTATCATTGTTGGGTGATCTGAATATTTATCTTAAAGGAAACGAGCTAACTCAAAGAAGTCGACATCTTTAGTACTAAGCTATACCGTTTTTTGGCTAAATTCCTTCGTTTAGAGCTTTAAATGGGCAATTTTTATATTTTAGGTCGGTTTTATTTTTTTTATAACTTTTTAATAGATTTATCCGTTTTGTGTATCGTCTGTGGCATTTTACCTATCTTTTTTGTACTCTGTTTTAGTATCCTTTTAATTTTTGGCAGTTTCGGTTGACAGCTTTTAAGATAACCTATATATTGTATGGCCTAGCGCACAAAACTTTTAGTTATAAGATTTTTCAATAAATTTAAGAGTTGTCTTGCTTTTTATCCCAATTTTCGAATTTTTTATAGGATTTTAACTTTTGATGCCAAGTACTTAGGTATTCTTAAAATCAATAGGTATTTGAAGATCATAAACCGGCAATAGTGTGTAATTCAACGGTATTGCAATAATTGAGGATCGTTTTCCAAGTATTCTTAGAATTAATGGATTATGATTATATTTTCCCTATTTTATCTGCTACATCATATTATTCCACTATGTCATGCACCTGTAAAATGTATAAATTCAATTAAAACAAATATTTTTATAATAAATACAAACAGCTACTTGTGTTAATTCTATCTTTCAAAATGTTGTTTTCATTGTTTACATGCATCTTAAAAAGAATATTTTTATCAAAATAATTATTTATGACACATAATAATCCATGATTATTCATAAAAAGCTAACCATGGAAACTGTTTTAGACGAAGAAAACAATAGGTAGCACCATTGACATTAAAAAGTTCAATCAAGTATGAAATTAGCAATATTAAAGTTCAGGTATGTAATTGAATAATTGATTAATAGTTTGGGTACTAAATGTGACACTATCTCTTTCAATTAAAGCTGCATATCACTATGCTAGTAAATATATGGCATGACAATGGTTCAATGATTACGTTCTGAGATTTTTTTTTTTTCGATTACATTTATGGATTAGGTTATAGTACCACAAAGAGAACAATGTCAATGTCATGGTTTCTATCAATACTAGTCTTTCATAACAAAGGAAATTTCTTTTGTCATATTTTTTATACTTAGATACTTATGTCATGTTTGGTATGCAAAAATGGACTAGAATGGAATCATGATTATGGATTCTATTCCATTTTCCATGTTTGGATACACCTTTAGAAACCAGAATTGTGATTCCTCTAAAATGACAATTCCAACTTTGAAAGAGAATTTAATTCCGTCTTTGAGAAGGCGGAACCGCAATTCCATTCTAATTTTATTAATTGCATGTAATATAATTACTCTTTCATTCTATTGCATATTCACAACTTACATTTATTGCTAGGGAATTACCGACAAATACATCCTATTGCCATTCTACCCCATGTATACTTTTAAACATAAAAATGGATTTGTCATTCGAGAACCCATTCTATTCTAATCCATTCTATTCCATTCCAAATCATTTCGATGTACCACATGTAACATATAGTATGTTTGGTTCACTGGAATGGAATGAGATTGTAAAGGAATAGCAATTTTTATTTTATAATTAGGGGTATTTTCGAAATAAAATATACTTTTTGATCAAGAATAGTCACTTCTCCAATAAAGTGAATAAATGCAAACTCCTAATTTTTAGGGTAAATTTGAACTTAAACCCTAAATTGGAAAGTCAAACAGAAACCCTAAGTCGGCAAATTCCCAAGAAACCCTAGCAGTTTAGATCCGGCAACCCCATGTTCCTAAACTAAAAAGTTGAAATTCAAGTGAAGAGTGTAGTTTGATTCGTAATAATATTAGGATGCTTGAAAATATTAGATTAGTAAATTTTCGACCTATTTCGAATCCGATCGGATACAAACTTTGAAAAGCGTGTCTTGGGGCTCGAGATATTAAAAATATGATATTAGTGCCGTTAGATTCGTAATTTCATAAGATTTCCAGATATATCAGTTATAGAATTTTTCGGGTTATAAAAGTTACAGTTATAGTCTTTTATCGTATTTTCATTATTACGGGTACTTTAATTGTCTAATCTACTTTTTGATTTCTAATCAACTATTCATCAAGTACTTTTACCCATAACCTACTCTTATATCCTTACAACCTATTCTTATAATTTCATCATTTTCCTTACATTTACTTTTCCAATACAACTTTTACTACTTAAATTACGTAATTTAATTTTGAAACTTACACAACACAAAACAAAACATCTCTCTCTATCCCATTCTCTCCCAAAACCGGCACCCCTTGTACCCTCCCTCTCTCTCCAATTTTGTTTCATTTTTCTTTTATTTAATTAAAGCAAACCTTAATATCATTTTCTATAAACACCCCTTTATGCCTTTCACTCTTCATTTTCTCACTTTTAACAAAACAAAAATTTTGAATTTTTTTTTCTCTCCTCTCTCTCCCTCATTGTGTCGTGACTCTCTCCCTCTATACACACACACATACTTTTGTTTTCTTCAAATTTTCTTATTCCAAACCACTAATAGGTAATAGATCTACACTTTACCCCCCTTAAAAATATGTAATGGTAAGATCATTCATGTGTGATTCCATTCAAAAATCCTCATGAGCTTAAAGCTAGGGATGTAGAAGCACTTGAATATGAGATCCTTACCATCATAATGTTATAGATCTTGATATTTATGTTGTTTTGCTATTATTTTGCTTTATTA
Source organism: Combretum micranthum (assembly GCA_024138025.1). Lineage (NCBI taxonomy): Eukaryota > Viridiplantae > Streptophyta > Magnoliopsida > Myrtales > Combretaceae > Combretum > Combretum micranthum. The sequence goes on from JAMXBD010001198.1 coordinate 46,930, forward strand.
TTAAGTTATGTTGTTATTATTAATGTTTTGTGCATGTATTCATCATTTGACCATATCTACATAATGATCATAGTGCGTATGCATTTATGACTAGTTTAATAAACTAGATCTAGTTGTTTTGAATTCATAAATGCCTTAGGTTTTTGTTTTATGTACATAAAGGACTTGTAGTAGCATGATAATAGTGGGAAAGTGTCAGAAAGCTTGAGATCTATTTTAGTTCCAACAAAAATAATATTTAGAAATTTGAATTTAAAAAGAACCATATTTGGAAAAGTTATTTTTCAACTTCAAAATGAGTATTTTGCATTAAAAATGAAAGGCTTAGGAAATAGTTATCATGAATGAGTGGTTTTGATGAATAAATTTTAGATCTATCAAGGGATATATTCAAAACAAGGGAAAGTTTATAAAAGATAAGTTAGCATTATGTTTCAATCCCAACAACCAACTTAAAATTCGTAATAAAAAAAGCTTGATATGTGAAAACCCATTTTTCAACCCCAAAACAAGATTTTTACTAAAGAGATGAAAGCCTTAAGGAGTAAGTTTGATTAGGAGTTAGTTTTAGAAAGATTAAATGAGTTTTACAAAAGAAACGATCTCAAATATAAATTTCAAAATTTGGATTTAGAAATGACCACTATTTAAACGCCTATTTCTAAACGCCAAAACGAGGATTTTTATGGAAAAAATAGAAGTCCTAGGGAATACATGTAATAAAGACCTAATTTTGACAACGATAAATGAAATTTATCAAAGTATAATCCTAAAACAAGGAAAGGTTTCAAAGTATAGATTAAACAATATTTTTGCTCCTTAAAAATTTTGTAAAATTCGTAATTAGGTAAACCCCCTATGAAAACATCTACTTTCCAACTCCAAAATGAAGAATTTTATTAAAATAATGAAGGTGTTAGGCATATAGGTCATCAAGGTTGAGATTTGATAAAAGCAAGTATGATTTTACAAGAAATAAAACTAGTTTTCTTAAGTCTAGTAATTTCAAAAGTTTGCAAAGTAAAAATTTTCTAAAAGAATTCTTGATATCATATATCATTGAGAATATACATATAGATAGCTCATCTCATGACATTCATAATAATAACTTGTAGGTAATGCATATACATATAATGCATTTGGTAGAAACAAGCTAGGAAAATAGTGTCTTACATATCCCATAAAGCATTGTCCAAGTACATGAGAAAATAGATTTACCAACACCCATGAATCATGCATGATTTTGATTTATATATGTATATAAAAGAGTATTTCAAGATATAACGATAGCTAAGTATCTATCAAAGATTTGGAATGATGGTTGGATTGAAATTAGGAGTTGAATTGTGGGATGGGAACTTCGTATAGCATTATGTACCCTACTGTTCATGGACCTAACAACCTTGTTGACGGAAATACTTTAGAAATAGATATCTCGTCGATAGGTAGAAATCAGTATACAATATGCAAAATTCCAAGTTAAAATGATCAAGTTATGGATGTTTAAGTTGGAATTTCGTTTTAGGCGAACTTTGACGAACTTGTTATAATAGAATTTATAAATTCATTCAAACTTCATAGAAATACTCATTGGAGTTATTTCTTTCGATTGGGAGACTTAGGAGACAGGTTAGACCTTCTTGATGACTATTACGATTAAGTGGATTTTCGCGCCATATCAAAGTGAGTTCACTATTTTAAATTATATGCTTATGATTGTGTTTGTAATGATAGGGACATTAGATTTAGGGCAAGATAAAATTCGAACGTGCATGTGAATTCTATTTGATTGAATCCATGATAAGAATATCGAAATGGAATTATGGTAAATATTTGTATGATTTGGTATAGAATTGAAGTGTCTGCAATATCTATGATCGCCTATAAATCATTAATTAATATGCCATGATCTTATAATCAAATTGACCATGCATACCATATGTTGAGTCACATTGCATTTGTTATTATACCTTTGTAGGAAGAAGGCATAATAGCTGGGCAACAAGGAGCCTATAAACTCAAATGTTGACATAATGGCCAGAATTAAAATAGTAGTAGTGTAGGCACTTGTATCAATTACAAAATTGTGAGTGGGTGGGCACCTGAATCAACCATAATGTAAATGAGAAAAATTGAAATATATTGTCGTATGAGCCTGAAACACGTAACCCCGAATGGAGGGCATAAATCCATTCAACATAAGACTCCCGGAAAGTCTTATGTATTGTATGCTCACGTACTTGTGCATTTCATATGATTGATAATATAACTTTTCTGCCCTATTGTATGATGAAGTATTTAATTTGGAAGTGAAACTCACTAAGTTCGTAAGCTTATACCCCTATAGTTTCATGTTGCAGTATGATTATTTATGGCTATCCCCGAGAGGCTACTTTCCTCAGGTACAACTTTTGGACTTTAAGGAGATTTTTGAAGAAGTTGGGACCTAGATGTTAGGCATAGACATCTAGTTGAATCTACTTAATCTTAATATATATATTAATATATATATGTTGTTGTAAGAGACTTTTGAGGACTTAAGGACTCTTAATATTTGACGGGGGTATGCTTCTTAGATCTTGTAATAGATTAATTTGGTTATAACTGTTATGATTTATAATCTTGTCGCTGTGTATGTCTCCTTAAGCTATTTCGATTCAAAGTATGGTTCCTTATATGTTAAACGTGAGCCATACATCCGGTGTTTAAACTCATAAAGTGACTAAGGCTGTCATACTTGAGTTTAGATATCGAGTGAGGCGGACTGCCGCGTTTAAGATACCCTTTGGGGCGTGACAATAAACAAAAATTCCTTATCTATCCACATTACATAAACTAACATTTTTTTAATAGAATTTTTGCAAACCAAATAAAGTAATAGATATTTCACAGTAATAAAAGGTGAAATACCAATTCAATTTAGACTCATATATTGTAGAAGACTTTTGAAGTTGATATTGAGATTCCACAACAGCATGTGCTTTCTTAAAACCGTAAGTACATAAGCAAACCACAGTAACTATATGAAACAAAAACATTAGTGTAGCTCTTATCATTATATACCATAGTAGTAAAAATTTTAGTAGTAAGGAAGAAATTATGTTGTTACTCTAATAAGATAGTTGTCTAAGGATTCCATGTTTTTCCACAATAAGAGCAAATCAAGATCCTTTCCTTTAATAAGTGTGACTTTTATTGTTTAATCTAATAACACATGGTTACATTGCATAAACTTACGGTATTGGAATCCTTTTTTTTTTTTTATCTTAATGGTCTATGCAATTTTATAGTTTATTGGAAATCAATTATATTTTAGTACTTGTCAAATTTGATACATGATCAATTCAGTACCTATGCTTAGAAATGTATAGTTGAATACACAATCAAACTTTTTTAGATATTTTTACTGCCTCCTTAATATTCTTTATTTTATTTGCAAATGTAAAACGTGCAACATATAATTAAATATTTACTATTTTCCTTAAGCGGTAATATACCAAAAAAAAAAAAAGAAAGGCGAGCCTTAAATGTATGGTCAATTGTGGAGCTTTGTGTTGGTAATTTTAAGATAGAAATACCATTACATAAAGCATGTGAAGAGAAAATTAAAAGTTAATGCAAAAAGGGAGTTACAAAGATAGATTAATAAGTAGAGAAGAAACGAGTGAACGATTGAGAGGAAGGGAAGAAGTTGAAGGATGAAAATTAAAGTGGGTAAATTCTGAGTAAAAATGATGAAAATTTATGGGTTTTTTTTTTTTTACTATATTTTTGTCATTTTACTTCAAGCAAAGGGTCATAAAACAATACTATAGGTTTACTTTTTTAACATCAATGCCAGATGTCAGTAACAATCTATATTGCTTAAAATTTGATAAATATTACTAAGGTATATAAGAATGCGCATCGATTGCAAAATTTGCACACAATACAAAATGTAGAAATTCTTATAGTGTAAGAACATAAAAATTCCTTGAATTGAAATAAAATTAGTGTTACATAGTAATTCTAAGGTTCTGCAAGTCGAAACATAAAGAATTCTACTCCATGATCAAATAAGATACAAAGAATAAAAAGCAAACTCCATGATTATATGAAAATCTTGCATATATTAGATCTTGATGGTGTTCATTGCTCCAAAACCTTAGAAAACTCTCTAAAATTGATGACAAAAGACTCCAAATTGATTCCTTGAATTGTGTTTGAGAAGGCTTTAAATAGTTAGGTAAATTGTTGCACAAGTAAGCAAATTCATGGGTAAAGTACATGGGTGGAGCACACAATCAAGCTCAAAGGCATGTTCCTCCCAAATCACTAAAAAGTAAAACTTATTAGTTTTTTGAAGTGTCACACCCTAAATAGGGTCAAGGCGTGTTCAATTTTGCCACATATAACACTTAGAAGTTATACACAAAGATCATCCTAAACTCCATATTTATCATGATCATTTGCTATCAAATTTTAGATTCTAAAATCATTCAATTAGGTTTTGAAAACATTGAAATGCAACAGAAGTAATAAAGTTTTATAAAAATCTACACAAAAGGTTACTCCGGTGAGTAACCCATACATATATAATAAGTATAAGATAAAACAATATCAAAAATCATCTCAAGGTATCCCATGATACCCAAAACAAAAGTATCAAAAGTAAAATAGATGGGTCTAAGTATCTCGTATAACATAGGTCAAATCGAAATACTAAAAATCATTATAAAGTACCCAGGCTTAGCAGGAGGCTCTCTAACTCTATATAATTATAGTGTACGTGGTTCACATCTAGTGTATCCATCAAATCATGTACTATATCATCACCATTCTCCTCAATGAAATATTCAAGATCAGTACCATGACTCTAATCGTCATAACAATCATCATCGTCATTGTCATTGGAAAAAAGAAAAAAAGTGAGTCGAAGCCTAGTACACAACAACTCAAGCACATACATAATGATTCACACAGATGTATTATAAGTATAATATAACAATCAACAATTTATATCTTTTTAATTTAAGTATTGTAAATCATCAATTGAGTACTCACACTCTGGCAACATGCTAAAAACCTAGGGGTCTTGAGTACCAGCAACTCCTCAGAGGGTTGATATAGATAGGACGAATATATATATATATATATATATCTCCTATCTATAACTGGTAATAGCTACACCTAGGGATTAAATGACTTTACTTATTTTAGCCCATTACATTGTTCGGTTTAATGGAGCTCATAATCTTAAACTGAACAAATGTAACTTCTTTCTAAACATAAGTAGATGTTATCTCGCTTTCGTTCCCCTATTGGCTACCCACCGAGCCATCCTTGATGGTCTAAGCACCTAACTACTATGCTAGCCTCTCCTAGCAAGGTTATCACCCTTCGACCCAAGTCTAAGAACGACCAAGCATAAACAACATTCAACCGTCTTTAGGTATTAGTTCATTTTGGATGCCTAGCCTAACCAAAGAATACGCATGTCATTGCATACCTAATACTGAATTGATGGATGATATTAGACCACACGTAAGTTGATCGAATATCTATTCAAGGATTTTAATTGTATAAGAATTGAGTATACAAATCAATTATTCATATCATTTTGATTAATTGATTAACATAAGGTCATATGTAATTAAGGCCTTTATATTATCATTTAATTGAGTCCATTTAGGGTAATTGGGCTTAGGTAGTTTTGACTAAGCCATTAAATTTGAAAACTGAATTTATTATTTGGATGTATTAGGCCTTTAGGGATGATAAGTTAAGCCCTATAAGAAATTCTCTAAATGCTTCACCTTTTAAGGTAGGGGCTTTAGTATTAAGGAATTGAGCCCATTAAGAAGTACATATAATAAACTAGATAGATTTTAGCTTTATTTTAAATTTAGATCCAGCTAGAGTAATATTGGTTATTAGACCTAAGAATTGAGTTTAAAGCCCAATTAAATTTAATTTAGATCTTAATTAAGCTATTAGACTTTCTAATTTTCTATTTAGCCCCATTAAGAGAACTTCAAGGCTTTTGGGCTCATGAGAGGAATTTGAGCCCAATTAGGTATTTTAATACTCCAAATTAATTAGTGGACTTAAATATTTTAGGACTAAGCCTAATTTGAGTAAGTAAGGGTATTGAGCTCATTATTATGGAATTTGTGGAAATACGTTCCTTAGTTTTTTAGGAAGGTAGTTTATTTTGTATTTATGATTTTGTATTCATGATTGTGGTCATAATTTTTAATTTATTGTGTTTTCCTTTTTAAAGGAAGATTTTTCTCTTAATTAGGTTTCCTTTTTTGTTTCTTTTGCTTGTACGGTTAGGGCTATATATGTATATATTTTTGTATCTTATAATTCATAAGAAGTGAGAAAAATACAGAAATTCATTCCATTCTCAAATATTTCTACATGGTATTAGAGCATGTAATTCTCTGAAGATCTGCAATGTTCTCATTGCAAAATACAGCATGGCCTCTAGCCAAACTTCTGACGTTATCTTCATTCCAAACAATAACAGCAACTACAACAGTCGATAGAGTCGAAGACACCCTTAGTATGATCACTGCAAAAAGCTAGGACATCTCAGAGAAACATGTTGGAAAATTCATGAAACCAGCAGATTGGAAGCCAACTTGTTCCCATGATATTGCGGAATCTAGCCCGTTTATTAAGGAACAACTTAAGGTTCTCCAACAACTCTTCTCAAAAGCCAGTTCTACCTTAGGAACAAGTATGTTAACATAGAAAGGCAAACACTTAAATGCACTTACAGTAAATAAAGGATAGACAAGACCATGGATTATTGATTATAGGGCATCAAATCATACGTTAGGAGATGCTAACATTTTTTCTGAGTATAAGCCATGTGATCAAAACGCAACTGTTCATATAGCAAATGGATCTTTGTCTAAGGTGGCACAAATTGGCTCAGTTTTTGTTACAGAGGACCTTATTTTAATATATGTGCTTCATGTCCCTAATTTAGATTGCAATTTACTATCAATAAGTAAATTGACTCAAGACAATAATTGTGTTGCTAAATTCTATCACAACTCATGTGAATTTCAGGTATTGGATTTGGGGAAGATCATTGGCAGTGCTTAAAAGGACTTTGGACTCTATATTCTCAAGGGTGTTACTCTTCCATCAGGTCAAAACCAAAATGCAAGTTATATTTCCTTTCGTAGTCAGTCTAGTTCAAGCGTCAATGAAGATAATGAAATAATGTTATGGCACTATTGTTTTGGTCATCCAAATTTTTTGTATCTTGAAAAGTTATTTCCTTCCTTGTTCAATAATAAAAATTCAAAATCTTTCATTGTGAAATATGTCAAATTGCCAAACACACTCGAACTTCCTTTCCAAGTTATGATACACCTTCTCATTCATTGTCATGATCCATAATGATGTTTGGCATCCATATAGGATAAAGACTATAATAGGGGCTAGGTGGCTTATATCTTTTGTAGATGACCAAACAAGACTTACTTAGACTTTCTTAATGAAAGAAAAATCAAAGGTTAGCCAAATTCCAAAATTTCCATACAATGATACAAACCAATTTCAACAAAAATCCAGGTCCTCAAAACTGACAATGCTAAAGATTATTTCAAATCTAACTAAGGTACCTTCCAACTGAAAGAGGGTATGTTCACTTAAGCTTTGTGTTGATACACCCCAACAAAATGGGATTCAGAGAAAGAAAAATAGACACTTACTAGAGGTTGCACATTCTCTTATGTTCTAAACTTATGTGCCAAAACATTTTTAGGGGAAGCTATCCTTACAGCCACATATCTCATCAATAGAATGCCTTCTAGAATCTTAAACTTTCAAACACCTTGCAAGTCCTAAAACAGACCTTCCTAAACAATAAAATCATCATTTACCGTTAGGTGCTTAGTTTTTGTTCACCTTCATGGCCAACACAGTAGCAAATTAGATCCGAAATCCATAAAATGTATCTTTCTAGGTACTCTTCATATATAAAAAGGGTATAAATGTTATTCACCGATCACAAGGAATATATACAATTCCATGGATGTAACGTTCCCCTAACATCAATCCTTTTATCCCAAATTCGATATTCAAGGGGAGAATGTGAGAGAACATCATATTTGGAACTTTGTTGATCCTTTAGACAATAATGGTTTGACCCCTAACCCGACAGTGGCATTGCAACCTTCTTCTCAATTTGAAACTATTGATCATGGCAATTCCCAAAATCAAAGTGAATCATCACCTCACCAAAATTCAAAAGACAAATCTTATTCTCACAAAAAATTCAACTTTTGAAAGTCAATAATCACCTTCACATATCAATACCAATCTTCAATATGAAAATCATGAAAACAACATCTAAAATCCCATTCAAAGTATGTTTCCATAGCTTGCAAACAAGGATTTGATATAGAGCACTCAGTTCCTCTTTAGTCTAGTCAAGAGTTTGAACCGAATTCAATTTCTTCATAAATTCACCCTGGTAATAATTCTTTTGACCCTAGTCCCATTGGCCCTGTAGTTAATGATCTAGATCTCCTGATTGCACACCAAAAAAGGAGTTTAAAGCTATATTTAGCATCCAATCTCCAAATTTGTGTCATATAAAGGACTATCAATGTCCTCTCAAGCCTTTGTCTCTTCCCTTGATAGCGTGCAGATCCCACATTCCATTCAGGATGCACTTAAACATCCAGATTGGAGAAAGGCTGTGAATGAAGAAATCAATGCCTTAGAAAAGAATGGCACTAGGATAATCTCAGACCTTCCTCATGGAAAGAAACCAGTAGACTACAAGTGGATTTTTACAGTTAAACATAAAGCTGATTGGAGCATTAAGAGATTTGAGGCTTGCTTAGTCACAAAAGGGTTTCACTCGGTCTTATGGTATAAACTACCAAGAGACTTTTGCTCTAGTAGCTAAACTAAACACAATTTGAGTACTTCTTTCGCTAACAGCAAACCAAGACTAGCCTCTACACCAACTGTGTGTGAAAAATCCATTTCTAAGTGGTGACTTGGACGAAGAAGTGTACATGGAGATTCCTCTAGGGCTAAGCAAATTGTCTTATAGCAATAAGGTATACAAACTTCACTGAAACAATCCCCCTTGTTAGTTTGATAGATTTACAAAGTCTTTAATTAGTAATAGATACACTTAGGCCAATCATATCATACATTATTTTTGAAATTTTTCCAAGAAAAGAAAATTGCTATTCATTCTTTTTTTTATGAGGATGACATCATTTTGACTGGAGATTATGAGAAAGAATTATCGAATTTAAAGAAGTATTTGGCTAGGGAATTTAAAATCAAGGACCTTGGTTATTGAGATATTTCTTAGAATGGAAATTGCTAGGTCAAAGCAATGAATATTTATCTCTCAGAGGAAATATATTCTAGATGTTCTAAAAGAGATAGGCATGCTCGGGTGTAAACCTACTGATACAACCATGGATCCAACCAAGAAGATAGGGATAAAAGAAGGAAGTGATCCAATGGATAGGGGGAGATATCAAAGACTTGTTGGTCACCTAATTTACCTTTCTCATACTCGGCTAGACATTGGTTTTTCTATCAGTGTTGTTAGTCAATTCATGAATAGTCCAACAGAAAAACACATGGAAGCCGTGCATAGGATTTTAAGGTATCTCAAAATGACACCTGGTAAAGGATTATTATTCAAAAAGAATTCTAATAGAGAAGTTGAAGTCTTCTTAGATGTTGAGGTAAGAAACTTACTAGATAAACGATCTACTTCCGGTTATAGCTCCAATGTGTTGGGAAATCTTGTAACATGAAGAAACAAGAAACAATCAATGGTCTCAAGAAGTGGTACAGAAGCAACATTTCGAGCCTTTACACTGAGAATTTGTGAAGGTATGTAGATATAGAGATTACTTGATGAGTTGAGAGTAAACAAACAGGGGTTTATCAGGATATTCTATGACAACCAAGCTACTATAAGCATTGCTAAGAATCTTGTCCATCATGATAGGACAAAAAAAATCAAGATAGGTCGTCACTTTATCACAGAGAAGATTAATAATGAAGTAGTGTAGCTAATTTATGTTCCTACAAGGTCTCAGATTGTAAATATTCTTTCAATGTCTCTTCCAAGAATCAACTTTGAGGAATTAAGTAGCAAGTTGAGAATGTTCAACATATACAACCCAACTTGAGGGGGAGTGTGGAAATACGTTCCTTAGTTTTTTAGAAAAGTAGTTTTTTATTGTATTTATGATTCTAGTCAAATTTTTTATTTATTGTGTTTTCCTTTTTAGAGGAAGATTTTCCTCTTAATTAGGTTTCCTTTTTTGTTTCTTTTTCTTGTAGAGCTAGGGAACATATGTGTATATATTTGTGTACCTTATAATTCATAAGTAGTGAGAAAAATATAGAAATTCGTTCCATTCTCAAATATTTCTATAGAATTTAAGTCATAAGGCATAGGTTTAGGCATATGCTTTATTTTATAGGTTATGGCCTGAATTGACTAAGGAATTCATGATAACATTTGATTTGGCTCATTTAGGTATAAATAGACCCAAATTACTATAATCAAGTTATTGATCTTAAGGTTATGCTTATATGTCAATTTTCTTTATTTAAGCCTACTTATATTTACTTAATCAAATTGGACTCTAATTTGTTGTCTAAGCTCATATTTAGTTATCAAGGCCCTAAATAGATATTTACTAGTCAAGTTGTCCTAAATTATTTCTAAGCTCATTTGAGCTTATATAAGTCATATCATACCCATTTAAGCTATTTATGCCATAAATATCCTATTTTCATTACTTGGGCTAATTTAGGTCTTTATAGGTCACTTAGTCCAAAGTAAATTTCAAATTCAATTTATATAGCCAGTTATATCTATAAAGCTCATTTTATTGCTATTAAGCTATTTTAAGCCCATTTAGTTAATTAAAACATATTATAACTCAATTTGACATAATTAATCCAATTAAGCCTATATAATTTATTTGAGCCCTAAACCATTATCTAAGGCTAATTTAGCTACTAAAGCCCATAATTATTTATTTATATTGATTTAGGTCCATACTATATTCATTTACTCATTTTTATTATTAAAAGTCCTTTTGTACCTAATTAACCTAATTTAGCTTACTAACCTATATATATCTAATTTAAAATCAGCAAAAAGCCTAATAAATCAAAATATTCTAAATTGAATAATTATAACTAATTACACTTTAATCAATCAAGTTTAATAATTATTAAATTTAATTAAAGTCAGATTACACAAATTAACAAAATAAACAGGGTTGAAAACAAGAGAGGGTTTGCGCATCGATTTGTTTTTGGACTAGTTCACCACTATTTTGCATGATTACAGTCCGGTTTGGTTCGCCAACTCTACTAGACATCCTAGGCTATTGGTTCAAACAAGATTCATTTGAAAAGGGAAGAGACCAACTAGTTTAGCCTTTAGACTAGGTCCGGTTCAAATAGCATTTTACGGAATGCACCCAAGAAAGAAAAATATAAAAAAAAATTAAAATATCTTCAAAAATTCTGAAAATTTCTAGACTCAATATAAACTCATTTAAAATCATTTCCTCAAAATTTCGTGTAAAAATAAAATCATTTGATATTATTTCTAAATTTTTCAAAACCTAGCAAAACAAGAACTTATAAGGCAAATTTCATAACTCTAAAATTATCATAGGCTATATAAATCATATTAAACACATTTACAATATAATACAGGATTATTGTAACATTTTTACATAGTTTCAATATATTATGATATGTTTTTGTGCCTAAACATCAATTTCCAAGCTATTTTGTAATTTTCAGTTATAAACGTAAATTTCTAGACTATATAATATAATTATATTATATAAAAATGTCACAAAAACATATTCTAAATTTAGATCTATGAATATAACATGCTTCTTATTTTTTTATCAAATAAAACCTTTACCCATACTACACATAAATCATAGCATCAAAATCAATGTATAAAAATCACCTCATAAACATGTTTAGTCTAAAATTTCATATTTGAGAAATTATCAACATTGTAAAAAACAAGCAATTTCAACATGATCTAAAATTTGCTTACTAGAAAAGCAAAATAGAATCAACAATTTATTCAATCCCACAACTACTACAACAAATTTGTTGTTGAAGCTCCTAGTCATCCCAATCCAAATCTTAATCTTTTTCAAACTCCAAAAACATCTACTGATAACAAGAAAATTTATAGAGATTAGTGTGGCTTAATAAGGATATAAAAGTAGGTATGGTTTGTAGAAATAGATTACCTATTTTTCTCTTTTAGTTATTAAGGATTTTTATGGGTTTGAGGGAGTTAAAGATAAAGAGGGGAGGTTAATTTTTTTGCTGAAAAGGAAAGTATAAAAGGGGCTTTTTTTCTAATGTTAGGATGTTGTTTTATGTATTAAGAATGTAAAGAATTGTGAGAGTAGCTTTTGTAGGGTTTAGCTGGGGTTTTAGATGAAAAGAAAGGGTATTTACTTTACCAAAGTCTCATCTTATTTACTAATTATGCTACCTAGTTAAAGAAACCCACCTTTCCTAAAAACTAATTCCTTTCTAACTATCTAGCTAGCTTCTGATGATGGGCATTTACAATTAGGGATTTAATTTAATTATTATTAGACAAATTAAATAAAAAATTAGGGAGTCTGATTTATAAATATTTAATTTATCTTAATGATTTATCATATTAAGTATTTAGCTCAAATTGGTGAAATTAAAATTTGTAGATTCTAGTTTAATCGATTTGCTAATTTATCAGTCAATTTGCATTTTTGTAGTTATTAAACTGTATATCTTGATTATTATCCTAAATTAAAATTTAAAGTTCAAATTTACCCATAATTATATACAACCTAATTATATTTTTCCCATTTTAATTTTATGTATTAAAGGATTTTTACATAAAGTATGTAAGATAGAAGGCCAAATAGGCTATATTTAGGGGTGTGCTCTTAGTTTAAGCTCTAAATGTTCTTCAAATAGACTCTAAAATTGCAAAGAACTTATATAAATCACTCAATGAACTTAGAAGCATCGTTATCAAAATCATGATTTTACTATTCGCTGGAATGTATAAATTGGTGGAAACATAAGAAATCATGCAAAACTGATAAAATCTTAAACATGTAGAATCATATACCTAAATTCATTAATTATATCTAAAGTCTATGTCCTAATAATTTTACGTTCATTTTAATTAAGAAAAAGCATAAAAAAAATAATAAATTTATAGAATCAAATATTTAACTCTCGATTTTAACAAGTATGCTTAAAATAACATACAAAGCCCTAAATTCAAAGTATAAGATAAATGAGCATGAAAATCAATTAAAATAATCACAAAATATAAGAGTAATGCCAAAAATTAACTTATATAAAAAATAGATATGAACGAGTTCTTTCAAAGTATGACTTTAATATGACTCTTAGGACATGTTAGTTAAGCAAGTTCCACACACCACCATCAATTGCTTCAATCAAACAATTTAATCCCCTAGGTAAGAAACCATTTATGTATAAGATAGAGCTTTAAAGAATACTCAATTTATTTACATTGGAATTATGGGAGAGTTGCCATGGGAATGATGACAAAATTACAACAAGTGGTTATACTAGAATAGGTGCTAGTAGTTTATGAGTTTTTAGAAGTCTTTCTTGAAGAGCTATCGGGTTTGATTAAACGATTGACTTCTAAATTGATCTTGTATCTAAGACCACTTCCACATGCAAAAGTTTTATACATAATGACCTTGATTGAGTTGAAATATTTGAAAGACCATTTATAAGACTTGCTTAAAAAAGGGTTTCTTTGGCCTACCATACCCTCATAGGAAGCACAAAACCTTTCATTTTTTTTCATAAAAAGAAGGAAAATAGTTTGTAGTTTTGTGTTGACTATCAATAGTAGCATCAGGTCTATCATGACACTAGGGGTAAGCTGGTAGATTAGCCTTAAAGTCTCTATATCACGTGCGCTAGCAATATAAGGGCCATTTTGTATGTTAGAGTTTGAAAGACTATTTACTTATTCTCTCATTGTGTTATACATATATATTTTATTACTAGAAATAGTTTTGAATACCAATTTCCACAAACCATAAGGATAGGAGAGAATCACATACCCTACAAAAAAATAAGATAAGATAAATCTAGATTTGAGAGAAATATCAAGATTTGATTTAGAAAGAAAATTTCAGTTTTAGATCTCATATCTTGAACTAGGTATAGTGTCACGCCCTGAAGGGTATCCTAAACGTGGCAGTCCGCTGTACATAATATTAAAGCCTAGGAATGACCGCCTTAGTCATGCGAGGCTTCCATGCTATGTACAAGGCGTCTAACACATAGAAGAGACACATTGGAGAGATACATTTTATATTGATACAACTTGAGTAATAGTGTAAAGGAAATACAATTCACTATACTTCAAATACAAATCACTATACTTCAAATACAATTTCATCAAAAGATTTCACTACATAAAACTATTACAAGGCAAATCATAAAACCTAGCTAATAGCTTCAAGCATTCTTATATCTTGCCGGAATCCCGAAGTCATTCTCGGCTCTAACCATCTAGGTCCCCACTTAGCATTCTTGAGATAACTTGTTCATTTAAACATCTATTGGGGTATAAGCTACACTAGCTTAGTGAGAATTCCCTTAATTTCGTACCATGACAAGTAAATATTCATCCATATGCTATGCATGAACAAACATATGAGCAAACAATACATAAGACCATCCGAAAATCTTATGTTGAATGGATTTACGCCCTCCATTCGGGGTTAGGTGTTTTAGGCCCATAAGACCATCATTTAAATACTTCTCACTTGTTATTATGGTTGATACAGGTGTCCATCCACCACTTTTAAATTTTTACTATGGTTTATACAGGTGCCCACCTACGCACATTTTCAATTCCAGCCCATACGCCAACAATCGAGTTTACAGGCCCCTCGTTGCCCAAATTATTATGCCTTCTTCCCACAAAGGTATAATAACTTATGCAATGTGACTCACTACGTGATATGCATGTACAGTTTATTCATATAATCATGGCATATTAATTATGTAGGTTAAGAGCGATCAAAGAGAATTTCAGACAAATAAAGTCTATGCTAACTCATACAATGATTTTACAACAAGTCTCGCCTCGATATACTTATCATTCATTCAACCAAGTTTATACCACAACTCATCACAATTTTATCTTTTCCTAATTCTAGTGCAACTAGCTACAAGCACAAGCAAAGTAACAAAATAAGAGGAAAACTTACTCGGCCATTGGATTACCAGTCTCTTAGTAAAAGTAATCCGGTGGTAGGGAATCATCGATTTGGGGATCACCTAAAAAGGAAGAAATACTCTAATAAGTATTTCAACTCAAACTAATCCAAACGATTTTAGACAAATTATCAAATTCGTAATTCTCATTATAAGCGGGAATTCCAACTTAAAACAGCCATAACTTGGTCATTTTAACTCAGAATTTCGCAAATTATATATCGATTTCTATCTACTTCGAAAGATATATCTAATTCTAATATTATATTCAAGTTTTGAAAATATTTAAGCCATGAAACAGAGGGATCAGATCTGGGCACTAACAATCCCCATTTCCAAAAAATAGTTTTGTAATTGCTTGAAATGTTCCTATTTGATAATTCAAGAGTACATGAAACATGAATGACTTCCTAACATGAATGGCATGTGATGAGTTTAATGCATGCATGCTTTTGACAATATTTACTAAAAGGAATTTTTTAGAAACTTTTTATTTGTAAGACTCCATGGCTATCTACTTTCAAGAAGACTAGTTTCCTAACTTTGATCATTTCCATTTGTTTTGGATTTATTTCTTAAGAAAATATAATTATCCTTGTTAAAATTAAGTCTTCATTATATCTGTTACTTTTGACCTTCATTTCTACATAAAAATTTTTATTTTACACTTTGTTAACATATTTTTAAGTAGGATTGATTCCAAAATCCGAATTTTGTAAAAATTGTTTTTGTGGTGATTCCTTTAGTAAAAATCATTTGACACTTAGAAAATTAAGGCTCAACCATGCCTAGCCACTAAGGACTTCATTTCTTTGATAAAACTTCTAACTTGAGTTTGAAAAATATGGGTTTTCATGCCATTACTCCATTATTACGAATTTCTTAAAAATGACAACAACTCAATTTTCTTTCCTACTTGTTTCTACAATGCATCATGCATATATGTATTACCTACAAGCTATTGTCATGATGGTTATGAGATGATCTACCTATATGTATACATATAGTACCAAGAATTCTTTTTGAAAACTTTTACTTTGCAAAACTTTGAATTATACTAGACTTAAGAAAGATAGTTTTTCTTCTTGTAAAATCATACTTTCTTTTATCAAAACTCAACCTTGATGATCTATATAACCATCACCTTCATTATTTCAATAAAAACCTTCATTTTGGGGTTAGAAAGTAGATGTTTAAATAGGTGGTTTACCTAAATACGAATTTTACAAAATTTTGAAGAATGAAAACATTGTTTATCCTATATATTCTTGGAAACCATTTGTTATCCTAGGATTATATTTTGATAAACTTCTCTTATCTTGTCAAAACTTGGTCTTTATTACATATATTCCCTAGGACTTCCATTTTCCTATAAAAATTATCATTTTGACATTTGGAAATGAGTGTTTAAATAGTGGCTATTTCCAAATCCGAATTTGAGAAATTCATTTGAGCTTGTTTTCTTTGTAAAACTCATTTAGTCTTTCAAAAACCATTTCCTAATCAAACCTACCCTTAAGACTTCCATTTCTTTAATAAAAGTCTTGTTTTGAAGTTGAAAAATAGGTTTTTAAAATTGGTCTTTGTTGAGATCCGAATTTACAAAATTTATTTTTGGACATATCTTTTGATAAATCTATCTAAACTTATGAAAATCCATTCCTTACATATTCTATCTTAAGTGCCTTCATATCTTGAATAAAAACTTCATTTTTGAGTTGAAAAAACATGTTTTTAAATATGCCTTGGCCAAAATCCAAAAATGAGATTTTTATTTTGAAAATAACTTTTGAAAATCACCTTTTCTTGTAAAAAGAAGTCTTAATGATATACATATATTAAGCCTTCATTATTTCAAGTAAAAAATTCATTTTGACATTTGGAAAGTGGTTTTTAAATAGGGTCTTGCCAAAATACGAATTTCACTATTTTTGTTTAAGTTCAAAACCAAGATCTACACTTAATATGAACATAAATCTAAAAAAAATCCATGGTAGTAAACTATAAACTCATAGAAACTTTACTCATCAAAATCTTTCATTTCATGTTATCTATTCCCTAAGCCTTCATTTTAAATGAAAAATACACATTTTGAAGTTGAAAAATAACTTTTCTAAATATGGGTCCTTTTTTATCCGAATTTCAAAAATGATTTTTGTTGAAAATAAAATAGATCTTGAGTTTTCTAAAACTTTCCTACTATCATCATGCCACTACAAGTTGTTTATGAACATAAAATAAAGTCTAATGGATGTATGAACCTAAAACAACTAGATCTAGTTATAAATGCATGAATACTAATAGTTATGAATGGTGAATATATGCATAAATCATAAGCAATAACAAAAATAATAACTTCAATAACAAGATCTAAGGCATAAACAAAATCAAAGCTACAAAAAGTTAGATCTACAAAATATAACTACTTTTAACAAGAAAATAATAGTGATACAAGAAATAATCATGAGAGAGGATGTTTCATTTTTGGCATCATCATCCTTAGCTTTTAAGCTTATGGAATGTCATTTGATGCATGAAACTTCTCACTATACTTTACCTATATCACCTATGGAAGCTTTGAGAAGAAAGTTTGCTTAAAATCTTTCAAGAATGAAGTGTAGAAGCAAGAAATTGGAATGGGGCAGCTTGTTTTTCATGTAAAACAAGAGAAATGAAGAAAGAAAGAGAGGAAAAAGAGAGAGAAAAGATAAGGAATGGAAAAGGTAAAAGGTATGTAAATGAAAGAGAAAGAGAAGGATTGTATTAAATATGTGTTAATTAATTTGAAAAAAAAAAAACAAGGGCAGAAAATTGGAGGGGCTCACGTGAATGTAGGAGGGAGAGAGAGAGGGAATATTTTGAATTTTGACTTGAAATTGAAATGTGTAATAAATGTGTATGTGTTTGCTTCTTAAGAAGGAGTGGAATATATTTATTTTAGTTAAAATAGGAGTAAATTAAAGGACAATGGCAGCCAAAAGAAGGGAAAAATCTGCCATGAGTGTGAGATAGAGTGTAGAAAGATTGAATGAAAAAGAAGTGATATGTGAAAGGTGTACTTGAAGTATGGGTTGGAAAAAGTGCTTTTTATTAAGAAAAATACAAAATAAAATCAGGAAAAATTTATTATATAAGTGGCAGAATTTTCGTATAATAAAATAAATAATTATTTGAATTATATATTATTAACAAATATGTTACTAGTATGATCAAAATACGCGAATATGGCTAAAATGATATTTTTATAACCCGAAAAATTATAAAAAATTACTTTATGAAAATAAAAATATTTTTTCAAAAATTAAATTAATTTATTTTTATTTAGTATCGGTCTTAAACAGAATCTGATCCCGTAAAAACCCGAAACGAACTAATTTTTAGAAAAACAAAATTTTCTATAATATATATAATATTTATGTAAAGTTATAAGGTTATAAAGATAATTAAAATCGTGTATGAAATGGAAAGTGAATAGTGCAAAAGATGATTAATTACCAGGTAGTAATGAAAATTCGAATAATTGTAAAATCAGATGTTTCTAGTTTATCAAAAAAATTATGAAACTTATATTTTTGAAATCCTTATGAAAATACGAGTCTAACGGTATTAATGGTATATTTTTTATATCTCGAGCCCCAGAACATGCTTTTTGAAATCTGTATCCGAACGGGTTCGAAATAGGTCAAAAATTTACCAATCTGATTTTTTAAGCGATCTTATTTTACTACGAGTTATTCTCCATACTTAAACTACACCTCTGCCTCTAGGGTTAAGGGCGCGAGATTGTTGGACTTAAACTACTGCATTCCACTTAAGGTTTCCGGGTGATTTTCTGGTTTAGATCTTTGCAAATTTGGAAACTAATATTTTATGTTTATACAATATATTTAATTTGAGAAATTTATTTTAAATTTTATTTTTTAAGTATTTAATATCTCTTAACGTTTTTGGAATTCTTTGATTGAGTTTTATTTCCGAAGGTTAATCATTATTTACTTTTTAATAATTTTGTTTTTGGGCTTTATATTACCCAATTTTATAAGTCGAAGTTGAATATGAAATTCGTCATATGTAGTGGTCTTGCATTTTGAAGTATGTTGAGTTCTTATTTTATTTTTAAGGATTCGTATTTTCCTTAAGATTAAGAAGTTTCTAGATTCGTTCAGGATTTAGGACTTGTCGAAGCTCGGTTTTAATTTGAAGTGATTTTTTTAGGGTTTATTTTCAAAGTTCATCTTGGAATTATTTACTGAAATTTTCCGGGACTTACATATAGTGTCACATCCCAAAGGGTACCATAACTGTGATAATCTATCACATATGATATTAAACTTAAAATGATTTCCCTTAGTCATGCATAAACTTCAACACCATATGTAAATCATACTTTCATAACAATAAGAGACATCGGTGGAGCACGTAGTTTAAGAAGATAATAATAAATGGCGTATAAGAAGTATTAAACTTAAATTTGCATAACTTAAAGATTCAAGTTCTTATATCAACATAGGGGCATCCCCCCATTAAAGTCTCCAAAGTGTCACCATACTATCATAGTCTTTTTGGAAGCAAAAGAAACGTAAAACTAAGAGATTTTAAAGGAAATCTATTCTATAGTCTTTAGTAGAATTCCTCTAAAAGCTAAGTCTCACATGACCAAATGGAGACTTTAGGTACAAAAACAAGTGCACCTACAATAGCAAAAATCTATTGAGGTATAAGCAACACTTACTTAGTGAGTAAATTCCCATAACGGCGTACTCGACCAAATAATAAGACAAGTTATTGTTAAGCAAGCATATGAAATACAACATCCATATGAATAAACAAACACATATGATTAATTGAAAATCATATGTTGAATAGATTTATACCCTCCATATTAGGGGTTAAGGAGGTTACAGCCTCATACGACTATCATAAAATTTTTTCGATTTTCAAGCTCCTACATACCAAATATTTTTGTAGATTTTCCGACGCTTACTTGCCACCACTACTATTTTCCCATCCCACTCGAGGGAATATTAGGAAAAATGATGTAACCTACTATATGTCATGCATGATCATGTTATAATTTAACTCTGAAATGAGTTATTATTCAATTTATGGGTGATAACCAAAATATTCACAAACAAATCAACATGACATCGAAAACAAAGTATTAATTAACAATTCAAGTTTCGATATACTTATCTTTCTTTCGACAAGCACCAAAAATACAATCATATCTCTTGTTAATCCTTACATACATATTCCATTTTTATCTTGTCCTATTTTCTAATACTTCTATTCTACATGCACATACCTGAATATGTAAAATAAGGAGATAAACTCACTTAGTCATTTCTTAGGAAGTTTTAATCGAAGTAATCATCATGGGAATGATGCGTCAAATTCTTTGTCACCTAAACAAAAGAAATACCCAGAATGAGTATTTCATATAGGTTCTACTAGATTTTCTAACTTTATTTATTCTATTCACATTATTTTCCCAATTATGGAGGTTTTAATTTAAAATAGCTATAATTTACTTATTTTGACTCGAAATTTCACATATGAGTAGTCATTTTCACATATGAGTAGTCATTTTCTGCCTACTTTGAATGCTCTATCCATTTCTAAGGCTACTTTTAACATTTAGGATTATTTAAGTCTAAGAATCCCATGGCACAAATCATGTCCAAAAGGTTCCAAACCTTGATCATTTTTAATTTTTAAAAACTCTACTTCATTCAGACTCTCTAAGTCAAGTATAAAATATTTTCACTTTTAGAAATCATATAGTAATAATAATAGCTCATAATACATGTATGATCTTAGTGATGTTGCTTAAAAGAGAATTTTTATTAAAACAATAATTATAGAAAGTAGAAAAGTTGAGTTTTATGGAAAACAACTTTTTGACTTGTAATAAAATCTTTTTTCCAAAAATTTTGTAAACGTGGAACTTAAAGAAAATCATGGTTTAATTTCAAAACTTCATATTAAAAGTTATTTTATAAAACATGGATTTTACTTGTTTGTGGGTTAAATGCTCCAAGTTGTATTTCTTAGAAATTCATTCAAGTCTTGGTTTTTTGAAAACTTTAGGAGAATGTCTTGTTCTAAATCTTTATTCTTGGTGACAAGATTTCCCATGTATTGAAAATAAGATTTTAGGAAAACATTTTGCATAATAAAGAATTATCAACATTTCTATTCTTAGAAAAAATCATTTTGGGCATAGCAACATTATCACTTATGATTATATATATGCATGAATTTAGAAATTTATAATACGAACACATAAACAAAATAAAGATTATGATAATAAGAGAATATAAGGATATAAAAAATTAGCAAAATTGATAAATAAAAACATGGGAGTCTTAACTTATCATCAAGAGTCCCCATGACTAAAATAATCCAATAACCATATGAAATAAATAAAAACAAGCATAATGAAATAAAATAAAGTGGGAGTCTTAGACTTTAAACAAGGCTCCTTGAGTCTTGAAATTTCCAGTCTCTTTCAGAATTGAATACAAACAAATCCAAGACTATTTGATCAATCTTATAAAAGTATGAAATAAATAAATTGCTTGAAATCAAATAAGAACATGAAGTAAATAAATTTAGGTTAGTAAACATTAGGCTCTAAAGAATATACATAATTATATACGTATATAAATATATAGAAAAGTTAGATTAGTTAATAACATATGAATAATATGAATATAACATAAAATAATCATAAACACGATATTGTGTAACATGATCCAAAGGTGTTGTCTTATTCCTTAGCATTATGCATTATCAGGATTTTTATGGAAAACAATTAAGGGCATATACATACATAGAACATAGAGGGTGTTTAGGATAATTACCTAAAGGAATGTGAGATGGAGAGGGAGGGAGAAAGAAAGAAAAGTAAAAGAGAAGTTAAGTGTTAGAATTAGTAAAAGTTTTATAGAAAATGTAATTTGTAAGAGATAAGTTATGTAAGTTGTAAGAATAGGTATAAGAGATGTAAGAAAAAGTAGAGTAAGATGAGTAGTAATAAATAGTAAACAAGACAGATAAATTACCGGTAGAGATAAAATGCACATATGAAAATTATATCTAACGTTTTTATAACCCGATAAAATTAATTATTATATTTTATTAATATCTTAATATATTTCTATTATAAATTGTTTTTTTGGATATTTGTGCCTCGTTTTTGCGTTTTGAGGTTAAATATGGAAACTAATCCCATAAAGGCTCGAAAGATCAAAGTTTAGTTCATACCATTTTTCTAATTTATTTATTATTTTACGGTTTTAGGAACTGTCTAATCAAGCCTAGGGTTTTTAGGGTTTAAGGTTGAGTTGGTTTGACATTAGGGCTCCAGATTCAATTCCGGCTCTAAAGTTCTACTTATGAAATTATCATAAACTCTTAGGGTTTACATATAGCATACCAAAATCTCAAGTCTCTACTTATCTTACGACAATTAATCCTTGATATGCTCTATACTCAAATCCTCTCTCATTCTCAGCTTTCAATTTGCCTACATAAAAATAAACTGTTGGAGAGGCTATTGCATCTAGCCAAGTGAAATTCCATCATATGACACTTTCAAGTATGGTTATCAAATCGTTAATATTAACTAAATGCAATGTAATAACCATTGTCAACACTTACCATTTTTGCGATTGTGGCAAACAAACCGTTATCTCTATTTCGTGGGTCATATCGACATAGGGTTAGCGTAGTTTGGGTTGATTTTTGTGCGTAATATCCATTGTCAACGCTGTTCATATCCTTTAAATTTCTTTGCATCCAAATATAAACATCAAAAATATCATCTTTGGGATCGAATCCTATTTAGGCACATTAGATTGAAATTAGAAGTTCCTTAGGATGAGGCATCTATAGATCTTATTTTCTAAGGCAATTTGTCTGTATAGATTTTCCTTCTACCTAAGCGAAAGATGGGTGGTGCAATAGAACCTGTAAACATAGAGAATTTAATTAATGGTATGCTGGGGGATTGTCTAGTATGACTGTTCCAATGCTTAAGTCAGCTATGGGTTCATGAAAGCATGGAACACTGACTATCCTCTTAATAAAAATGAAGAGCTTACTTGTCTTAAAGATTCGGATGATCCCTTATAAGAGGTAGTCATAATAGACTCTAAGGGATACCACAAGACATTCTTTACATGTAGTATATTCCCTTTGAGCTACTAGTTGGCTAGATCCATAAGGTACAATAGTGCCAAACGCGGATTGTGCTTGTACCAGTACTGTGGCATTAATATGCTGGGTGGAGAGTAGCCAAATGGGTGTGGACTACTAAGGAAATTCAATTATCAAGTTGTTGTAGGCCCCCCATAGAGGTCAAAGGTTGCAACTGATATGACTTTGTCACTCTCAACCTCTCTATACGAGGTCGAGATCGAGGTTGTATGTGTATGGTGCGTACCCAAGGTCGCTTGGAGTCCTTTTCTAGTATTAAGGCATAGTTTTGCTTCTAGGGTCTTTGTAGAGTAGGGTCTATAAGCACTGGTATTGGACCTATAAGCCTATTAATGTTGGGCTCTGACCCAATAAGCCCTAGCCAAAAATCTACCATCAATACAAGTAGTTTTTATTTTTGTAAAAGTTTCAATTATAAGGTATGCTTATGAGTTTCTTTAATTTCTTAATGCGAGATTGTGACCTGTTCATTTTGTTTTTTATGGATTGATATGATATGTTAAACTAATTGGTGACATGATTGTTTGTTATTTGTTGCATTAAAAGAACTAAATTATATCTAGTATGGCATTACGTGTGATTCATGCAGTATTTTGTATTAGACATTTTGGACTCATTCTTTATTTTTTAAATTTTATGCATAATGATGAGGATTGTTATGGTCAGTGTTGTTAAATCTAGGTTGACCCTTCCAATTCAACTTGATTGAATCTGACTCGTCTTTGGCAATGAACCAGTTTGATTGTAGTTTAACTCGTGGTTCAATCAAGTTTTAACCATTGATCCTTGACTCTCTAACATATCTGGATCAAAATCCTAAGCATAGTTTGACAACATTTGTTTTCTCTTATATGTTAGTGGTGGGACCTATGATTGTTGTAAGAGATAGGATTATTCTTTCAATTACTTGTGATAGAGATTTATCTTTTGTTTAGTTATATATTTTCTGGACATTTAGATTTATAAGTTGAATTAGATTTTTATAAAGTTTAGTTTTGAGGATTTTGCCGTTGGAATTGGAGGATTGAGTATATTTATATGATTTGGAATTATCTTTTGTTGTTTTAAATGTATAACTTTTAGATGTCACATAAATTAAATGGTGGAGCTCATGGCACCCATATTCTAGGACGTTATAAACCATATAACTTAGTTTTAACATAAATACAAAGCGCATGATATTTTTACTTAAAAACACAATAGCCTTGGATAACATTACCCAAATTTAGACAACTTATAATTGCCCATTCCCCTACCGATTAGTAGATTGACGAAATAGTAATAGCAATGGTGAAGCATTTCATAAAATGTAAATATAATTGAGCAAGACAATTGAAAATTCCGTATAGTTTCATGTACCCATAGGAATTAATGTCCTTGTATAGTACCTCGGTTTCCTAGGTGTAATTGCCGGTGGGATTTCTCCTAACGCAAAATCTATTGGATTTTGTAGGTAAATGAAGCTCATGCTATCCGAGAAGCGAGAGAGGGAAGCCTCGTAAGTAAGGCGATATTGGCGTAAACAGGTGAGCCACTACACATGCACGTGGACTAATCACTAGCTGCCATATGTGCGTAGTGCAGAGGTTGACTCACATGTATTGTTGACCTACATTATTTATCTACCTTTCCCAGCTGCCGACCTTTTTGTCTGCGAAGACGTGGCAGACAATGGACCGGATCACCCAGGGGATTTTCCCTAGCCTATTCTTTTTATTTAGTAGATACCGTTGACTCTCCACATGATGTGATGTTGCTGTAATTAATGGTGGGTTGCCTTATCCTAATGTAGTATTATGTTATACATATATGTATAAAAATATATATTTATACTATTTACATTTGTATAATATATATGAAAGACAAATATATTATATATATATAATATATAAGAAGGGTGAAAAAATATGGGATAGATAGGGTAAAAAAATAAAGGTCCAAAAATTTTGAATCATGAACATCTCTTGATACGTTTAAAATTACCCTAAATTTTTTACCCATAAAATTTATAAGTTTTAAAATAAATATAAAACCTATTAATTCCCCTCTTAATTTTTTTAAGTTAAAAATATAAAACCCAACCTTGTCAAAATCATTATTCAATTTGTAAAATAATATTTTTTAAATATAAATTATAAGATACAAATATAAGGACGGCTTCTAATGAAAGCACAGAATATAAAAATACAAACACATAAAACTTCGATTTCAAATACTAGAAATATTGCAAATTTCAAGCTCATGGTAACCCACATATACTACGAATTGAAAAATACTCTAAAAACTCATATATATATATATATATATATATATATATGCATTTCAATATTACATGAAATAAGCATTCCTTATGTAAAATTTTTACAAATCAAATAAGGGAACAGCTATTCCACGATAATGAAACAAAAATACTAATTCTATTCTTGTCAATCTAACCCAGCATAAATAAACCATGTAAAACTATTTGGAATCTCTAAGCTTCTCACATTTATTCCAAATATAGTTGATAACCAAAATGTTAGCATTCATAAATGCTTAGGATGCAATGGAGATGTTTTATTATGCAATTTGAGTACGGAGGATAGTAAGCTTCAACTAATAATATAGGTATTAGGATGAGTGCAAGGTAATAGAGGATTACAATCAAATTCCATCCTTTAAAATAGGTTTTAAAAAATTGTATTCAAAACTTACCTTATAACCTATCCATTTAAAATTTATCTCTCTAAATAGATATTATAAAATAAAAGATATAATATATATAGTTATTGATCACTGTTTATGCATACGAGCTAAAATGTGGCCTTGGAGGATCAAGGTTGGCATTCGTTTATCAAGCTCAAGATATTTCGTAGGACTATTAATAATGAAGGGCACGAGAATTTCCAACTGCATTGTCAAAAAGGTGATCCAAAATCCACTTGCAATCTTATTTCTCGGCACTAACATTATTGCTTGGTCAGCACAATTACGAGCCCTCCATTTGTCAATCATAGCTGCATCACAACCGTCAAAAAATCCCTATATCCTTCCCATGGAAGCCTATATAAACCCTATATCGCTATAGTTCCTCTCTTGTATTCACTCTAAACATACATTAATCATTTCCTACAATTCCAACGCACACAGTTGATCAAAAAACTCATTGTCCTTAATCTTAAAAAATGTCTACGACCTTAGTTTTCCTGGTCCTTCTTCTCCTCTCCTCTCCACCCTTTACGGATCTAGTTGTTGTCGCCACTTCAAGACCCCTGAAATCAAAATCCGAAGATTATTTGAAAGTAAAGCCGACATCCATTAATGCAAACCGGCCTGGAGTTGATAACCCGAGTGTTGAAAATTGCTTGCCAAAAGGATACCGGTTCAGTTCCGCCCCGAGCCGATATATCAATTATGAACCTCTCGGTTCGTCGGTTTGTTCATCCTCGCCTAATGGACGTATCAAACCATGATATATATGAAGCAGTTATCAGTTATATATTGACTATTTCA
Source organism: Combretum micranthum (assembly GCA_024138025.1). Classification (NCBI taxonomy): domain Eukaryota; kingdom Viridiplantae; phylum Streptophyta; class Magnoliopsida; order Myrtales; family Combretaceae; genus Combretum; species Combretum micranthum. Next base: position 73,960 of record JAMXBD010001198.1, read on the forward strand.
AGGAGATATTTCATGGCTATGCATACGTAATTTATGGTATATTTTCTAGTCGTGCTTCCATAGTGTCAAAAATTTCTTAATACAGAAAATTAAAGTATCCCTTGCATAAAGTTCGAGATGTTCTCAAATGTATTTAATCCAGTGTGATATACCAAAAAAAAAAAAAAACTATATTCAGTATTTATTTATTTCGGATTCGCACATATTTTCTAGTTGGAATTATTTCTTGCTTGCACTTATTTATTTATTTATTTATTATTCATTCTTTTGTCGTTTTTTGCCCCATCTCATGCACTGATATCATCGTATATATCCAGAATCACAGTCATCATTGCAATAATCATAGGAGTCATTGTTCCAAACTATAAAAAATTTGCTAAGTTTTTATAATTCCTTTCTCCTTGAAACTTATAACTTGCAACTAGCACTCCCTCAGATCAGAGAGCCTATATCTGACATTGACTACATGATACATGTACCTTTTTTTTTGGCCAATCATAATACAAGTACCTTGCCTCAATAATTTATAAATTGCCAAGCTCTTGTTGAAGGAAATATGACCTAACCCATTGTGATTGTGGAGACTCATACTTACGGGAGAGATTTGTTAAAATGCAAATATAAGATTGAAAAAATCCCACATGGAAAATATAGGACTAATGCGAATAGTTTATAAGAGGAAAAACACATTAATCTAATACATTAAGATTTTTTGTTATAGGTAGTGTCAAGCCTATTAGTGTATTCCTTCATAAGATCAATTTGAAGAATTTCTCCCCATTGAAGGGCTTCCTCCTCTCCTAACAGTTTCGTAATGTTAATTTAAAGTATTAGGTGAGGCATCTTGGTGTTATGGAATGCAACATATGCATTTGTCGACATCTTGCACTCCAATATCCAGGAATTACATCTCTATGTCCAAGTATCTTCTACTCCATCTTCTTTATTTTTACCTGCTATTTGTGCAAGTCTGTGACTTAGTGAGAGGAAAAAATTATGGGAAAATTCACACCAAATGTTGAGACAAATTAGGGTCCTTTGGGCAGTTATGGAAGACTTCAATGACATTGTCTTTGGGAATGAGAACTAGGGTGGCATTGAGGTAAACCAATACTAAGCGGGCCTATATCAACAATGCATGAATGTCTGTGGCTTGCTTTATTTGGGCTTTGTTGGTCAATCCTTTACCTGGAATAACAAAAGGAAAGACATTAATCAATTGATCCAGACAAGAATTAATAGGGTATAGGTCAATAAGAAGTGGTTATCCTACTTCCCCACATCTAAACCATTTCACTTGCCATTCTATTAGTCTGGTCATCGACCTATATTTCTAAACACATGACCTAAACTATTGAGTGAGTCAATACAACCAAGACCATTTTGAATCCACTAATGTGGTTACATCACCTTCCTTTCAAACAATTTGTCAAGAGTCATTAGCATAACCCCAATAACTTCACAATTGAGCTACATGAGTGTACTAGTAAAGTGAAAGAACGATATTTAGGATCATTAGGCTTAGGAGAAGACATCTTTGAAAAAAGCATAGAGTGAGTAGAAAACCATATTGTGTGTGTCCATCACAAGATTTATTGAATCATTTCGGTGTTCTTCAAGATGAACCAACCCAAGTCCTTAAAAACAAAGAATTACTTTGTATATCTGAATCTCAGACTAAAGGATTATTGAGGGAGAACATAACACTAAATTTTTTCATCTGAGTTCCATGTCATGAAGAAGCTAAACTAGAATAGTAGGTATATTTGATTCCATGAAGAAGTTAAACAATATAGAGTTTCTTAATGGGAATCAAATGGATTTATAAGCAATACGTTCCTTAGATGTTGAAGTGTCCGACATGCAAATTAAGTCAAGTCTATTTAGTATTGGTCTGTTGAGATTACCAGGAATTGATGGGTTTCATGTTCAATTCTATCAACAGATATAGGGTATTGTTAGCCTATTATTCTGTAATCAAATATGACATATTTTTGCCAAAAAAAAATGACCTTGAATTTGTCACGCCCCGTAGGGTATTCTAAACGTAACAGTCCGCCACATACTAAGTAAGACTCTCGAGTTCCCTAACCGGGGCCTTCGGGAGTCTTAAGTAGATGTAAAGCGTTCCCTTACGACAATAGAATACTTCGACAAATGGAGTTTAACAGTTTAACAAGGCATTCATTAGCCATAGATAATAAATCAAAACGCATAAATCTTTAAGGTTTACAAAATCTAAGGGGCATTCCCCCGCAAAAGAATAACAGTCTATTACAGTCATCCAGAGTCCTTAGTTTCCAATGGAAGTCTATACAAAAGAAATGAATCAAACTTCTATGGGAAACTCCTATCTCCGGTACCTGCGCTGTGGCTTGCCTTGGCCTAAGCCATATAAACTCATGCTGCAAAAGATAAACACTATCGGGGCGTAAGCTAACTAGCTTAGTGAGTAATACTTCCATAACGCAATTAGATACAATCATTCAAACAAGTGATTATTCAAGCAAGTGCATGCACCATACAAATGAAATCATCAAACATATGACCAACCGGAAATCATATGTGGATGGACTTGCGCCCTCCATCCCGGGTTAGCAGATTAACGAATCCTGCGGTACGACGCCGTTTAAGCTCACGGTCAACTGATTAAAAGCTCGTTTTATGGATCACGATTAACCTCACATTCGTTTTATGGGTCACGAAAAACCAACCAATGCAAATGCTCCAACCCCATTGTGACATGAATGAACTCAGTTATAGTCGGAGTCGAATAGTCATTAATTCGATTCTTTTAAGTGACCAACAAGTATACGCAGACATTCATCATATGATTCTAATAAAACAATCAATATCTTAACACCCGGTTTCGATATGCCTTAAGTTCCATTTCACATATCAACAATTCTCAACATAAATAATTCCCACATACCCCATCATGCTTGTACAATTTCTTTTATCTTTGCCTACATCACTAGTGCCACTACATTACATTCACAAGCATTAATTGAGAGTGGAAGTTACTCACTCGGCCATGGGTCACCAAACTCCTTAATAGTAATAATCGGGTGGTAGAGAGTCGTCCTGCTCGGAATCACCTACCAATCAAGAATAATCCCTATGAGATTCTCACCATGTAATTAAATCAAACTATACATCTAGACTAGTTGAATTCGGATTTCTCGCTATATTTGGAAGTTCCGACTTAAAACGGCCATAACTTGGTCATTTTAACTCGGAATTTCGCAAACTTTATATCATCTTCATCTACTTCGAAAGATCTATCTAATTCAAGTATTAAATCCAAGTTTTGAAAATAATAGGGTCACGGAACAGTGGGATCAGTTCTGTCCCGCAATTGATCCATCTTTGAAAATGTGCTTTGCTTTTGATAAGAAATGTTCCTAGTTAGTGATTCATGCATGAATGATTTAGGAATGAACTACTAATGTGTATGCCATGTAATGAACTCAACTTGTGCATGGTCATGATGATTTTTGTAGTAATAAACTTTTAGGAACTCCTAAGTGTTGGGGAAAGTTTCATAAAGGCTAATTCTAAGAAGTTATTCTCCCACATTATACTCCTTAGGGTTTCTTTGGTTTTTAATCTTGTAATCTACTTATTATTTGACTAAAATTAGGTTCTCAAAGTCTATAATAGTCATGGCCTCCATTCATGCACAAAAATTCACATATTTCATTTGGTAAACATGTTTTCAAATAAGCTAGTTATAAAAATCCGAATTTTCCAAATTTTCTTTTCTTACATTTTTCTTAAGAGAAATCTAGTCTAATGTATTAAAATTTGGGGCTTCAATGTATACATTATCTAAGGACTTCATTTAGCTTATAAAACATCCATTTTAGACTTAAATACTAAGTGTTTATATAGGCATTACACAAAGTTACGAATTTGACTACACATTTAAAGTCAACATTTTTCATCCTAACTTCACCTCTTGTTTTCCTTATTTTTATCATGCCTAAACTCATCTAAACTTATGAAAATAATTCCTTCAACATATCTATTACACATACCCTTCATTTTTCTTATGAAATATAAGTTTAAAATTGATTTTGGAGGTCTTTAGGATAGGGTTTCCATTTCATCCGAATTTTCAACTTTTCATATCTAACAAAGTCCTTCCTTTTTCAATGTTCTTGCCATCTATATGTGGAGATATACTATCTAGCATCTCTATACATGAACAAGACCTCATTTTTATGATCAATAAAGCACATAAACAAAAATGAACCTATGATCATGCATGTACATAAAGTGGTGGATGTCTAAACCTTAGATCTACTACATATGATGTGTATAACATGAATCTCATGGCATGAACATCAATATAAATACAAGGTCATTACTATATATGCATGAGCAACATGAAATCTTAACAAATGCATTTAAACACAAGATCCATGTCTTGTGATGGCTTGACATCCTTGTTCATGCATTTCCATATCCCTAGCATGAGCATCATAGGGTTTTGATGAGGAAATACACAAGGTATACCTTTGCCATTACAAGAATAGGAAGAACAAGGCTCACATACACATACCAATGGAGGATCTAAGATAGAAATGGAGGAGCTTGAAGTTGAAAGTGCAAGAGGAAGAGGGAGGGGGTTGCTCGGCACAAGAAGAAGAGAAGGGAGAGAGCTTTTTCTCTTTTCAAACTTTGAAACAAGAAGAAAATGAGGAGAGAGAGAGAACATTTAGTATATATATTAAGTGATTTAGGGTTTAGTTAATTAAAAGAAGTAAAAATAACACAAATGAGGGGGAAAATAGGAGGGAGGGGCGCCGGCCATATGTGTGTGTGTGTGTGAGAGTTTTGAAAAAAAAAATGAAATTTGTAATTTAGTAAATGAAAATGTAATAAATGAAATAAATGTAATAATTATTTAAAAGACAAAATTTCTTGGAAAAGAAAATTGAAATGAGTAGTTGTAAGGATGTAAGAATAGGGTATGGGTAGTGTGTAGTGTAGGTTGTACTTGTGAATAGTAGACAAGACATCTACTTTACCGGTTGTTCCGAAAACACGGGAAAAGCTATAACTGTAATCTTTATAGCTCGGAAAATTATGAAATTGATATTTTTGGAATCCTTGTAAAATTACGGTTCTAATGAATATTCCGGAATATTTTTCTGAATCCGTGGCCCGGGGCACGCTTTTCCGTAATTGGGCTCGGGAAGGCCCGGAATTGAAAAATTTCCGAATTTAAAACTTTCAAAGGTTTGAAATGTACTTTGGAACAACAATTCAAATTCATTTACTCCAAAATATTTATTTTACTATGAAACCGATGGAAAGCCTGATTTGGGGTTCCTAGGCTCCATTCACTAAACTCAATCTGATCGGATTAGGGTTTCGTCTCCAACTCCTAGGGTTTTCTAGCTACTGAGAATTTCCGGGGTTTACAGAATTCAATAGGGCATTACTAGTATTGATTCAAAAAAAGATAAATGCAAACTCCTTAAAGGAATTTTGCCCAATTAGCTTGTGTAATACCCTATACAAGACAATCATAAAAAATTTTATGCATAGGTTGAGGCCATATCTAAATGAACTCATTCACTCAGCTTAGTCTAGTTTTATTCTGAGACATTGTGCAAGTGATAATGTGACTCTTGTACAAGAATTAATGAAATCTTTTCACACTAACGGAGGATAAAAGGGGTAAATGAGGTTAAGGCAAGATCTTCAAAAGACTATAACCCTATTAAGTGGGACTTTATACTTAATGCATTATCCTTGTTGTGTTTTCCTTGGTGGGGGATTGAACTAATAAGATCATGCTTAACATCTGCTTAGTTTACGGCTCAAATTTATGGCAGCACTTCATAATTTTTCCAATTTACTCGTGATCTTCAACAAAGGGACCCCTTATCCCAATACTTATTCATTTTAAGTATGGAAATGATGAGCCAATGGATCTCTAAAATTATTGTTGCTTGTAGCTTATGGCCACCTAATAAATTCAAGGGTAGTGACATTAAGCTATCATATCTCTTATTTACGAGAGACATGCTACTATTTGTGGAGGCCAATATTGAGAATGCTACTATTATGTAGAATTTCTTGGTGGATTTGGAAATATGTTAGATATAAGGTTAACCTTGAGAAGGAACTCATCCCAGAAACTCATCCTAGAAAATATGTCAAATAATGGATTATTTTCTTCCAAAACCTTCCATAGCAACTTAAAACAACTATACATGATGTTACAAGACTAAGAGAAGGAACCCATCCCAATATGTATCTTGGAACCCCCATACCAAATAGTAGTACTATTATCAAACGAGACCTCAACAATATATTTGAGAAAATTTGTCAAAAGTTATCTAACTAGAAAGCACAAATTTAAGCATAAAAAGAAGAAATTTTCTAATCAATTTAGTTATCGAAGGTTGTCTTGGTTATTGTCTACAAGGTACAATTTATAGGTGGGGTTCTTAAAAAAGATTGGAAAAATTACTAGAGACTTCTACTATGATTTTAATAAAGACAAGAAAAAATATCATGGTGTGAAATGGAGTAAAGCCACTATGTCAAAGCAAATGAAAGGTGTAGGATTATGAAACCTACAGTGGAGGACTATGGCCTGTTTAGCCGAACTGACATGGAAATTACACATGAAAAAACTTTTCACGACACACTTAGTCAACCTTAAATGAAAAAGACAATTACATGAACAAAGTAAACAACACCTAATGGCCTCTTTCTAACAATCAGACAAGTGCTTACCATGGAGACCTGGCTTCACTCATAAAGTATCATACAACCACGACATGGAAAAAAATTGTACTTTTTGGGTGTCGAATTGGTCTTCCAACAAGCCTGTAAAGAATTGGTTATATGGACCACTACATACTAATGCTCATCGAGTAACTTTACATGATGCCTGGGTAGATGTAAACGAATGGTGAGAGGATATCATTGGCTACTCCCTATAGGAATTTTAGAATAAATCTAAAATATAAACCTAGATCTATTATGTCAAATTATCGAGAATAAACTTGATATAGAAGTATACCTGAATCCATTGAAATAATGTGATTGGGACTTTATGGTAGTTGTAGCCTTTTGCCTTCCAATAGATGCTTTTGGTTATTTTATCCTTCCATGAGAAGTTTTAGGTTGTTTTCTCTTCTTGATGATGAGATGTCTAAGATGAGAACCCTTATTTTCTCTTAGGGACCATAACCCTATACACACACACACACATATATATATATATGCGCTAACCTAGGGTTAGCTTCATTATTCCTAATTTTGAGTCATCATAAAATAAGGAATAATACTTTGGTCTCTACACATATAGACCTACACTTTATTTAGATGCATTAAAGTCAATGACTTTATTAGATCACTTAATTGGGCCTGACTTAATATGATAGCCCGTAATACATAATAATTAAGATATATAAGCCCACATGGTTAATTTATTAGCCCAACAATCTCCCACTTGGGCTATATATGTTATCTCATATTTATGTATTTGTAAAACCGTATAAGTACTCAAAACATTTGCTATTATTGTTGTATGCATCTCTAAACAATCCCATCCATAAGAGATATTAACAAGGGACCAAAGTGGCCTTTGTCACATCTATCATAATTAAACCCATCAATGATCACATATATTAATACAACCAAATGACATGGATCAAGTATGGATGTGTAGCATGAAAACTACATGCAGTGTGATCTAAGCATGCCTAATTCCAACTGGTTCAACCTTATGCCTTAGTGAGATCAATTTAAATAAGTTCGGAGACAAAATAATCGAAATACTTTATAATAGAAAACAATCTCAACCTTAAATTATTGTATAAAAAATGACAATATAATGTGTTTAAATTGACAAGCACCAAACAAATACAAACTCCCACTAAAACTGTATATCTTGAATATCTATAATACCCATATGAGCAATATGCTTATGAAAGACCTTAGGTGGTAATCCCTTAGTAAGCGGATCAACAATCATGGAGTTTGTTCCAATGTGCTCTATAGACAATTGTCCACTCTAAACTTTTTTTTTTTTCACAACTAGGAACTTGATGTCTGTATACTTTGACTATGTTAAGCTCTTGTTGTTGTTAGAATATAGCACAGCCGATTTATTGTCATAGAATAACTTTAGTGGTCTTTCTATATTATCTACAATATGTAGCCCAGTGACGAAATTTCGTAGCCATATTCCATGATTGGATGCCTTATAACATGCTATAAACTTAGCTGCCATGGTGGAAGAAACTATGAGAGTTTACTTAGCATTCTTCCAAGAAATAGCTCATCTAGCAAGCAACTAGATTAGCCGAAGTGGATTTATGACTATCTTGGCATCCCACAAAATCAAAATCAGAATAACCGGTGATATCCAACTGATTTGATTTTTAAACAACAAATATCCATATCTCCAAGAAAACTAGGGTTTTCTCCAATCTTCCATTCAAAAACAACAAGCAAATCTTTAAGGAAACCATAGATTTGGTAGATCTTAAAGAAAAGATAGCGATTCAATAACCTAGATATGATCTTCCAAATCGACTTGGTTGTTAGGAATACCCACAGAGAGGATTTCTAGGTATATTTATGCTTTTGGTGAAGAAAACAAGTAAATAGATATAAAGAAATCGTGTAACTCTTCATTTGCCACACACATACGCTGGAAGTTTTTACATCGTACGCCAGTGGCGTAAATCTAAGGCCGGTGCTGTAAACATAAACATGGTGGCGTATTGATTCGAAATTCATCTAGGGTCATTTTTCATCAAAGGTATGCTAGCATGTACGTCGACGGTGTACCCTCCAATGCTGGCAGCATACCCATATACATTAGCAGCATATCTTCTTTTTACTCAATTTCTCTTAATCCAACACCGGTGAAATACCCGTTTTTACACCTAAATTAGAAATATGATAATTAAACACTATAAAAATGTAGGTAATTTTGAATCTTATTTTAAATTTAACTTATTAATTGAATTTAGACAATTTAGTTAATTGATTTCATAAACTATAGAATATAATTAGATAATTTAATTAGTAAATGGACTTAATTGAAATTAGGAATTCCAATACCACAAATACCCACTTCAACTTATCAAATTACTTCAATTTCCTTTCTCTAGCATAGCAAGCTATTCAACTCCTTTCAATTATCGACTTGAAACCAATTTCTCAAGTTGAATTATCTAAATTCCTAATTTACTAAAATAAAACCTTAATCTAAATTTAGATTAGACTCGAGTCAATAACTCACTAACTATATACCTAAGGTTAAAAAAAGCAAGTATAGTATGATCCGAATAATTTTTAGAGTCTATTAGATAGTAAACGATAGTTTAAAGATGAATCGTTAGGGTTGAAAAATACGCGATAGAAATAGAAACTGATCAATATCTACCAAACTAGAGCTTAAATAAAAATTATGAATACGTAATCATGAAATTTATAATTTTTTTAGTCTTTTGAGCGCAATACCCTAATTTGACTTATTAGGACTAGAAACCCTAATCGCGTAAGTGAAAAAAATTGATAATTTAACATAATTAGAAATAATAAATGAATTTAATTGAAAATAAATATTCTAATGTCATAAATGCCCAATTTAACCTATTAAGCAACATCAATTGGTTATTTCAACAAATTCAAATTAATCAAAACTTTTCAATTATCAAATGAACTTTATCTATCAAGTTTAATCACATAAAACCCTAAATATCTAATTTAGATATTTTAATCTAAATTCCAACTCCTTAAATCCTAGAAATTTAAATCTAAATATTTGTTTTCAAATACCAATTCCTAAGCCCTTAAAACCCCAAATTTAAGTAAAATATTAAATTTCCTTTAATTAGATTTCCTAGAATTAATTTCTAATTCCAATTAGTTAATTCTCTTTCTTACTTCTTAAAATCCATTTTTAATTCCCTAAAGCCCATAACTTAAAGGCCTAATTCTTCTTCTAAAACCCTAAGCCCAATTATTCAAAAATCAAGCCCATAAGCCCATCAATTTAAGCCCATAAGACCATATATTACCATACACTATCATACACATTATAAAACCCCAAATTTAAGAAAATATCAAGTGTGTGAAAAGACCAAATTGACCTTAACCAACTCTTGAAGTTTCTACATCTAGGAAAAGACCAAAATACCCCTTAAATATTTACAATGTGAACACAAGAAAATATCTCCCAATTCTAGAGAATTCTAATGCATATAAAAAGACCAAAATGTCCTCAATTAATCAAACAAAATGACCAAAAAAACCCTAAACCTAATAGAAATTACATAACATGAATTAATATAAATATGAGGTTTAGAAAACCCTAATTTATGTCTCATTTTCAGCATCCCATCTCTCTCATATTCCATCTCAAAAACATTCCAAAAATATACAACAAAGTCCTCTCCAACATCAACACACATAAAATAAAGTATTAGCTAAATTTATACCTCTTAATATTATCTTTTATCTCATTAATCTAACCTCTATTTCAATCAATTTCTTAGGTGAAATTTAAGACTAAAAACAAGGTTGAAGTTAGGAAAAATAAGCTTGAAGGAGCTTTATCAACTTTTGAATTATAGAAGGAGTAATAGAGGCAACTATTTGGTTGATTTTACTAAACCAAGTAAGTAATTATAATTAATTTATTTTATTATGTTGATAGCAATTAGATTCATGTAAATTACTAAAAATAAACTTAGATTAAGTATTGATCAACATATATATATATGTATGAGCATAAAAACCAATATATATATATACACATGTGGATAGGCATGTATGTTAAAAATTTAAATCATTGCATGTTTATATAAAGGTATGTGTGATATATGTTGAATTGATATATTTTTTATTGAAATGAAGTTATCAAATAAATATATGAATTTACTAAAAATAATTCCTATTGAAATACATAAGCATATATGTTTGTGTTGATATATTGGAATTTTGGGAAAATTTGTATTGTTGATGATGATGATTTGAGTTATAATTTATGATTCAAGTTGTAAAATATAAATATAAGTATATACTAGATAATAAAACATAGAATAAACATGTTTTAGATGAATTCAATATGCTTAAAGATCAATTTATATGCATATATATTAAATATCGACAGCTTAAGTAATAATATTTAGCTAAAATATTAAATGAATTTATTTTTGGATGAAATTTATAAAATGATAGTTTAACATGTTTATATACAAAATTTAAATTTTCGTGATTTTTGAAATATATTTACTATTTTAAACAATTAAATTACAAAATAGCAAAACAGGGCAAAATAATGTTTCGGCCAGTAGTGGTGGTGTGACTTCATATGGCCGAACCGATGACTTTTTCTTTTTCTTTTTGGGTGAACCTACAACAGTTTAAAAGCTCAAGAAGTCTACTTTAACATGGTGCAAAGAATCAAACAAGAACCAGTGGGGTTGAGGGTCAAATCTGATTGAACCAATCGATCGTTGCTACTTATACCCTGTTCCGGACAGTTTTGTGTTAATCAAAATTAAAACCCTAATTAAGTAATTAGTTTAGGCCAAGTAAACTTATTATTATGTTAATATATATGTAGTTAGTCTACAGAAAAATTCAAGCTTAAGAACTCATGTTTAAGATAGTAAACCAAAATTATTAAAGTTTGGGTACACGATAGTTTTCTATAGGAAATGAAATATTGGAATTTAAAGTAAATTGATTCTAATCAAATAAATATAAAATAAATGTAAAAAGGGGAGTTCTCATATTGAAATTTGAAATTTTCATATGGATAAATTAATTATTTTGATCTAGGAATTTATTTAATAAAATAGGAATAAATTGGTATTTAACATAATAAAAAAATTATTATATAGGAGTTTTAAATTCCTTAACATATTTAGATGTAAAAATATAATTATAAATGATATAAATAGAATAATTATATTTTAAATGATTTATTTTACTTAATAAAAAGTTTATTAGATTGATTATATGATGTGTTATTGAAATTATCATTTTAGGAACTTAATTACCATAAAATGGGTTTAGTATACTAAGTTGAATATAGAATGAATTTGAATGATTAATTCTATTTCCACTTGGCTAAATTAAGCTAATATAGATTTATTAACTAATATTGGTTTGTAAATTCTTCAAAGACCAACAATTTGTACTTAACTATTAATCTAACTAGTAAACTATTATATGATCAGAATAACTAGTAAATGGCTTGAAGATAATTATAATATGATAAACCATGAATAATAAGAGGAGTATGTTGTTTCAAATGTATATTTGCTATAAAACAAAGTAGTTTGATATAAGTTGATAATTTATTAAAATGCTTATATGAATTAATCTTTGAAGCAGATATTTATTGAGAGTCTACATTCTGCTTTATCTTTTGGTCTATCTTCTGATTGTTCAGAGCACAGATTTTATACCAGGTATGCAGTAACTTTTGTGTTGCTTGCTAGGATAGGCATCATAAATCAATTAATATTTAAAGATGGCCTTAATAATTGCTTGCTGCTTGTGTGTGGGTCGTTAACCCGATTCGAGAGCAACATCTTTGCTAGGCGATGCCAGCACAGTAATTAAAGCGATTAGGCCACCCCATCATTGACATTGGACAAATGATGATTATTAGTGGCTCGGCGAGTAGCTGAAGGGGGAGACGGTATCGGGGTAATGTTTCTTCATATTGGAAAGAAGTTGTATTAAGCAGTTTAATATATGGGCTCTATTATTCTGCTTAATTACAATGGACTAATATGGATAGAGACGTGTAACGGTTGTGACCCCTAGATGAAGCTATTTACTTGATGATCCTATAGGGGATATAGGTACTCGAGCTGCATATATCAACCCCCTAAGCAGTTGCTGCTACTCAGGACCCATAGATTCTCAACGTGTTACCGGAGTGTGAGTGCTCTACTGTTGTTTGTCGCACTTTAATTTAAAGATATAGACTATTTTTTGTTGCATTGCATATAGATTAGGCATGTATGCTCATCTCGTGTGTGCTTGTGTTGCTGTCGTACTGGGCTTCGGCTCATTCCTTCTTTTTCAAGTGATGATTTGGATGCTTGTGAATATCGAGTATAGGACGACTCTAAAGGAGCTTGTTAACAAGTTGAGTACCTAAGATCGTTAAACTGTTTATGTTATTGGCAAAAGTTATTGATCATCTTTTCAAACTTATAATTTGATGAGGGCATATCTATGAACCCATGGTTGTATCTTGAGATACTGACACTGTATACTTTGAGATACCTGATGGTATGATATTTATTTATAAACGTTTATCTACTCACAAAAGTAGCCTGTTTAGAAATCATTTTGAGAAATTTACTTCATTATATGTAATGGTCTACTCAAGAAAGTAGCTTATTTAGAAATCGTTTTAAAGAAATGCATTTCTTTTCCTCTACAACTCTAATTGTTTTCAAAATCTAATTCAATGATTTTTAGAAGCAACGATCACGATAAATTGTAGATTAGGTTAGCCTTAACTTATAATTCGTAAGTGTTATACGTGGCGGTTGGCACATCTTGAACTAAATTCGGGTGTGACAACCGGCTCTACGCTGCCAAAGTCAGAGCAACGTATGTCGGCTGCATTGAACCTACACTGGCGACGTTGAAGCCGATGTTCAATATAAAATTTTCACCTTCCTCATTTGATCAACATACAATTATACTTAGATTTTTTTACTATATTAACCTCTTATTTTATATCAATTGACAATATTACCCTTACTCATAACTTGTTTATCTTTATATTACAATATCTTAAACTGAAAAGCTTCAAAGAACTAGTAAAGGATCTAGCCATACATTGGTCTTTAGGAGTCTTTTTCAAAGCATAGTGGCTTAGCAAGTCTGTAGTCTAATAAGTGTAAAAAAAAAAAAAAAAAACCTTTACTTGTAAGTGATATTTTGTCCTCAATTTGATTAATTTGATATACAACATAATGAGATTGGTGCTTAATTTGGTTTTATATTGATTTCAATCTATAAAAGAGTATTTAAAGAAAACAAAAAAAGAGTTTAAACAAGTTTGATGCACTTTGGTTGAAGATTTAATCAAATTTGATGAAATTTGATCTCAAGACAAGGATAGGCATGACTATATTGAAAGGTGTGTTGAATTCAGAATGTTGTTTTTAATAAAGAACATGACTTTTTGTTGTTTGATTATGCTATGAAGATAACACGGGTATCGATATGGTTGTGTTGCATGTGATGTTTAGCTAAGACTTAATGCAAATTTTGACATTGGGAGAACATGTTGTGTCTAAGAGTGTGTTAAGGTCAAAATGTAAATATCATTACTAACATGCCCATGTTGATCATTATTTTAAACTATTGAAGATTTTTGGAAATTTTTTACCAAAAGCAATGACGGATAACATACTTGTGTTCAAGGGTACATTGAGATAGATTTAACTTTCCCGTTTTGAATTTTGAAGAAGTCTATGCATCACATCCATAACATGGTTGTATAAGCGGATGTGTTGAACCAAAATTGGAAAATACTACGAATACACTTTAAAAGTGGAAAAGAAATAGAAGCAGGAAGTCTTGAAAGCTATCTAGAAAGGAAAAAGAGTGCAAAGTAAGCAAGAACATGTGGGTCGATGAAGATTACAATAATTTTTATCAATGGGGCTTTACGTGTTTAATCTTGTGTTTATTGACATGATTTGTGCTATTATTAATACATCTATGGAAGGGTAGGATTGCTTTTGTTAAGCCAAAGGATTCGAGTAGGATTTTGATGAAAATGTACATTACACAACTGCTCAAATGATATAATTAAGTTACACTAAGAAAATATGTTTGAGAAAAGATCATATTTATTTGCAATATATATATGCTTATGTTGGTGTTTGCTGTGTTTTTGTAGGATTGGACCATGCTAATTGTAGCTAGCATTCGGATACCTCAAGCTAAGCAATTAGATGCTAGCATGACTAGAATGATTAGTCATGTAATTGTAGTTAGCTAATAAATGCATAAAAATAGTCAATTATCCTACTCATATATCACACTCTCATGCTAATATTTACAATTTTTCAGTGAATTTTGAAATGATTTTGTGAATATATTAGGACAATTGTGTGCAAACAGTTGAAATCTATCAAAGTAAAGACTAAAGGACATATTTTCAATTGGAAAAGGAAGTTTAAATGATGAATTTTAGAATAAGCATTTGCTAAGTATTTTAATGCAAAAAAGAATGCATGTACTAATTAAAGTCACATTCATAGCTACAAGTCAACTCAATATGGTAACAATAATGAACTGACATTTTAATGGCAAAATGTAGCATTCTAACCCTTCATGATAGTGGACTCCAAGAAGACATACCTGATCATCACAGCTGAGCTCCTAATGTCGATCGGAATAGGCAACAAGACTCCACATTGCATTGACTAGAATCCTCATGCCTCTACTAAGCACTCACTCCACTAAGCACAACATGATTTGATGCAGAAAACATACTGATCTATTGTCCATCGATCAGACCTAAGATGCCATCAAGCCTAACCGAACGCTCATGTTTGACAATACCGACAAGTCCTCACATCCGAGCAGCTACAAGTGTAGCATAAGAGTTGTAGAGCAACTAACCAGAACAAGCATTGTGAACAACGAATAAAAACACTGACTTGATGTGTAGTAACTAAGTAGTTTTTTCTTACCGACCACATGACTATGCCGAATCAAAACTGACTGGCTGTATCAAATGGCTTGTGTTTAGTTATGCAACTGAACTTTTGTGAACAACAAGCTGAGCCTCTTCCACATTGAGCTCTATCAACCTCCTACAAGTAGCAACCACAATGCAGCATAAGAGAAAATAAAGTTGCAATAAGGACATCGAGCTTCATTCCACACGAACTAGACGTGAGTTGTAGGACTAAGCTTCAGAATGCCACGCAATTAGATGTAGCAAAGCTAAGCTAGTGGTTGATCGAGACATAGACTAAGCGATAGCTAACATTGATCAATTTGAGCAACTCAAATGGAGTATTGACCTGTCCAAACTTCCAAGAAAGACACATTACCAACCAACTTAATCATACTAAGTAAACCTGTTTAAAGTTGACCTACGACATATCGACCAACCACTCATAGTAATAACTCATGTTTTAATTTACTATTATGAAACTTTATTTTTGGGGCTAAATTACTAGTGCCCACTTTTGTACTTAGAATACTCCTTTTGTACGTTCTATAGAATTTAAGGGTCTCCATAAGAATATACCCACTCCTATAACCACACCTCTCATGTCTATCACACCACTCTTCACTAGATGCTACAAACTCCATATCACCATACTTCTTCATACCAACTAACCATACCTTCTAACTTTACATATTCTGCACATTGCACTCTCATACACACTTTTTTTTACAATTCACCTTATTCATGTTTAGGAACACACATTTGATTCCATCATCTTCCTTTACACCCACATCACGTTCCATTTTCACTTCATTACCCTTTCACTTCATTCCATCACATAACACTTCATCCACTTCCATTTTTCATCCATTTTTTCATACCGACCCATACGCTTCACCTTTCATTACCATTCTTCATTGTGGAGTTGGACGCGGAAGTATTATTCAGGTGTATTCTATCCTTATCTTTTGTAATGGATTATGTACGTGTTATTTTCATCAACAAAATTCCACTTTTCAATATGAGTTAAACTTGTCTAGTAGAATTATGTGATGGGTTTATGGATTTCCTGAGTAGTTGACTAGTTTTTATAAACAGTTTTTCTAATTTGGAGTTTTGATTATTTCTATTATAATGTTCACAAGATAAAAATTCATTTATGAATTTCTTGTGAATTAGGGTTCAAGATACTTTAGAGGGATTTGAGAACCCGGTTAAAATAGAAAATATGATTTCGAAATAAACACAGACATGTGTGATTTTGGTAAAAGTTGTACAACTCATGTTCTTAATGTGATTGAAATTGTAGTTTAGGACATGAATATGTGCTTAAAACAAGCCAATTAGAATAATATAGCTAGTGAGAGGAGTGCATTATTTAACAGATGATTATAAATGGGTTACTAGAAGAGATATCCATATTATAATTCGAATCTTACAATTCAAGAGGGAAG
The DNA here is from genome assembly GCA_024138025.1 of Combretum micranthum. Classification (NCBI taxonomy): domain Eukaryota; kingdom Viridiplantae; phylum Streptophyta; class Magnoliopsida; order Myrtales; family Combretaceae; genus Combretum; species Combretum micranthum. The sequence continues at coordinate 91,132 of JAMXBD010001198.1, forward strand.
CAAATTCTTGTGAATTTAGTCAAAGTCCAAATAAACAAACCCTATTATAACTACAATACAACGAATGAAATCCTAGCCAAGCCATAACATAATCCCACACTTATTTATTGAAGGAGTTTCGAAGAGTACCTTTAGTGTTAGTGTAATTTTTAGTGTTAAATCAATTATAATTTGTAGTGGCAATTTTTAGAAGCAGTCTAAGTAACTTAGAAATCTCAAAAACCCCATATCAATTGTCTAGCTTAGAGTAAAACTACTATAATCTAGTAGTTAGTTTCAAACTCCATGTGGATCATGACCTTGAATACTCCCGGTAGCCTATACTTGCATAATCGGTACAATTGCTGGTTACTTTTGCACTTAAATTGATTTTTATTAAAAAAGTACATTTATAGTTGTCTAAGAAACTTAAAATTGGCTAGAGCATATAAACACATACAAGCACTAGCATTCAAATGCCAAGGATAGGTGTCTGGGCTGTAAGGCACATTCACATGATCCAAAAGCTTTTAACCGCATGCTTTTTAGCTTGCACTCGAACACATTAGAGTCCAGATGATAAAAGTGTTTGAAGCAGGAAAGGTGTAAATGACAAGGAAAGAAGTGAAGTCATCATGAATATCCAAATCTAAATCTTTTAGATTGATCATTTTTTTTCTCACAACAATATTTCAACCTATGCAATCTTAATGAAACTTCTTTTAGAATGCCATCACCTCACCCCCAAAAAGGAACACAAGTATAGACACAAGTGTGATCAAGGTTCTATTTCTCTCATAGTTCCTTTAATCACAAAATTCAATTTCATCTCTAATATAGGTAATAACACAAGTTTTTGTCTTCGTCTTTTACACTTATTTCATCAAAATATTAGCTACAAGTATATCTCTAGGTTCCGATGAAAATCTTCTGTATTTTTCATGAATATCCATCTTTTGCGCTTATTTCTTTAAATTTTAGCTACAAATATATCTCAAGGCTTCCAATGATAAAGTCTTTAAATGCTGTTCCAAATTCACCCAAAATTGCTACAAACCATTATTTCCAACTAAATCCAACCTAAATAATCAATTAAAATAATAACAAATTATGTGCAATATTCATTCAAAATATTTATAAATAACTAAGAAAAACTTCAAAAGTTAACCAATAAATAGGTATAAAAATGATTCATCATGTAAGTGATTAGGACTTAAGAAAAATGGTGAGGAATGATACAAATTTATAAATGGAGGGGAGATATGTCGTAAATAAAATGTATGAAATGTGCATTTGAAATTAATTTATTTAAATTTTTCCCCTTACCTTATTACATCAATAACAAAAATCTGATTCAAAAAATATATGTTTATAAAGTTAAGCTACCTTCTTTTCTGAAAATACTCTCCCTTTCCCCTTCTCCCTTAACTTTTTGCTTTTCCAATGTAATGACAATTTTCTTCTTCTTGTTTTCTCTTTTTTTAATGGAACTGCTTGGACTCAGCGGATCCTATTCACTAAAGGACTTGTTCAAATGGGTTTTGAGGCAAGTGCTAAATTTACTGATATTGGGTTGGGTGAGGCCCCTATTCAAACCCTAAACTTGGTCCAATCCAATCTAACACTACTACATCTACACGTGCATATCTATATATTGAGGTTATTTATGTCAAATATTATAGTATGTACATTTTATTCTATTCCATTCCGAACGTGACACGCTTGAACATAATATTGAAATAGAATAAACAATTTTGTGAAGCTTTCATACACATGGTTGAATTGATTATTTTGTTTTTAATTCGATTTCATTTTATTTTATTTCAATCTATTATATTTTAAGCGTGGTGTTAAAAAGTATATGCATATTTACTTTATACTTCCAACTTACCACATATATTTCAAGCTTCTTATTAAAGAGGCACTACTGTCTGTGATAGTCTTGATCATTTACCAATAGTTTGTGATTGTTAAATACACAGCATTAGAAAGAATTAAACAAGCAAAAAGCTCTAGGATTTTGTTTTGTATCCACGCAAGATCAACAATGTAGATGGTGAAAATACCATTTACTCTTAAAATGGGGTAGCCAATGCCTAGATGAAAGTAATTGTAATATACATTTTTGGTATTATAAATTGAAGTAAGCATATAGATTATGTCGAGCCAGCCTATAAGTTAAATAGGCTAGAATTTGTTAGCCTAAGACTAACTCGCTTAGACCTATGGGCTAAACAGGCTAAAGCGAACCAAAGTGAATTTATTTATTTATTTTTGAATTTTTATTTTTTTTATATTAATTTATTTAGAAATTATAACATTTAATTATTTTAGGGTTTTACATACATATATCAACAATTAATTTTATTATTACTTTAAATTTCTTATATATAAAAACAAGTTTTTTAAATAATTTATTATATATCATATTACATTTAAACTAATAAATATATACTTAAAAAGAATGCTATAAGGTATATGATGTGTGTATCAATCCTTCATCCTCATAACATATCATAAATAATCACTTATATTTTTTTATATTATTTTTTACCTTGAAATTTTATATGGTTTTTAAGTGTTTCCTCTCTTTTTATTTCGGTCCGCAAGCTAAATGGTAAAAAAAAAAAAATAGTCGCAACCCATTTTTAAAATGAATAAACATACAACCCATGTACTCAGCCCTTTTATCTAGCTCTAAGCAAAAATATGTTATAATCATTGTATTAACTTGTGGGAAAAGCTTGAAGATTGTTTTAGTCATGCATAACAGTGGAAAATGTCATAGAAAAGCGGTGCATTTGAGTAATCTTATTAACAACCCAATAACATTTTTAATCTTTGACTTCCTTCTCTATACATGTCAAAACCTAAGCAATATAATTTAAAATTGACTACGAATAATGTCACGCCCCAAAAAGTACCTTAAACGTAACAATTCACCGCATTCTAAACTAGAATTAAGCATTACTACCATAGTCATTCCAAAGTATAGTGTTAGAATGTAAGGCGTTACCTTACGACAATAGAATACATAAACAATTGGAGATAGATAGTTCAATTTCATAAGACAAGCATAAAAACATAAATTACAAATATCTCAGGATCAGTTACAAAGCATTAAGGGGCATTCCCCTACCACATAAGAGTCTAGGTTTTATCTTTTAGGTAAAACTTGATTGTTTTAGGTTTACTACTGAGGACTATACAAAACCAATTATAATTTCTAAGGAGATAACTCCTAGTTTTGCATTACCTGATTTGGTCAGGTCCAGGGACGTAGCCATCTGTACGAGAACTGCATTATAAAGAAATTGTGGGGGTATAAGCTACGCTAGCTTAGTGAGTTTCACTTCCAAAATTAAATACCCAACAAGTAATGTAATTCAGGCAAGTTATATTAACAACCATATGAAATGCATAAGCACGTAAGCATACAATACATAAGACTTTCCAAGAGTCTTATGTTGAATGGATTTATGCCCTCCATTTGGGGTTAGGTGTTTCAGGCTCATATGACCATAGATTTTAATTTTTCTCATTTTTATTATGGTTGACACAGATGCCCACCCACACACAATTTGTAGTTGATACAAATGGCTACACCACTACCATTTCAATTTTTTGGCCATTACGCCAACATTCGAGTTTATAGGCCCCTCATTGCCTAGCTATTATGCTTTTTTCCCACAAAGATATAATAACCTATGCAATGTGACTCACATATGGTATGCATGTCAATTTGATTATAAGATCATGGCATATTAATTAACAATTTATTGGTGATCATAGATATTGCAGATACTTCAATTCTATACTAATTCATACAAATACTTACAACAAGCCCATGTTGATATTCTTTATCATCGATTCACCTAAGTAGAATTCACATACACACAATCAATTTTTATCTTGCCCTAATTCTAATGCCACTAACATTACAAGCACAATCATAAGCATATCATTTAAAGATAATGAACTCACTCGACTATGGTCTTCGGTCTCTAATGTTAGTGATCCAGAAACATGAATTTCCCCCGATTTCAAAATCACCTAAACGAAAGAAATACCCCTGTGAGTATTTCATACCATAACTAATTCCAAACTTTTTAAATAAAACTCTTTGAATTCATAATTTCCATGATAATTGAAAATTCCAACTTAAAACGGCTACAACTTAGTCATTTTAACTCGGAATTTCGTAAATAAGCTATCGATTTCTATCTACTTCGAAAGATCTATCTATTTATGATGTTATTATTAAATTTTGAAAACATTTAGGTCTCGGAATGCTCGGATTAGATCTGATCAGTAACTAAAATTTGAAATTTCGAAATTGTTTTGTGAAATTTGCATTATTTCTAACAGGTAGATTATATATACATGCAATATCTATAAGTTATGATCATGAATGTCATGATATGAGCTATCTACGTGTAATTCCTTAATGATTCTTGATTAAAATGAATTTTGCAAAAACTTTCACTTTGCAATAATGTCATGAATACTTGTTTGAGAAAACTAGTTTTATTCATTTGGAAATCATGCATATTTTTACTATAATAAGGCCTTGATAACCTATATACCTAATACCTTCATTATCTCAATAAATTTCCTCATTTAAAGGTTGGAAAATAGATGTTTTAAAGTGAGTTTTGCCTAATGACGAATTTTGCACAATTTTTGGAAATGAAAATATTATTTGATCTTAGTTGGAAAACCTTTCCTTTGTTTTAAGTTTCTACTTTGATAAAACACATTTACTTTTATAAAAATCAAGTCTTTATTACTTCTATTCCCCAAGGATTCTATTTTCCTATTGAAATACTCATTTTAACATTTGAAAATAGGTGTTTAAATAGGGATCATTTTTAGATCCGAATTTTAGAAAATTGTTTTTAAGATTGTTTCTTGTGAAAAACTCATTTAATCTTTCTAAAACTAAGTCCTAATCAAACCTACTCCTTAAGGCTTCCATTTTTTTAATAAAACTCTTGTTTTATGATTGAAAAATAAGTGATTTCTTGGCATTTCACCCTGGTTACGAATTTTTATATTTTTGTTGGAGTTGAATCATAGATCTAACTTAAATTTTGTAAACATTTTCTTGTTTTGAAAATTTCTCCTAATAAAACCATGATCAACTTGTAAAAATCACTACTTTATGATACCTATTACCTAAGCCCTTCATTTTACACGGAAAATCTTCATTTTGAAGTTGGAAAATATGTTTTTTAAATGGTTCTTTCCCAAGATCCGAATTTTTAAAATCACTTTTTGATAGAAACAAAATGGATCTTGGTTTTTTATCAACACCTTCACTAAGACTATCATGTAGCAAGTCCTTCATGCATGTATAACAAGTGGCTATGTCATTTTAACTACTCTAAATAAATAGATCTACTATACTACTCATGTTATGAATGTAATGCAAGAATGACAATATGTAGATGGGAGTAAAATGAGAACATATGCACAAAATTTCTATGTGAGCAACATGTGACAATAATATAGCAAAATACTTAGTATATTTACTTTAATAGTAATATCTACACATTCTGATGGCAAGGATATCATGTTCTAGTGTTTCCACATCCCTAACATAAAGCTCATGGGGATTTTTGGTGGAACCACGCATGTATGACCTTGCCATTACATGTTTTATAATGGTAGGGTCAAGATCTATTACCTATTTAGTGTTTTGGTGAAGGAAACTTGAAGAAAACAAAAGTGAGTGTGCGTGTGCTTGTGGGAGGGGGTCACGGCACAAGAGGGAAGAAAAGGGAGAGAAAAGCTTTCCAAGGTTTGATTAATGAGAAAAAGAAAGAAAGTGAAAAAGTGAAAGGTGAAAAAAGAGATTATATAGAGAAATGAATTAAGGTTTTGTATGAGTAATTTATTTTTGAAAAATCAAACAAATTGGAGAGAGAGGGAGCAAGGGAGAGGTGCCGGTTCTTGTAAGGGAGAGAGAGAGGTTTAGATTTGTTTTGTGTAATAAAATTCAATTTTCATAGTTATCTTTAAGTAATAAAATGTATTGGAAAGGTAAATTTGTAAGGAAGTGATGTAAAGTTGTAAGAATAGGTTGTAAGAAAGTAAGAATATAGTATGGGTGGTTATCCTTGATGAATAGTGTGAAAGAAAACAAAAAGTTGATTAGACACTTAAATTAGCAGTAGTAATGAAAATACGATAAAAGGTTATAACTGTAACTTTTATAGCTCAAAAAATTATGTAACTAATATATGTAAATATTATGAAATTACGATTCTAACAGTACTAATATCATATATTTAATATTCGGAGCCCTATGACACGCTTTTCAAGATTTGTATCTAATCAAGCTAGAAATAGGTCGAAAATCTACTCATCTGATATTGTTAAGCATCCTAATATTAATACGAGCCAACCTACAATTCTTACTCATATACTGACTTTTTGGTTCGAGAACACGGGATTACCAGATCTAAACTGTTAGGATTTACAACCTGAAATCCAACTCAGGTTTGCTAGGAAAACGAGGGTTTATAAATAATAATAAAAGAATAATATAAAATTGAACAAAGCTATAATTCTCACCTTATGTTGATAAAATTGCTATTTATTTTTTCTAAAGATTACTATGAAATTATATATATATATATATATAATGATGGTTTTGATATGTATCCAAATTCATTTTACTTTCCACCAAAGGGAAAATATGTATATTTTAAAAAAATGATATAAAAAATACTATTCTATTTAAAAATAAATATAAAAATAAACAATTTAAACTCGAATTCGACTTTCTTTTTAACATACCCTGCCTTCTAAAAAAACAAGTCAATAAACTAACTCAGTAACTCATCAACATATTCATTAAAGTCGTAAAACAAGACCAATTTATTTTACCTATTTTAAATGTTATTTTCAACAACCAGTTGTATAATTCTTTATTAAATTATTATTCAAAAATAGTGTAATTAATTTATTCCACATGACGTTGGGAAGCTCTCGCTTCTTCCTTAAAGAGCAAACAAATATGGATTCTTTCCTTTTTGTCCTTTTACTTCATTTCATTCCTTGCCTTCCACCGCAACGGGCGGCAACCATAAAGGACGTCCAGGCCAAACACTTCAGCGACAAAGGAAAGTGATTCCGACCAAAACTATGACATAACAATTATAATTAAAAATAAAAAATAAAAAGTGAACTCCTTTTCTTCTTCTTCTTCTGCAAACACCCAATTCATAACAAACAAACCCTAATTGCCATGGGCTGTTCCTCTTCTCTTCCGGGTAAGTATTTTCAATTCGATTGTATGAGAAGAAAACAAGGTTTATCTATTTTAAGTGTGAAACTTTCTAATTGGAGTGGTTACATACTTGAGTTGATGTATTCGTTACACCTATGATTTGATCGTATGATTCGTCTAGGGTTTTGGTATTTATGATCCTGCAATTGAGCTGAATTTTGATGTTTGATTCTGTCTGTGGGGCTTTTCTTTTGCAGATAGAAATGATGGGAGGTTGAGTAGACTTAATTCCGATAGTAACGGAACGAATGACGCAAAGAATCTTCGGGTTAAGGTAATTCCGTGCGTTATTACTCCTGTTTTGTGATTAGTCTAGGAAGTGATTCGATAGATTTGCGTAGAATGGTAGAAATTTCGGATTTTGCAGGGTTTCGCGAAATGTACTACTGTGTTGGTTATAATTCTTTGGATAAATTTTTCTATACCCATCTTGTGTCCTACCCAATTAAAAAGCATAAAATGGGATTTGCATCAAATATTCATCATATAAGAGTACCTGATTGGTCAGAAAGTGGTCTAGGATACCAAAACGCGGATGTTTCATCCATTGCACTGTTTTTGTATCACTGTCTTGTCTGTTCAACATGTGAAGTGGACACGAACCTCTCTGTTATCATTTTGTCCTGAAGCATCAGTCTGCACTGTATGCTCAGCATGTTCATTAGAAATATAAGCTTTTAAGTTTTATCTTATTTCACCGCAATGTAGCCATATGCAAAAGCTGTTTGGGTCTTTAGAGAGGAAAGCTATTTGGGAATTGAAGCTTTAATACGCTAGTCACTGTGTCCATGATGCTCGCTACTGAAACAATGGCTGTGGAGATCATCTGATGTATTGTTATGAGTGTTTTGGATATAATTCCAATAGAGTTGCATACAGCATTTTTTTTTTACAGAATAACGTATACAACATCCTTTTTTCAGCACTTCAGTATTGTGTTTGTGTTGTCCATTTAAACCCTTAAAAATTCACAATGCAAATTTATTAGCAGTTCCACACAAGTTCATTGTCCTTGTGCCCTACATATCCATGTATGAATATCCTCTTTTTTCTTTGTTGCAAAGACTAGCCAAACTTTCATCATTCTGTGGCATCAATGCCCAATGATTAAAGTAAAAATATCAATATCTCATCAGTCTGCGCCTTCTCCACAAGGCTTTAATGTTACTGGTCCACTGTCAACTTTTACATCATTCTTTGCATACAAAAATAAATAAGCATATAACTGAAAAAAATGAATCAGGCAGTTCCAAGTTTGCAAGAACTGTTTGCATCTTGCATTAACTCGTTCTCTAATTGTAAATGTCTGGTGGTACCTAGGACGCATGTCACATGCATCTCATTATTCACCAATTGCCTACAAATTCAAATTAGCACATGTAGTGAATCATGTTGATATTCACAGTTCGCATTACACTTCCTTTTCCCCCAAAGATATATACATTTATATGTACCTCTGAGACAATTAATTCCTCTTTAATCTTTCAGCTAGTACTGCTTGGTGATTCTGGTGTTGGTAAAAGTTGCATTGTTCTTCGTTTTGTTCGTGGTCAGTTTGATCCTACGTCTAAGGTATGCTGGCAAAGAATTTACTGATCACATGTGTGATTAATTAAGTTTATAATCTCCACTGAGCTGCAGATGCTTCATAGAGCATTATTTGTCCATTTTATCCCCAGGTAACTATTGGAGCATCATTCTTGTCACAGACCATAGCCTTACAAGATTCAACGACAGTTAAGTTTGAGATATGGGACACTGCAGGTCAGGAGAGGTACTGGTGATTCTTGAAATTATTTGTCCTTATGCATAATAGATTGCAGAAACCAGCTCGTGTGTGCTGTGGGCAATTTCCTATATCTTTAGCACCCATCTTCATCAAGATACCATAAACAATGATGGAGTCTTATTATACAGATACGCTGCACTAGCACCACTTTACTATCGAGGTGCTGCAGTTGCAATAGTGGTATATGATATAACCAGCCCTGAATCGTTTGTTAAAGCTCAATATTGGGTAAAGGTATGAATCTACATTCTTTTTATTTGAAATTATTTTCTACATATGGCATTCATCCCACCTAGATCAGTAATTGTAAATTTGGTTTCAAATCTAGATATACACTGTGGCATGGCAGTTGTCATAATTTTATCTGTGATCAGTGTGTGTTTGTGCAGTTTTTATGTTGTAAAACCTTACTAGCTTTAGTGGAAGTTATTGACTTTGACTACAGGTAATGAATGACTGATCTCACCTGCAGACTTAAAAAACTATTATAGATTTTGGTTAGATTTTCTTTTTCTGCTCTTGTATTTCATCTTCATCTTTTTCTGGTTCAAATGTATAATTTGGATAGATTGTTTTATATATATATATATATATATATATATGTACATGCTGTATTTGCAAAGTAAAAGCTTTGAAAATATATTGTGAAAGTGAGTAATATGGTGAATATGGCCATTCAAGAGGAAGAAGATTGAGAAGTAGATGTTTGTTTTCAATAGACAATCTTGAAAGAAGAGCCTTCTCTGCTGGGTAGACAAAACTTTGTTTGGTCTTTTCCATGAAATTGAAGGCAGAAAAAAAAAGGGAGAGACACTAAAATAGTCTACTTTTATAGGGATCCTTAGTTATTTTATTTTACGATAAAGGTGTAGATAAATTTTCACCATCATTATTTTGAGTTTTGAATATGGCATTGAAAAAACCCCCATATGGAACCAGGTGGACCCATAATGCAAAGGGAAAATTGTGTTTTCCTTGCATCTCTTGATGTATTCCTTGTTCACTTCACTTACAAAAAGGATCTACTTTCCTTTTGTCATGTTAGTATATGTGTTCAATTAACGAGTGCCCTAGGCCACCCCGCAAGAACTTTATAGGAGACTTTTTATGCTGCTCTTACAAACACAATAACAATAATTACATGGAGACGAATATTTTTAGTAAAGGAAAACTTGTTCTTTTGCATCCTTATTATTTGATTATTGGTCGCTGTTAGTATGTTGGCATGGCTTTATTTATTTATTTATTTTTATTTTCTTTTGATAAGTGTTGACATGGCTTTGTTATCACTGCTGGAATTGGTTAAAACTTGAAATGGCCAGTAGTCACCACTATTATATATCTGATATGTCGAAACCATCAATGCCCCAATGACAAATTATGACCCTCTCTATGTTCCACTATAATGTGCATCTCTCTGAGTAGGTTTTGTTGCTATTTGCCACACCTCCAGATTTGAAAAATTGCAACAGATCACAATTTCCAAAGATTAGAACTACTTGTTTACTTTGCTCAGCCTTATCCCTTGTAAAAGAGCTATCGCAGCATTTAATTACATCTTAGGCCCATAAAAGCAATTCTATGAGGTCATTTACCATTGAAACCTGCAAATAACAATTCAATGCAAGGTTTTTTTTTTTAAACAAACTGTCCTCATTAAAATTAAAAAAAAAAAACCAATAAATGAGATCATATTATAACTCTATTTCATTCCACATTAATTATTATTAAATTATCTCATTAAGTGAAGTGAATGGGCAAGAAAGGATATTATATTATAGTAGTTGTTAGCAAAATTAAAATTAACTTAAAGAGGTGCGATTCATAGAGTTGGAGAGCTTGTGGACTCAGGATCGATAATTAGAGTTCTAATGGGTTTGTTTAAATCTTACATTATTATCTATTGCATAGCAGTATGTCCCAAAACTTGGGTGTGTTCGTTTCATGGAAAATGCTTAATCTCTTTTTGCTATCTGTTGTAATTTACTCTTCACAATTTTCAGAAGTGATTTTGTTTATAGGTTGCTATTGGTTTTTAGAGGTATATGTTGATCAGAGGTGGTAGTAGTGGCCAGCTGCCATAGTGGTGCATGATAACCTTGAAAATGTTAATATCGACAAAGAAACATGATTTCCTCTTTTATAAAAAGAACATCAATTTCATAGATCTTGATAGACATTTCATGGGCTAAAAACAGACCATCAATTTCATAGATCTTGAGTTTACTATAGTGATGTCTACACTTGTTAAGCTTTGGTTGTAATAAATATTGAAAGAAACATCTAGATTTATTTAACAAAACAATCAGACCCTTGTAAGCAAAGAATAACAACAAGATACTCTTGATATAACCTATAGTATGTTGAAAGTAGCAGCATTGAGTCTTGTACTAGAAGTGCAACTTATCAGTGTGGAAATTCCTTTCCTTAAAGACTTATTTTTTGCTTGTTTATTTCTGAGTATGTTGACTTCGTTTATAACCCAACATATCATTTAGGGGTCTTCACTTCTTCCAAGTTTCAGAGCAACGAAATAATTGCAGATCTGGGTGTGTAATTATAGATTCTCGCTTTATGTATACATTATTGAAAACATAGCTTTTAGATGTGAGATGTAATGGTATTCCGCCCTCCAATAACATGAAACAAGAATCACGAACAGAAAGCATTGCCCAATCAAACATGGTAGAATTTGTTTGTGTGTTAGTTTTGAGTGGAGAATGTGAATACCCTAGATAATATCCATTTAAATTTAATCAAAACATAAACATCTTTTCTCAAATCCTACAGGAGCTACAAAAACATGGCAGCCCAGATATGGTCATGGCTTTAGTCGGTAACAAGGCTGACCTTCATGAAAATCGAGAAGTGTCTGTTCAAGTGAGTCTGGCAGTTTCATTATAGTAATTTCAAGGTCTATTTTGTACTACCTGAACATAGTTTAAACTAAAGTCATGTTTTGTTCTGAAGGATGGAACTGAATATGCTGAGAAGAATGGAATGTTTTTTATCGAGACATCTGCTAAGACAGCTGACAACATAAATCAGCTGTTTGAGGTAAGCTAAATAACTATGTTTTATACTATTAAGTTGCAAAGAGTGCTTTCGCTTTATCTTCATGAATTCTGTAGCTTACAAAGGAGACCATAATGGCTGAAAGGGATAGGAGTTACTGCTTTTTCCTTCCATGTAGAAAATGTTGAGTGTTGTTTGAGATCATTTAGAGCCTTCTTTGTGTGTGTGTGTGTGTGTGTGTGTGTGATAAAAAGTCTCTATTATTAAATTAAAAAAAAAAAATTGTTTCTATTAATTGAGTACCAAAGGGTACCTAACCTTGTATGAGACCATATGTAACTTTTATAGAACTAAGGGAAGACCAAAATTCACAAAATGCTGTAAGAGAAAATAAAATTAAAAAGTAAAAAACAAAACTATTATTATAGTATAAAGACATGTTTCTGTTCCATCACTGTTATTTTTTGGTTAATTGTTCCATCACTATTATTGATAATACAAAGATATGTTTCCATTCCATCTCAAACTCTTATGCATGCGACCAACCCAAAAATACCAAGAGGAAAAAGATGACAGCTTTCCAATCTTTATGTCCACCACATACTCCCCATATGTATGACTCATAATTTTCAGTAAAATACTTCTATTAGGAAAAGCATGAATTAGAAGCATTTAGAAAAAAAGTCAATTTAGGAGAATGTGATTGACATTCAGATATAATTACCTTCTTGCGAGTTTAGAAATGCAACTGAGATACCAATTCATGGTTACCTATTTAAACTATATATGCCATAGAGGTCAAATTATGGTCTTGTGGAATTATGGAAGATGAGACCAGACCTAGCAAAGATATCTAGGTTCCAAAGGCCTTTCTTCATTTTTTTTTTTTTTTTTGGGGCATGGAACTGTTTTCCAGAGGCCCTATTTGTCTCTAGCTCAATTACTTTTTCTTTTTTTTTTTTTTTTTTTTTTTTTTTTTTGTGGATGTAATCTAGGTCAATTAGTTTCGTTGGTCAATTTACATAATCCACCTTTTCCATTCTATTCAACCCATGTAAATTAAGCTCAATGAGATGATATGGGCAGATTTTTGGATGGATTAAAGTATTGCCAGATAGTGAATACTTTAGTGTTGTGATGTTGGGTATCAAGGACTTATGCTATTTCTCACTTTCTCCTTATGGGGTTTAGCTTAGTGGTTAAAGTTTTGGGAACTCTCATGTTTTGGTTTGTTTATATTGCGGATGATTATTGAGGCTAGCCACATGGAACAAGCTACACTCAAGTTTTGCATGACTCTTGTAGGATGGCCAGGTGTGTATGAATGGAATATCCATTTTTATAGCTGAGTGGCCCAAGCCCCTCCATTAACCTAAAAGCTCCTCCACACTGGGTCGGTGCATTGTTTAGATTTTAAAACATCTCAAATAAGCAACCATCTCTTTGCCTAAACCAGAATTGGGACTTTTTGGGCGGTCATCAAGCAAAATGAATGTTCTAATGTACTTAATCTGCGGATTCATAATCTTGGTGTTAAAACTGATTATTGGGTAGATCTCCTGAGAACGCATCAATTGTCAAGCCTGACGGTTGGATTGATTTGGAGTTAACTGGACAATGATCCAGGTCCAAAAATTGGCACGTTTATGGTTTCCGCTTGGTTGGGCTTAGTAAGCATTTAATATTCCGAGAGACTTAATATATTAGGCCTCACCCAGCCGAGCATATAAATGAGCAGGCTTTATTGCTGGTGATTTTTTATGAAAAGAGAAGTGTCGAATTTCAAGATTCCTCCCCACTTGGCTACAATGATCTGGATACTGCTGTAGCGTATCTTTTTCATGCGGTAGGTTCAGATCATATGCTCTCAGTAGATTCTATATTTCCTTCTTCACACTCCTGCATGAAACATATGAGGTGTTTCCTGTGGCTTGATTACAAACAATGTGTAGTTCACATATCTATAAGCGTCTTTATTCATCTTGCATAGCTTTTCCCATGATTGATTCGCAGTTCTTTTTCCCCCTTTTTTTTTGAAGACAAAGATTAAAATTTGGCCACGACAAAACAAAATTAAGAGAACATGGTTTTTGTATGGATAATACTGTTGATGTTTGTTAGCTATTAGATATAGTTAATAAGCAGTTGCTATAGTAAGTATTAGGGCTCTGGGCATTTCTCTTTGTATTATAATGTTTTAGCTGTTATGATATTCCTTAGCTCTACTCAGTTGGACTATTTTTTTTTATTTGAGTGTTCTGTGAACGGTTAAGAGATAAGTCTGTTCCCCTGTTTGCAATTACTTTTGAACTTCGAGATTTCTCTTATTTTCATGAGTCTTACCTCAAGAAATACTTTTCTTGCTTCGACGTCTATGATTTAAATATTTGTAGTGGAGTAAGCTGAATATAGGACTTAGCGGGAGTGACTTGACTTGGTTGACAAAATGGTCCCATGTATTGCTTTCTTTCTGTTTATTTTTGTTATCATCATCAAATGAAGGCTGAATCTTTTCTTTCTTTTTCTATTATTAATTGACAGGAAATAGCAAAGCGTCTACCACGCCCTACCCCTTCATGACCCAGAAAGCTGAACTTCGAGCACGGTACTCCTTAGCATTGTGGAATATACCTGGCTGTAATATATTGACTGTACACTTGGTCCTTCCTCAGGATTGCTCATGGATGACTTTGTTTCTAACTGCCCATATAAGATAGATGAACCCCACGATTCCACACTTCTTCATTTATGTATATCAATGATGAAGATCAATAAGTGTCTGAATTAATGAATTGTAGATGCCTGGTGAACTCGGTATCGTGTAAACAGTTTTTTCTTTTTTGGTTGAATGATTAATTAGTTAATTGTGCTAAAGGATTGGAATAAGCTTTTACAAGGCTGGAATCAGAATTTAAGAATGTTTATGCAGAATTGGCATAAATGCATATAATAATCAAGTGATGCGTTTTTTTTTTTTTTTTCCCCCTGTCTAACTTTCCACCATCACGTAGAATCAGAGTAATGATTGCCAAAAAAATGGCAGTCGTGCGCGTGAGCATATTTTTAGCATCACGGACAAGTTTACCTTATTATCAATCCTTTGAAATTTATGCAAATCATCTGTAGCCATAGGAAAAAGTTGCTGCTTGGGGAATAGTATGCTTGAGCGAATTCATCCTAATTATACATCATAGTTGCTAAATTTAAGGAAGTGAAGGAATGTGAGGCGAGGGATTTGGAAGAATTAGGGTTAATTTGAAAGGATGAAGTAAGAAAGATGGCTCTAGGGTTTGATGACAAGACAATCGAGATGTAGGGTTCTGAAGTTAAGTGTGTTAATGGAGTTGGTGAGGTTTTGTTGTTTGAAGTGAAAATGGAAGAGGAGGTCGAGGCTTTGTTTAATGAGTTGAATGTCATTGGGTTTACGGCCCATCCCTAACTCTTTAGTGTGGTAAGAATTAATGTAATTAGATAAGAACTTCTAGAATAGTATAGTTATAACAAACTGGTGATCTAGCTATTTAGCATATGCCATCACCAATTTCTATGTAATTGAATGGAGCGTATTATATAGGTAATTACATGTCGGCATAATTAATTAATGAAAATCACAAAAACATTGTTGCTCCAACTTGCATTTGAGCTTACATTCTCTTCATTTGGAGAACTTTTCCTTAATTTTCATGGTTAATTCCTACCATATTCCATTTGGTATCAGAGCTATCTCTAGGTAGCCATGGTCGAAACTTGTGAATTTAATTGTATGGAAGACGCTCTACGATCTCTGTTGAAAGAGCAAACAGAAAAACAAGATAATTGGGTTATGCTCTTCTTGAAACACTAAAGAAACATCAAGGAACTTTGGAAAAGTAGACCCAAACGATTGAGAAGTTAAGACAACAGCTTAATGATTGTAAGAAATCAATGTTTATACCTTCTAGAAGCTCCAAAATGAGCCATAGCGCAGGTAATTCTTCATTGCCAAATTCCATTCTGCATACTGAAGGTAGTATTCTAGAAGGGTATCAATTGCCCACTCGCAATGCCAAGGTTGAGTTCCCTCGATTTGTTGGTGAAGGATTTAAATCATGGTTGAGCAAAGCTAAGCAGTTCTTCCTGGTTGATGAAACTTACCTGAAGGTGAAGATTGCAATTATGTACTTGGATGAAAAACCATACGAATGGTTTGATTCTTATTAAAAAATTAGAGATGCTACTAATCCTTTAACTTGGGAGGAGCTTACGAAGGCACTAAGTTTAAGGTTCAGTTAGAAGGCATTTGAAGATCTTATGTCAGAGCTAAAGGAATTACACCAAAAGGGTTCATTACATTGATGACTTCATTCATCTTTCTATTCAGGTACAACTCTTTGAAGACCATCTTGTTAGTTGTTTCCTATCTGGACTTAGTCCTCAAGTTCAATGCCCCATCTGCATGTTTCAACCTAAAACCTTAACACAAGCCTATACACTTTCCAAACTACAAGAAGCCACACTTATATCCTCTATATTAAACCCGAAAACACCAAGGAACCCCAACCCCAACTCCTATAAACAACTAAACCATAGAACCTATGCAAACACTTACACTTCAAACACTACCCACCTTAAAACCCACTTAACGTCAAACCCACACCCTTCATCCTTTTACAAACACACCACAGCTACCTTCAATACCCACACATCCAGAATCCAGAACCTAAAGACCCACCAAAAGACTAGGATACTAACACCTGTGGGGTTAGAAGAAAAACGAAGGAAGAGGTAATGCTTCTGGTTTGATGAACCTTTTAAACCCGACCATCGGTGTCGAAATAAGAAATTGAACATGATAGTGATTGAAAGGGAAGATACATTAGAGGAGGATGAGTCGGGTATGACACTTGGGGATGAATTAGAGAAAGAAATGGCCAATCTGTCCCTCTGTTCATTGAATAGCTACAACCCAGACAAGGAACAAACTATGAGGTTATTGGGGTACCATAAAAGAGGAAATTAAACATATTAATTGACTCTAGCAGCTCCTCTAACTTCATCAATGATCGTTTGGCTAAGGGTTTAAATTGCAAGCTTAAAGAAATTGTTCCAATACTTGTTACCCTAGCTAATGGGATTAGGCTGCAGTGTAAATACATGACAGAGGCATTCTGCTTAGTGATGTAGGGAGTTAAGTTTGTGGCTGATTTCTATTTATTGCCCTTGTCTGCTAGTGAAGTAGTATTGGGTATTCCATGGTTGATGTCACTGGGAACTATCCAATGGAATTTTAGGGAGATGACTAAGCAATTTGATTGGATGGGTAAAAGTTGTTGTTTACTGGGTGAACATGAGTTGTTATGCTATTCAAAAAGTAAGGAGCTTTTCGATGAACCAGGTATTGAATACCAATGTTCACTGATCTGTAGAAATCGAATTGATGAAACTGTAGGTAGTGCTCAAGCTTTGAACCTTGTTATACTAGATCTTCTAGAAGAGTACTATGATATCTTTGAGGAACCTAAGGCACTACCACCCAGTCGTGAGTACAACCACAAAATTTTGCTACATTAACAAAGCTCCTATAGTCAATCTACGGCCTTATAGGTATTCTTAGAAATCAATCCTTGCGAAAATGATTAAGGAGATGCTGTTGAGTGGAGTGATTCGACCAAGTCATAGTCCCTTCACTTCTCCAATAGTTTTGGTGAAGAAAAGGACAACACTTGGTGAATGTGTGTTAACTATAGGGAATTAAACAAACACACTATCAAGGATAGGTTTCCTATTTCAATTATTGAGGATTTATTTGATGAACCACATGGTGCAAGCTACTTTAGCAAATTGGATCTTCGGTTTGGTTATCATCAAATTCTAATGCACCAAGATGATGTGTATAAGACAACATTTCACACTCATGAAGGGCGCTATAAATTTGTAGTCATGTCCTTTGGATTAACTAACGATCCCTCAACATTTCAAGGATTATTGAATAGTGTGTTTAAACCCTACTTACAGAAGTTTGTGTTGGTATTTTTTGATGATATACTAGTGTATAACACTAATATAGAGCAGCATGCATTGCATCTAAGGACTGTGTTTGATGTTCGGAGGCAAGAAAGATTGTACTTAAAAAAAGAGTAAATTTGACTTCTGTGTAACTCATATTAAGTACTTCGAGCATATTATTACTAAAAATGGGGTATGCACTGATCCAAGGAAGCTGGAAGCGATGGCTAAATGGCCAGTACTAAACTCATTAAGGCAACTGAGGGGGTTCCTTGGCTTTGTTGGATACTATAGGAAGTTTATACATGGTTTTGGTATTATTGCTAAACCACTAATCATGCTACTAAAGAAAGATAGGTTCCTGTGGAGTTCAGAGCATAGGAAGCATTTGAAAAACTTGAAATACCATTAGTAAGTGCCTCTGTGTTGAGCTTACTAGACTATACAAAAACATTCATGGTGGAGACTGATGCATGTGGGGATGGGATAGGTGCTGTCTCGATACAAGATAAGCACCCTATTACTTTCTTAAGTAAGGCATTAGCTCCCAAACACCATGGATTGTCTGTTTCTGAAAAAGATCTATTGGGATTAGTGTATGCTAAAGATAAATGGCGATACTATCTAATTGGGAGACATTTTATGATAAAAACAGATCACCAAAGCTTAAAGTATCTTTTAGAGTAGAGATTGGTGACTCCTAGTCAGCAGAAATGGTTAGCTAAGTCACTTGGGTTGGATTATACTATTGAGTACAAGAGTGGGTCAATTAATTTGGTTGCAGATGCATTATCTAAGGTGCATGACCAGAGCCTTAACAACATTACAATCTCGATTACTATGCCTAAATTTATGAAAGAAATTGAGGCTAGCTAGACCCTACCAAGTGGATATGAAAAGATGATTACACAATTGCAGCAAGGAAAAACAGTAGGAAGATTTACTTACAATAATGGTGTCCTAAGGAGAAATGGTAGAATTGTTGTGGGACCATGTGACAAGTTGAGGGATAAGTTACTTAAGCTCTACCATGGTGGTGTCTTGGGGGGCATTTAGGTGCATAGGCTACATACAAGAGAGTGGCTGTTATTTTTTACTGGCCAAAATTAAAGAGGAATGTTAGGTAGTTTGTGAGGGAAGGTGATGTATGCCAACGCTGCAAATTCGAGAATGTGGCTACACCTAGTTTACTGCAACCCTTAAACATTCCTAAAGACTATTAGGAAGAAGTAAGTATGGACTTCATTGAAGGCCTTCCCAAATCGAATGGGAAGGAGGTGATCGTGGTTATGGTTAATTGACTCAGCAAATACAACCATTTTATAGCACTGTCCCCCCCTTATGCAGCTGTGCAAGTGGCTAAAGTGTACCCAGATTAGGTCTATTGCCTACATGGAAAGCTAGAAAGGATTAGAATTGACAAGGATCCTACCTTTGTAAGCAGTTTTTGGAAGGAGCTCTTCAAGTTGCAAGGGGTTGAGTTGAACATGTCAATAGTCTATCACCCTTAAACAGACGGTCAATCGAAGGTTGTCAATAAGTGTGTTGAAACTTACTAAAGGTGTATGACAGGAGACAACCCTAGAAGGTGGAGCCAATACCTAGCCTTAGCAGAATGGTAGTATAATACAAATTACCACACTACTGCTAAACTTACTCCATTTCAAACACTGTATGGCTACCCACCCCCTATCCATCTACCTTATGTTCCTGGGGATTCAAGAAATGTTGTAATGGATACTATTCTATCCAACAGAGAAGATACTCTACGCATGTTGAGGTTTCATTTAAAAAGGGCTCAACATAGGATGGTCCAAGTAGCCAACAGAAAGAGGGTTGACAGGAATTTTAACATTGGAGATCTTGTACTCCTAAAACTACAATCGTGCAAGCAACAAACACTTAGGACTCACCGAGAACAGAAGTTATCACCTAAGTATTTTGGTCCTTACAAGGTTGTAGAAAAGATTAGGAAAGTTGCATACCGCTTAGATTACCTCCCAAAGCTACTATACATCCTACCTTCCATGTCTCACAGCTGAAGAAGTATCACGGTCACATCCTGATTTGGTTTCCAGTATACTTGCTATAGGCATAGATGAAGAGTTAGAACCTTCAACTATCTTAGATCGAAAGATGGTAAAGAAGGGTAACAAGGCAGAAACTATGGTACTCATCTGTTGGAAAGATCACCCGTCCAGTGAGGCTACTCGGGAATTCTACCATGATGTGAAGCTACGCTTCCCAAATCATCCCTTGTGGATAAGGGATTTTAATGGGGAGGAAAATGAAGCAAGCGATTTGGAAGAATTAAGGTTAATTTGAAAGGATGAAGTAAGAAAGATGGCTCTAGGGTTTGACGACAAGACATCCAAAATGTAGAGTTATGAAGTTAAGTGTGTTAGTGGAGTTAGTGAGGTTTTCTCATTTGAAGTAAAAATGGAAGAGGAGGCCGAGGCTTTGTTTAATGAGCTGAATGTCAATGGGCTTATGGCCCATCCTTAACTCTTTAGTGTAGTAAGAATTAATTAAGCCCAAGAGGCAGCACTATATGTAATTAAATAAGAACTTCTAGAATAGTATAGTTACAACAAACTAGTGACCTAACTATTTAGCACATGCCATCACCAATTTTTATGCAACTGAATGGAGCGTATTATATAGGCAATTACATGCTAGCAGAATTAATTAATGAGAATCACAAAAACATTATTGCTCCAGCTTGTAAGATTACATTCTCTTCATTTGAAGAATTTTTCCTTAATTTCCATGATTAATTCCCATCATATTCTAGAATGTACCAAAAAAAAAAGGAAAAGAAATGAAAAGAAGAGAAAAGAAAGGTCGGATAATTTAGGATGGGTTGGATTTTGTTTGTTGTTTGGAGGGGGTAATGAAGCATGCTGTCTTTTCTATTTTAGTTTCACAATTTATGTTATTATTATTATTATATTATTATTATGTGAAATGTGCTTATGGATTCTTAACTAAAGCTTTTCTTCTTTATTCGATTCTGTCCTGTTCGGTAGTTGACCAAACCTTGCCACCTGCCACCACCAAACAATATTTTGACTTAATAAAAAAAGTAAAATTAATAAAATAGCCAAATTTTCTTCTTGGGTGAATCACATGTTGACAGGTGACATATCTACCCACTAAATTATTGTCATTTAACAAGTTCCACAGAAGCCATCCAGTATGTTGTAGTGGTTGTTAAAGCTCCCCTATATTTGAAAATGAGATCATTGCTAAACAAAACACAACGCAATCAAGCTTTAATGATAGTGTCATATTCAATAAGCTGGAATGGTATCCATATGATTAGTGGTGTAGAACATCCTATAGGTCTTGACGCGATTAGCCTTTCCTTTTTCTTTTTTTTTTTTCAATTTTAAATGTAATAACTACTTTATAGCATTCACAATAGGGACCTCAGTTTTTGTCAGTAATGATGAAGCTTATAATGGGAATTTGACCTGAAAACGTTGGTTAGGCTTTGATACACCTCCTAAATTCTGAAAATCTCAAAAAGATGCAGTTGCTTTCTTATCGTTACTAAAACTCTTTAAGGACAAAGCTAATCGAGGACCTCTTAGCCTTCATTTAACTTATGGGAAATTTAGGAAAATTTGTGATTTTTTCATTTCCAAAGTTAAGTATACTATAAGTTCTTTATGTTCATGCTATAATTCCATCACATGTTCTATATTTTATGTTAGTTTTCTAAATCTTCTCTTCTTATACTAAGATTTAATCAAGTAATTTAAATTTTAATTGAGCAATTAGCTTTTAAAAATTATAATATAGCCATAAATTATGGATATACTAAAAGACTTATTTGATCGGTGAAACAAGGAATTAAATAATAAATTAAATTTAAAAAAAAAGTTAAAAACCATTTTACCATACTCTTAAATGACTTATATTAAAGCATGATGCAAATTATTGAATTTTATTAAGGCATATATTATTATTATTATTGTGGTGGCGGTGGTGGTATTTATATTATTATTACAAATCATAAATTCATTTCAATAAACAAGAGTGTACGAAGATCCTAAGACTCAAAATATAAAATCCTAACAAAACAATTAAATATATGTAGGCCTAAAAACTCAAACCAACTACACCAGCAAATATTAATATCAATTGTGGCCAATCTATGAATTTTGAATGACAAATAAAGGAAACAAGAGTATACGAAGATCCTAAGACTCAAAATATAAAATCCTAACAAAACAATTAAATATATGTAGGCCTAAAAACTCAAACCAACTACACCAGCAAATATTAATATCAATTGTGGCCAATCTATGAATTTTGAATGATAAAGGAAAAAGAGTATACGAAGATCCTAATACTCAAAATATAAAATCCTACCAAAACAATTAAATATATGTAGGCCTAAAAACTCAAACCAACCACACCAGCAAATATTTAATATCAGTTGTGGCCAAAATGTAAATTTTGAATGATGAATGAAGGGAAAAAAAATTAGAAAAGGAGGGACAATTAGGTGGCCTCCTATGATAAGGAGTTAGAGAGAGAGAGAGAGAGGGTCAATTCAAACTTAGATAAGGGATATTCTCAATGACACATATTTTACATATTATAATAACATAGAAAGAATGTAGTATACAAAGAGCTTCTCTTAACACCTATCCATTGTATTTAATGGAGTAGTTTTGAAAATTTGAAACTAAAACTACTCGTGATATTTGATATCTATATGGAGCCCCATCCAACTATGTTGCTATCATACAAGTTCTAGAACCCAATAAATTATGATGAACATCTCTCTCTCTTTATTTTGTTTTTTTTAATAAAACGTGAAAGTTTACATGGTTCCATCATTAATTTTAATGAAAGCGATCATATTAACTATTTAAATGTTCAAATTCATAATTACACTATTAAAATAGTTAATATATATCTATTATTTATATTTATATTAATTACTAGAATAGCCTAATTAATACAACTATTGGAGTTTTATATGAAAAAAAAAAAAAAAAAGTAATGCCACATGACTGCCAAAACATCCTTTAACCCCTAAAACTTTGAGAAGGTGAATTAATCATTAGTGAAGTGATTCACACTTTAGTGATTGTTTGGAAGCCCAAGCAATAAGACTAGATTACTTCTTGAGTTCGAAGAGAGATATTCGCACCAGTAGCTTCATCTTTTTAACACTTTGATAAACGAGACACGCTTGAGGGCAAATATAAAATGAACCAAACATTTTAGTTTTAAAAAACGGCCAAGTTAGTTGATGTTAAAATGGACCCGTTTCATAAATCTTCTGCCGTCCACGTTTCATACGCTTATTTGCTG
Organism: Combretum micranthum; assembly: GCA_024138025.1. Lineage (NCBI taxonomy): Eukaryota > Viridiplantae > Streptophyta > Magnoliopsida > Myrtales > Combretaceae > Combretum > Combretum micranthum. Next base: position 114,531 of record JAMXBD010001198.1, read on the forward strand.
CTCTTCTCTTCCCCACCACGTCGACAACAACATCGACGTTGTCGTCCTCAAAGCCGGCTTACGTACAATGTAACCTCGCCGACACGCGGGTAAGTTATACACGCAATTGACGGTAGAAGAGAATTGAAACTTTCATCATCTTTGTGGGGGTGATACTGATACAACCGCCTACTTGTCCGCCGATATAAATGTCTTCTTAAATTAGGTCAAAGGAGAATTCCATGTACAACGGGGAAAATACAACTTGCCCTTGTTACCATGGAATTGGAGCTTTTACTTTTTAGTGGAAAAATAGTATGGAAGTAGCTATACTTTACGAAAGAGATCACCATTAAAATAAATATAATAATTAGAATATTAATTATTTTAGTAATTTAATCACGGTAAGATATAGTATGAACCATTGAATAATAAGCAAACTAACCTATCAAAATTAATGACGTGATCATAAAATTTTTTCTTTACTTTTATTTATTTATTTTTTATTTTTTTTCTATATTAGTGTGTCAAGAGATACAAAAAATCTAAAAAAATAAAAATTTATACAGTAATTTACCTCAAATGCAAAGTAAAGGCACTTTGAATAATTTTTTTTTTCTTTTTTCAGAGATTGCAACCCACTCCCCCCACCAACCAAAGCTTAACAGGTTATAAATGTTACTCAAGAGTGTTTATACACACACACACCAATGACAATACATGTTACAATATATGGGGATGATTAGAAGTGCTATCTTTTGATTTTTGACAATTTGATATCTAAAATTTTCAATTTTAGTCATTTAATGATTATATTCTTGATTTAGTAATTTTGTTATAATGCTAACGACTGTTACATTTTGTGCATTTTATTATCTATACTTTAATTTTAATTGTCTTATGATGACTATATTTTAGTTTGATGCATTTTAACGTCTATTCACTAATTAATTTACCAAAAAACTAGAATTTTACTTTTTTTTAGCTGATATATTATTTTAAAATTAAATGAAAGTTATGTATTAATTCATTGAAAAATAATTTTTAGATTTTTCATTAATGGATTTTTTCAAAAATAAAAAGAAAATTATTTTTATGTGGCAATTTCAATCGTAAATAACATTTTGCATATAATCTTCAATTTTGATAAAATCTAATATCATTAGAGAGCTCTTAAAATCAATTTTATTTGAAAATAAGATCTTACATGTATTTAAAGATAACATAGATCGAGTAAAACTTGATTTGTAAATCATGTCATATGCCTTATAACATGAATGTCTGAACTTGTTATATAATACACCTCTATATATGATATACTTCTTGAGATTTTTTTTATTTTTATTTTTTTTGTAATGTCCATAAAAAAAAATTATGAAAAATTCAAAAAATGTTATAATATATATATATGTGTGTATTATTCAAAAGATTTAAAATTTAAGTTATAAGGCATATGACACTTGCTTTACAAATTATAACAATTTCCACGTTTTACTTGATTTATGTTATCTTGAAACACATAGCAAGATTTTATTTCAAATTAAATTAATTTTAAGAGCTTTATAATTTATATGATTAGGGCTATAAATGAGTCAAACTATTCACAAGCTACTCGAGCTTTATTAGTAAATGAGCCGAACCCGAGCCCAAAGTGAAGCTCGTTTATCTAAATGAGCCGAGCTTTAGCTTTGATTGAGGCTCGCGAGCCAACTCGTAAATAAGCTCATGTAGGCTTGTGAGCAGGCTCGCAAGTGGGCTTGTTAATAAGCTCGTTAACATATTCATTAATTTTTTTTTTATGCATGATATATTATCTATAACCACATAATAAAAACAATAAAAACTAATTTCTATTTTATGTATATATATTATAGTAACACTTCTATACATGTATATTATATTTTAGGTTTTCACAAATGAAAAACAGGTTATCTAAATGGGTTGAGCTCGAACTTAAATTCTAAGCTCGATAAAAACTTGTTAGGTTCAATAAAAAGCTCGATTTAGCTCGAGTTCATTTCATAAACGAGTCAAGCTCGAACTCAAACTTCAAATCTCAAGCCTTAAAAGCTTAGCTTGAACTGGAACTCGAACTTGAACTCGAACTCGAACTCGAACTCGAGCTCGAGCTTGCTGAATTTTAAATGAGTTGAGCTCAAGTCTTTAAAATCTTGACTCGGCTCAGCTCATTTGCAACTTTATACATGATTTTATCAAAATTAAATATTACATGTGAAAAGTTATTTACAATCACAATTATCATGTATAAATAATTTTCTTTTTACTATCTACAAAACCAGAAAAAGAAGGAAAAAGTTTTGTTGTCTAGCCATTGTGTCTCAATCCTGTCCTAAGGAAAATATTGCAACATGTGTACATAGAGTGATAGCAATTATTTGCTTTATTTTAGTATATTTTTATTATTTGAATTTATTCAACACTTGTCAAGTGTCTATTGGCTGGAACAGGGTAGAAACAACATTCTTGAGATAGCAAATATTTTTTTTCGAAAAAGATACCTTTTTTTATTGGATTATAATCAATTCCATAGGTTTGACAAAGAAAAACTGAAATTTCTTTTTGTCAATGCATTTCTATAATAATATTCTAAGCAAGTATACAAAGAAAGGCATTCAACTATTTGAGTTGTTTTTAATAAAATGCTTGAAGATTATGATAGAAATCCTACAATAAGGCTTGCGGGGTCGCATTTTTCCAACAAGTGCAATGATGAATTAATGTTCTTAGACTTGGTGTAGATACCTTGATATAACATTGCTATATGTGGACTATAAAGCAACAAAGTTCCCAAGCATAATGACAATTGTCCCCACTCCAACATCGCTATCTCGTGGATCAGGATGGTTGCAATCATAAACTAGCTAGCATAGCATCAACTTTACCAATTATAATCTCAATGTTTAATCTCCTCTAATCTTCTAAAATATGCTTTTGGATAATGATCTATAAAACTACATTCACTTTTTTTTCCCCTACTATGTGCATTAGCAATAACATTAGCTTTACTTGAATGATGTATGATTTCAAGATTATAATCTTTTTAAGCTCCAACTAACACCTCTATCTTTTATGTTCATCACTATTAGAGTAAACATGTACTTTCATGTCTTGTAATCAATGTAAATCTTACACGTCTCATCATACAAATATTACATCTAAAGCTAAATAGCTAAAATGACTACAACTAGCTTTGGTCATGTTGTGAAATCTCTTAAATTAAGATGGTGGAATTGTAATCATTGAATTAGCTTTTGGTATAACCACTTGGAGTTCATCATAACTCTAAAGATAAGTGTTTTTATTGGAGAATATTCATAGGATGGGCGAACTCTTGAAAAGAAATTGACACCAAGAATAAGATCGTATAGCATTTCACCAAAGTAAACAATATCTTGGTGGACAAAGTTCTAAGTTGTCACATGTAGTATCAAACGAGTTACCAACTCAGGGTAGGGGTTTCAAGTGCTATATAGAGCAAAAGTGCCCCAAAGTGGAGGCATCTCTTAAGCCTATATAAGAGCATATTTAGTGTTCTCCTTACTTGGTGTGATTCTTAATCTGTGTGACAAAACTAACAAGGATATCAATCCTATAAGTAGGGTAGAATGTGAAATCTCTCAAATATTAAGTGGTGGAACTCTAATTAATGAGATGTCTTTCGGTGTAATAACTTAGAGTTCATCAGAATTCTAAACATAAGTGTACTCAGTGGAAAGTTCCTCTAGGATTTGTGACCTCCAGAGATGTAATAGCTTGGTAGGTAGAATTCCGAATCATTACACATGTATTGAATAATTCTTCGTATAAGGCTTCAACAATTAAGAGGTATAAGCATTTACTCAAACATTTTGCGTAAGTACACAATTTTAACATTATACCGAAGCATCATTATATACTATAAACTTTTTACCATTAACTAATTAAATTATAGTGGGATCTTGTGTAAATCGATTGTAGAAGCAAAAGAGAAATTTGAACAAATAAAAGGAACTAGAATTGTTTTAAATTCAAATGAAAGATGAATCTCTTAGAGAGAAGTATTGAAGAAAAACCTTCAATAAATTTCATTTATCAATTGAATGATAGAATGCCTCTATTTATCTTCTACAAAATACTATTTATAATATTTTCAATAGCAGCAAATTCTCAAAGTAAGTCTTACTAGTAGGGATGTAACTAAGGCGGGTTTGGGATAGGTTTTATATAACCCGAACCCAACACCTTATAGGGTTTCTGAAACCCATCCGATAAACCCTATAGGGTACCTAAATTCGAACCCAAAACCCAGTAAACCTAAGCTATCAAGTCAAAAAAATAGCATATAAAAAAACAATATTTATATCACAAAGTACGAAGTGCGGCATAAAAATGGAATTGTATGTAAAGGAAAAACAAACCCAGTACACATCAAGCTGCAAATATAATCAAAGATTTTTAATATAGAGATTTAAAATGACAGAAAATCTAAATACAAATTTGGGTAGGAATAAGTTAACTTATCTATTAACATATATTTTTTTCATCTACACATATAAAGTTCTACTTTTTAAATATTTAATTTAATATAATAAAACAGTCAGAAGTTTTAATGTGTAATTTAAATACACATCTTTGAGCGATCATTTATGGACATGAGAATAGTTTGTTTAAATTTGATTCAAGGAATTTCTTTAACAAAGCAAAAAAAAAAAAAAAAAAAAGAAATTGCTTTGGAAAAACCAAAGACTACATCAAAAATTTCATATACTTATCATGTGTAATTTTTTTTAATCAGGTTTAGATTCCCAATGGGTTTATACCAATCCTAAAACCCGACCCAAACCCTATAGGGTTTTATAAAACGATCCCAAAAGCCGTCCTAAATCCTATAGAGTATTTATCGGGTAGGGCAGGTTGGATATCCTATAAGAACCCACCTAGTTGCGTCTGTACTTACTAATTATGACTATTTACCAACTTGTCAAACTAATTTATAAACTTGATAAAATGATAATGTTATTCTCTAAAAGAAAGTTTTGATAATCACAAAATAGAAAAAGAAACTTTTACAGAATGTTGTTTATATAAAGAGAAGCAAACTAGAGGATTCTATCGAACCTTACTTGAATAAAGAAAGTTTATCCAGTAGGTTCATAAAAGTTTGACAACAAAATAGTTTATCCAGAAAGTTTTACAAAAGGTTCACTAAATTTTTTATAGCAAAATAGTTTCTTTCAAGATGGTTTGGATTCAATCAAATTCATTCCAAATCAATTCAAATAAGTATATTAAAGGCCTAGCTCCAAGAAAATTGCTATATTTAAGTAATATATTCATATATTCCACTAAAGTTTATTAATATCCATGGGGTTAAATCAAAATTAATTTATGAAAGTTTTATTAAAGCTGTTACAATTTGTGCTATGAATTATTTATACTTTAACCTTCAAACGTATGAGCTAATATGAAAAGACAATGGCTTTATTTCTCTTATGTTTACGAGATTTCTTTAAAATTTGAAGTTGGAACTTATCCGTGTATGGATCAGTTTTCAAGAAAGAAGATATTATCTGATATTATTCAATACACAACGTATTTATCATCTTTTAAATTTAATTCAAGATAAGGAGAGAAGATATTATCTGAGATATTTTTGGGGAAGCTTATCCTTTATCTGAAACAAACTTTGAAGATGTTGAAGATTATAAGAAGCTTCATATATATCACATGAAACAGAAACATAAAAATATATACGTGATGCTATTGTAGGGGTTTTGGGGTTGAACTAGTTTCTTAAAACAAAAACTTTAATTTTTCCTTTTGTAAAATTTTAATCACAACCCCAATTAGTTATAATAAAGTATGGCTTTGAGTTTGCTTTTGTAATCACAATAAATAATTAAATGAGCATTAAAATTAAAGAGAACGGTAAGAAAAGTTTGCGCAATGATTTATAGAGGTTTCGCCTCGAACGTTAATCCTCTCTTCCAGCCTCAAGCCAAGGACTTAGTATTCCACACCAGTATGTTCCACTATATCCAATCAAAAACGATTTAAAGTAGTATCTCAATTCACTCTGTTAAACTTCATGCTAACACTAGCTATCTCCAAACTTAGAGTCTACTTGTAATCTATCTCACACAAAGTAATCAAAATCAAATGAGGAATGAATAATTAAAGTATCCTCTAAAATTTCATGCGGGTAAAGAAAATTTTAAAGTAACAATGTATGAACAAAAGTGAGCTAAAGAGTTCGCAGTAAATTGAGCTTTCTTTCACGCAAGTTTTTTTTCTTTTCCTCTATACTTCTCTTTAAATCTCTAATGATATATTTATCTTAAAGTCTCCAATGGCTAGATAAAGACAATCTAACTGTTGAGCCAATTCCCTAATATTTTGCTTTCTTGTTTTTTACGATGTCTTCTGATTAGATCTTCCAACGGATAAAATTAGATAAGCTTGGCTGATAATCTTTGTTCCTGATTTTGTGTGCTTGATAGGGATAAGAATTCTCGTGTATTGCAAAACTGGATGTTAATTCATTTCTTACTGTGAATGAGTCTTGAGGCAAGATCTAAAACGTTGTAGACTAAATCTTGAAGTAAAACAACCTCTAATACTTTTTTTTTTTTTAATTTTGAATCACATTAATATCCCATAGAAATTGGACTATATCTTATTGTCAAGATCTTCTTCAAATTTGAACTTCATCTGCTCTTTAAACACGATTTTGAATCATCAATAAAACAAATCTTCAACAGATTGAGCATTCTTGACAATCTGAAACGAAATTGAATTCTAAAAAATAATTGAACTTGCTGTCATAAACAATCTTCAAGAATAAATCTTTAATCTATTGTAAACTTGAATCCCCTGGATATTTAAACCAACTTTGTATAACGTATTTGAATGTATTACCTAAATACATTAAACTTTGGAGCTAGGTCTTCAAATCCATAAAGAATTCTTAGAAAAATTCGTTCTACAACATTTTGCTCGTGATTTTGTAGGTTTTTTCATGTAGAAAGTCTACTCTTTGAGTTACCTTCTAAGCATTATTGTTTTCTTGACAAGCAATAGGTCTATCTTCTAAGTTAGCTTCTGAGCATTGTGATAAACTCATATTTCAATCTACTTTTCATTGATCAATTCATGCTAAATCATTATAGATTTTATAGAAAGTGAATGGAATTGGCACTTAAGTGTGCTTAAATCGTTATTTCAGGTCATTGAGGACTTATATAACAAATTCAAGTAAGATAGAGAAGATTTGTGCAACTTTGGCAAAGAAAATCAACAAGGCCGGCAAAACAAGAAACAATGCTGCCAACTTATTTAAGAAAACACATCAACGATGGCTAATTCAAAGCAACACTATCGGCCTTTTACTCAAAATTTGACAGCCTACATTATAGAGGATTCTACACCTGCCATAATTAGAGCAACGTAGCCAGCCTTCATGACAGATGTCACGCCCCAAAGAGTACCATAAACGCGATAGTCCGTCACGCTCAATATTAAAGTTTAAGTATGACAATCTTAGTCATCCTATAAGCTATAATACCGGATGTAAGGTGTACACCCACGATCATAGAGGACCAACTTTGAAACAAGTTGTTTAAGAAGATATTCATATAGCAATTTAAGAATGAAAATCATAACATAATATCTTAAATATGGAAATATAAAGGTTTTACAAATATCAAAGGAGCATTCCCCTAAAAGATATAGTCTATCAAAGTTTATTCAAAATAATTACATGAAGATTTACTTAGAAGTCTAAGTCTACATCTAGTCTTTGACTTCTTTCAAAAACTACTTAGGCCAAAAAGGTATTACCTGCCATATATAACCTTGGAGCTTCAACCATGGATAGCGATACTGTAAAAGGTATCTATAAGGGGGTGAGCTTTTTGCGTAGTGAGAATTAATTCCACAAGTAAAGTACTCAACAATCAATATACAATCAAGTTATTTAACAAGCATATGAGATGCAATCAATTAAGTGAGCAAATAATACATACGATTTTTCGAGAATCATCTGTTTGAATGGATTTACTCCTCTATTCGGTGGTTAGGTGTTACGGGCAATAAGGCCATAGTTCGCAAATGATGTTTTTGTAGTTTTTATATAGATTCCTACTAATCGCTAAATTATACTTAATTCGGGTACCCACTCATCATTTAATTACGGACAATCAAAGCCATAGAGTATATTTTTGGGTTCCTCGACCTCATTGCTATGCCTTCGTCCCACCAAAGGTATAGTAATGAATATAATGTGACTCACTACGTATTATGCATGAATCATTTTATTTGAGTCATCATATCATAATATTTAGACATTTTATAAGTGATCATAGAATTTGCAGACAAATTGTTCCTATACTAAATCATACCATAATTAATTATCCATTTCGATATACTTATCATAATTTGAATCATATAAGTAAAACACATGCTATCATGTTTTATCTTTTCCTAAAGTCTAGTGTCACTAAACTACAAACAAATACATAAGTACAACATGTGAGAATTTAAACTCACTTGGCCATAGTAGCAGAAGCTTCTTAGTCAAAATAATCCTTTGGGTAAGGTAGTTCAGACTCCATATCACCTATACAAAAAAAAAAAAAAAATACCCGAAATGAGTATTTCTTGGAAGTTCTACTTAAACTTTCAACTCTATTTCACTAAGTTCGTCAAAATTCATATAAAGTGAAATTCCAAATTAAAATGGTCATAACTTGCTCATTGTAGCTCAGAATTTCGCATATTATATACCGTTTTCTACCTACTTGAAAAGATTTATCCATTTCTAAGGTCATTTTCTTTATAAAATGTCATTTGTGTCTCTAAAAGATACAGTATAGAATTACGAAATCCCATCCTTTGAAAAACAACTTTCCAAACTCATCTTTATTCAAAAATCCTTTAGCAAAAATATAGATATGTGTATAATAAAAAAATCCTTTAAGTATGTATATATATATATATATATTCATATCGTATGCAAAAATTCTAATGGTGTTGTTTCAATGATTTTTCGTAAAATAATTTATCTTAAGGTGTTGAAACTTGAATCTTAACAAATTTTTTTCTAAGTGTTTTGGAGGAACTTTATAATTTCTTAGGTTATTCTAAATAAGTATATACTTATTTTGTTTTTCCCAATTTTTTTTTCCAAAACAAATAAATTTTTCTTTAACTTTAATCCTCTACAATTTTGCTTCTAGTGGCAAAAATGAAGTTTCCAAAGTTTGTTATTAAGTTGTTGCTAACCTATAATGATTTTGAGTTCTATATATTTTCATTGAAAAATGGTTTTGATAAATAAGTATTTTTCTTCTTATATTTTATTTTCTAACTTCTAAATAATTTTATTTCTACAACTTGGTCTTTTAATCTCTTTACCGATGTTTTACTTGGAAAGAAATCATCCTATTAAGTTATTGATAATATACATTGTTTTTTAGCTTATTTTGTTACTCTTTTTATCTCTTTGAAAGTGGGTCTATCATTTAGAAGCTTGACAACCTTCATTTTTCAAAGTGGGTTTATAAATTAGTGAGTTGATTTTATCTTAACTTTGAAGACTAGTCTAATTGTTGGTTTTTATTATGGAGTTGGTAAAAATACTATAAGTAAGCTTTTGATGAAGAATTTGCTTATTAAAGAACTATCAACACTAGTTTTAATAAACTTTATGTGACTTTTTACAAAAAGGAAAATTTAGCTTTGTTAGTTAATTCCTTTATAACTTCATTTTTATTTGTTGTTTAAGAAAATCTTAATGGGTTTAAAAAGAAGTTGTAAAATGATTTTTCCCATGTGTTTGATAACATAAAATTGATTTTAAAAAAATTATATATTAAAAGAGTTTAGTTTTATATTTCCTTTATTAAAGAAAATTTCTCTTTATTTTTGTTGAGACAATAACATTATAATTATCCATGTACATGAGTATGTAGTATGAAAAAGTTGAAAATATGGAAAAGATATAAGAAGCAAAATAATAAGCAAGATAATAAGGTCAAGTATTGGGAACCTTAACTTCATCAATGTATCTCAGTTAAGTATTGTAAGTCTTAACTTCATCAAAGCATGCCGAAACTAAGAATAGATTAGTCCCAAAAAGAAAAAGAAAAAGAAAGAAAAGCAATAATAGAAGTAATAATAGTAATACGCTTGTTAGTGAGTTAGTGAGCATTTAGGTTCTAAAATATATATAGATATACATATAGATAATAACATATATATATAAGGTTAAGTTAGAAGCATGATAACAATAATAATAATATAACATCATAATAATAACAAGATATTAAAAATCGGAATTCTTGGCATGTGCAAGAACAAAACATAAATATGTTGTTGCTTCTACACCTTATATAAGTTTTTGAGAAACAGTACCATAGTCATGCTAGTTAAATACCATGAAAAATAAATGGAGGAAGATATAGGTAAGAATATTTACCTAAAGCGGGACTATAGAAATGGTAATGTAAGAGAGGCTTTAGATAGTTTATGTATGTAGAAAGTATGTAAGAAATGGGTAGTAAAGAAAGTGAAAAGAGGATTTTGGGAGAGAGGATTTATGGAGTGAATTTGAGAGAGTTTAGTTAACGTAAATGAATGTATGAAAGAAATGGAGAGAGAGGGGATATTTATAGAGTTTTAATGAGGGAAAATTTGTGATTAAAACAAATTGAAAAAAAAAATGCATGTGAGAGAGAAAGAGGGCCGGTGTAAGGGGAGAGAGGGTGGGGGGAGAGAGTGATTTTTTATTTGTTTTGTTTGTTAATTAAAAGTAATAAGTAGTAAGGTGTGATGTGAATGAAGATATATGAGAAATGTAAAAAGTAGAGAATAGGTAAGTAAGTGTAAGAATAGATGTAGAAAAAGTATAAATAGGTGAATAGTAGTGAATAGTGTAGAATAGTATTATAAATAGTAGATAAGACAAATTAATACCGGTAGTAAAGAAAATATGCGTAATTAAGCTATATTTGATATTTTTAGCTATAGAAAAATTATAAAACTAACATTTTTTTAAATCCTTGTATTTTTACATGTTTATTGGTATTATCGGAATCTTTCTGCCATTGGGTGTATTAGGGTATAATTTTCAAAAACTAATCCTGTTTAGATAAAAAAAACACTAAAAATTACCGAATCTGATATTTTTAAGCTTTCTTATATTATTACGAACTATTTCCCATAATGATTTCAATTTCATTGTTTAGAAGTTAAGAGTGCAGGATTACCAAATCTAAATCTACTAGGGTTTGATATAGATTTGTTGACCTTAGGGTTTCCGGTTGACTTCCAGTTGAGGGTTCAAACATAAACTGTATCATATAAAATCTTAAGGATTACAACAAATTTTCAACAATCTGCATTATACAACTGTACGCCAGCAAATGGTTGGTTTACGCCGCCGGCTTTGAGGCGGTGTTGGATGTCTACAGAATTCAAAAAATTAGAGTCGACTTTAATACCACTAGTGTTTGAAGAAGTCTTCATCAGCTTTCATTTTTTCAACCTACACCGGCATCTAGGCAATCAACGTTGTTGGTGTACAAGGCAGCATAGATCAATACTGCTTCAACACTGCTAGTGTTTTAGGCGGCGTAAACATTATGGACATTTGAGTTACAACGAACGTCAACAAATTCATATCCTACACCATCGGTGTTGAAGCAGAATACCTTCACTACTCCTCTCAGAAATCAAAATTTTGTTTGAACATCGGCTAGATCCAATTCTGCACATGTGTTCTGATTGTTGAAATTCCAAGATGGTTCTATCAGAAATGTTGACCATATCTACAAAATTCTATTCCATAGCTTTTTGAAAATCATAGAAAAAGAGAGAGATAAGCAAAACAATATGAATATGTGTGATTCAATCTTAAGGCACCAAAACCCTAATGTTCTAGCAACATTTAGAGGTGATTTAGGGTTTCGATACAATCAAGCTTTGCCCTATTCTTTGGATTGATGGATTTGAAGATAAGATTTTGATGAATGAATTTCTTATTGAGGTGTTTTCTATCCCTGTTTTGCTTTGATTATTGCTTGATTATATGTTAGAGATGCCATGCTTAATTGATACATGAATATGCATTGATATATTTGATGAATTGGATCAATTGACTTGTTTTGATATTGCTATTTGATTATTTGGTAATTTAATCATTGTTGTTCATGATCTGTTTGATTAATTCTGAGCCCATATTGATTGGATAGATTAGGGTTATAGATACTCGGAAGGATTCAATAATCCGTATGAACAAAACTTGGATTTTTGAAAAAGATTTGTCATAGGGATATGTAGATTTTTGATGAATTCATGAACTCACTTGCTTAATGTGGTTAAAGTTATAATTTTGGGTCATATGGAGGTGCTTGATTTGTAATTTTAACTATAATAGTAATTTCGATGTGAGTGGATTACTATTTACTTAATAATTATATATAAATTGCCTTTATGGGATAATTTATGTTGTAATTAAAGTTTTGCTACTCTGGGAGGTGGGCGAGTTCTAGTGAGTTTGATTAAATCCTAAATAATTAGTTTCAATATCAACTTGAGGCATAAATATAATTTAAATGAGAATATAATTGCATTGCTCTTGATTGTTTTGCAACTACTAAACCCGGATCCCTCATTTTTGTTGCTAGAGCATATGGTTTGAAGTATTCACATTTGCTCATTAGTTTAATCTTAGTTAAATTATAATCTATAACTTTGTTAGAAATATGATATTTGATAGCTTAGCTTAGGGAAATATTCAATATTCTAGTACTTAGCCATTAGCTCCTTACGATTCGACCTAGTCTCACCAGTATTCTTTGCTGTATATGTACGCAGTCTCTACTAACTGATTAATTTTGCACTTGTACATAGAGTTTGAAATTAAAAGAGCCTAATTAAGTGCAGTTAGTCACGTTGCAGATTTCTTAACAAACTTTCCAAATAGATTCTAAATTACTCTATGACTTGAATCTTTCTTTGACGAACTTCTTTTATAAAGCTTCTAATCAATCTTAATTGATTAGTCTACGCAGTATCGATTATTAGCTTGAGAAAAGCTATGAGGATCAGTAGAGTGAATTATACTATCTTGTAAATTGTTTTTATTAGATATAGTGGAACAAACCTGTGTGGGTTACGAGGTTCCTGGCTCGAAGCTGGAAGAGTGGACTGTCACATAAGGCGGAACCCCTATACATCACTGATTTTGCCCTTTTTTCCCTACTCTTTTAATTCTTGCAATTTCAATTTCATATATATTGCTAATGTTTTCTCACGTTTTTAATTTAAAGGGGATTTAATTTTTTTAACAAACGTAAAAATTCAAATTATTGTTATAATTAATTCACACGCTTCTTGATTATAAAAGTGTGACCAACAAATAAAAATAACAATTTATAGCAATAGAGATCATACTTACTAATTAACCAAATGTTCAACAAAAACAAAGGAAAAAGAGTAATTGATGCAGAGCCTTTTGAGAGTGAGAGAATGTAGAAAAATGTTATATTATGTTATTATTATATTATAATGTTATACAAAAAGCGATCTATATGCATAGGTTAACCAATCAGTGAATTACATGTGTAGTAATTACAAGTAACACAAGTCTACATAATTTTGAATTTAGCTTAAATAGTTGGGAAAAAAGTAATCACTAGTACTTAATTAAGATCCTCATGGAAACGGTACCTATACTATTTGCTATATTATTAGTCGACAGGTGTACTTGGCTATATAGTGATCCTAAGGTAGTGTTGAGTATAGAGCTTTAATTGATGAAAGGATCATATCAAGTGCCAACAAATTTAACAAGAGTTGAATTAGCAAAAGTAAAATAAGTAGTAGCAGGCACGTGTAACCTCAAAACATAAAGTCCAAGATGAACATCAGCTTGTGCAATTAAAATTTATTGATGGGTTCCTCAAACAAAAAATGATTAAAATAAACATGGCATCAAGATTAAGATTATTTAACAACTTATTAATGGTATGATGGTACAAAAAGAAGATTAGTCAATAGAATAATGTTAGAAATTCAAACATATCTGACAACATCTACTAACTTTAGCTGGCCATCTAGAAGTTTAGCCTTTAAAGAAGTTGTGAGAGTTCTAGTATTGATTAAAATGTATGGATAAGGAGTCATATGATCCAAAGCAACTGTATCAACAATTTAATTATAGAAATTATCATTAGTACAAGAAGATGAAGCTAAAAAAAATTATGTATGTATCCATACTAATAAAGTTCACCATAGATATATTTAGGCCATGCTTAACTCAATTCACATCAAAATATGTGTCCTTTAATGTTTTCATGTCATCATGGCAAACATTTGATATCAAATCTATCTCGCTTGGTATTTGATCCATGTCTTCAACAACATGCAAAGGAATGTCAATATTTGACCGTGGCATTATTCTTGTCTTTAAGGCCTTTGAACTATTTTGAAAAACCAATTATCTCAAAACAATTGTCCACTCTATGTTTAATTATTATTATTATTATTATTATTGTTGTTGTTGTTGTTGTTGTTACAATGTAAGCATATAAGCTTGGTTCCAATTTTTCCTCACCAATCCCTCTTATCTATACCAATGATTTGTTGTTGTTTATTAGCATTACAAGACATGGTTTCCTCATATGATCCAAACAACCCACTCTCATGTTTTTTTTTCCCAATCTTATATATAAGATAATACACTTTGCTAATACTCAGCAAGGCATCGGTAGACAATATTTGACTTTTATACAACTATCAGCAAGTTCTATTAATAGCAGCAGCAATTTAATTCTATTTTCTATCTTAAGAAGCTTATGGATAATATCACAAGTACAACTATCAAAAACACCACTTAAGCAAATCGATATAGCACATATCAGAATCATTTCATCTTAAAGCTTTATGAGTTTATTATAATACATGTAACAAACAAGTTTGTTTGGTTAAAATTCACTATGTCATGCAGCAATTAATACAACAGTAGTCCATTCCTGAAACCAAACCTTTCAGAAGATCTTGCATACATGAAAGCTTTCCAAAAATCCTAGTCATTGAATTTAACAACTAGCAATGAATAGTATAAATGCCCTTTTATCCATTTTTACAAATCTATTAAATTTTTCTCATCTTTCACATAAATATAGTTAATAAACCCTAATTTAGCTTTAGCACTTATTGCAAGCCTAATGGAATGACTTTATCCTAAGAATTTTATTCCATTAAAATTACACTTGTAATCGTAATACATCAACTATCAAATCCAAAAAAGAATATATGATAATTGTTTATTGCATCAAAATTAGCAATCTCTAAATGTAATCCGTTCGATTTATACTCTACAATTCCAATTAGAAATTCTACAACATACACATGAAATTAGAATCAAATCTGCTTTGAATAATATGATGAAATGATCAAAATAATAATCAATGTGATTAGATTTACAGATTAACCAAATGTCCAACATAAATAAAAGATAAAGAAACTTTAATGCAAAGCCTTTTTGAGAATGAAAAGATTTGTATTATGTTATAAATCGAAGTTCCAGAACACATAAGAAGCCTATTTACTTGAAGGATTACATTACTTAAAGACAAAAATAACATGCATGTAGTAGATTACAACAAATTTTAATATATGTAACTAGATCTAGTAGGCATAACAGATCGGTAGTTGTAACCGAAATACTTGTAATAGAATACTCAAGTGTACAAGAGGATAGCATAAATAGAAGGAATAACAGTAAAGGGAGGATCTTTTTTACCCCAAGCAAAGCACAAAGCTTTAAGGAGCCTTCTGGAACTCGAATCCAGTACACCACTTTCATCTTCTTCCTCGCAACAAAACAAACACCATAAGATCAGTGGAAATCAAAATACGAATAAAAGGAAAAAGCAAGTGTAGAGAGATATTAGAAACCCTAACTGAGAGTATTAGGTACGAAAGTAAAGGAGGAGAGTTTACCAGCTGTGAGAATATGGATTCTGCTTTTCGGAAAACCCTAGAGTAGAGTTTCATTTTGTTTTGGTGGACTGGGCCTTAGTGTGGGCTTAACATATTATTCTTTTGTAATATTTTATAAAAGCCATTTATATGGAAATATTGTAAAGGGAAAGAAAATGGATGAGAGAAATTATTGGGGATTTGAATCATTCCTTATTTTTGGATCATAAAAAGGAAGAAAATGAATGGAATATTAATTATTATAAAGAAAAAAAATAAGATATATTGATAAATTACTTATACGTCTTTTAAAAATAATAAGTAATTTAAAAAACGAATAACATAAAAGTAATTTCAAAGAATTTTCTTGTTTCCTTCCTAATTTTCTCCATAAAAGGAACAAAAAATTTATGGGCCTAGAAAAATATTACATCTATTTTCTTTTTCCTTTATCTTGTCTTTCTCTTTCAAAACAAATAAAGGGATGGAATTTAATCCTCCTTAATACTTTTCCTCCCAATTCTCTCGTACCAAACATGGTATAAAGAGTTATTAGAGCATATATATCTTAACAGAATTTGCTATATTGAGGACCTTATTTTATTTATTTATTTATTTTTTGTTTCTTCACTATTATAATAATGTGCATACAAAATTAAAGGACTCACTAATAAAAAATGTCGAAATAATCTAATAGAAATAACATTAAAAGTATTATATGATAGGACCAGAGCTTCGAATAAAATAAAGAGGCAAAGATACTTAATAAACTAACACTATCATATTGAGGACACTAAACAAGATCTTTACCACTGATAGCACCATGAGTGAAAAAAAAAAATACTATCTTTTATAAAGAAAATACACATATTCAATGCTTTTTGAAAGAAAAATTTGTGCCATAAGCCTATATAAATTATATGTTCTGGGTTTTTGAAGAAAATGCATTCCGATTATGCAATTTCATAGGCGATATTTACACTAAAAGTAGCACACACATTTCATTTGATCGAATGCCCATCACCAACTCTGTTTTTACTATAAAACTATTGGTCCATTGGGGGATAAAACCACACGGTTTCGAGATGCTATGTTACCTGCCTTTGGTAACGCATGTACAAAATACGTCAACTGGGATAGCCAAAAGTACAAAAACTGCAGCATCCATAGGCAAATAAATTAGTCCATAAAAGAGCGAAAGATTGTGTCATAGATGATCTCATCTCTCCTCCATTAACTTTACAGTCAACTGTTCACCAGCAAAATAAAAAAATAATAATAATATTAAAATTTTCTTTAAAAAAAATAAAAAAAACCACGATCTTCTGTTCTAATCATTCCCAGATACACGTTACTTTGATTTCAGGGTGTTAAAATAAAACTATTATTATCATCCATTCACACACATAATCATTCGTGGGACATTCAATTAACCAATGGAAACCATATAGTGTAAAAACACAAAAATAAATAAATAAATAAACAAACTGATTACTTGCATATAATACACACAACTTTGACATGGTCTTTATGCTGCAATTTAGAAAAGAAGATTGCCTTCCGACGTCTTTACTTTCTCCTCTCTCTCTCTCTCTCTCTCTATAGGAACACAATACACCCATCTTTTTTCTTGTGTCCTTTAGTTGATTCCAATACCAAAGCACACGATTCAATCGCCTTTTTCATCTGGGTATTGTTATTTCTACTAAAGGTTTGACTTTTCCTTCTGGGTATTCTTCAAAATTGTGACTTTCCCGGCATGGATTTAGCTGCGGATCAGGGGAGGTTTGATTCAGTGGGTGGACTCCTCGACCTAGTTAAGGAAATTTCAAGTTTACCGGAGTGCAAAACGGTTTGCAAGAGGATGTACAGCAATTTGGTTAGAAGAATTAAGCTTTTGAGTCCTTTGTTTGAGGAATTAAAAGATAGTGATCAAGTGATTGGTGAAGAAGACATGGAAGGGTTTGAATTGTTAAAAGAAAGTTTGGATTCAGCTAAAGTCTTATTGAATTCGGTTAATGAAGGAAGTAAACTTTACCAGGTATTATGAAGGTGGTTCTTTTTTTAATAAGTACTTGAGGAAATTAGTGATTTTGCTTGATAGAGTTGAATGATTATAAATCTCGTATTATTGATATATGCATATATATTTGATAGATGGACTTACATGTTTAGGATTTTATTAATAGATTTTCTGCACAAAGTTAATAAATATTACTAGATCACTTGTTTGCTATTGGTTTTTGATTGATTCTCCTGGTGCTTTTACTAGTTTCTGCTTTGGGAATGTAATCATGATCAAGTTTGGATAATTATTGAACTTAATGGATGATTACGTGGAAAAGTGAAATTACAGGGTGCTTCCCCTTTTTGGGAAAAGTTCTTTTCCATAAAACAGCATATATATTTATGGTTTTGTTAGTCTGTTAGAACCTATAATTAAATAGTAAAGCTGTTGTATTACTTAGTAGTGCTTAGTGATAGGATGAAATGGAAGATATAGTAGCAGTAGGATGCTAGCAGTTGTTCATGTTCATGTTGAAAGTGACCAAGGTCCTGAAATATAATCATTTTTCTTGATTTTTACAATGCATTGTTAAAAAAAAAAAATCATTGTTTTCATTTGATGAATCCATCTTTCTTCTTAGCGTTATGAAAGTATTTTTTATGATACAAATCCACTAACTATACAATCAATGTCATGACAGGCACTTTTGTGAGGTCATTTTTGAGATGCTTGCCTGTTTTAGAGAATATAAATCTAGCTTGTCTGTTTGTATAGTTTGTTTTTCATCGGTATTTATATTGGTATTCTTATCATTTCTGTTTTATATCAATATTTGGTCTATTTGATCTGTTTATGAGTAAAAATATCTATTGTTCATTAATATCTGTTTTTTACAAACAGTCTGTTTGAAAATAATAAAAAAATAAAGTTGAAACGATAGAAAAAACGCTGAAACAGATCCTTTAATAGTTCATAGAGCCTTATAAGTAATTAAGTCTTTTGAGGTTCCTTTGGGGTCTGCATTAGTATGCAAATGGTTTCTCCAGTGTTATATGAATCGTGAAGTAGTGCTTTTTGGGTTCAACTCTTTTTGAGTTTCAACTTAATAGTTGAAGCACCTTTTCTACTTAAAATGATTCTTAAACTTGTTTGTGGCTTCCAACTCAGTACAGCTTGCATTTCAATTTCTTGCCATAGCTGTAACTGAGTTTAACTATGGTAAAAATATCTCTTTGCTTTTACACTCTGAAAACTCGGTTATTCATTGTCTAGACTCAGCTTTCTTTGTTCTTGTTCTGACTTCAACTGAGCACATATGTAAAGAGCATTTCTGAAAAAATTGTGAATATTGAGATTCTGCTGGAACAAAATATAGTTTGAAATACCTATTGATAAATTCTTTAAACCAACATAATAACTTTGAACATTTATGATATTACTGCTGTTCTGGTACCTTTTTTCCTTTGGCTTACTTATGTACAGTCTGGCAGATAATTAGCAATTTCCATATAACTCTGCTTCAAAATGTATTCTTTAATATGACCTGACAGATGCGTTATTACTATATCTAAACTCCAAAGTTACTTAAATTGTTGTAGATTAGAATTCTTAGCTTAGACTGGCTATTCACCTGTTTATATATGTTGTTACAGGCTTTTCAGTGTGACAAGAGTGCTGTGAAATTTCAACAAATGACGCAGCAAATTGAAGAGGCATTGAGTAGGATACCTTATCAAAGACTAGATATATCAGAGGAAGTTCGAGAACAGGTGATAAGTGATTATCAGTCATGGTTCCCTGCTTTCACTTTCCAATGGTTTATTCTTCTCCATGGATACATCTGTGCATCAAGCTATTAAAACTTGTAAATTGAAAAAAAGAAAGATGTTCTAGGTTAGAGCTATTAAAGACATTAAAGCGAAGCTTTAAAATAGCCTATCTATCATTCTAATTTTTTTCTTTTCTCTTTCTTTTGCCCCCCTAAACAATACAGTTAGCCTGCTAATCTGACATTTTACCCCACCAAAATAAAATTAAAAAAAAGGAAGTTAGCCTACGAAGTGTATTTCACAAGCAATTGCCATGCATTTTTTACTGCTTTTAGTTATGTGCATGTGGAATTAATTTTGTCACATTGAGGCTTTCTCAATTTTTATTTTTTGGCTGGTAGGCAGAGTGGGCTCATGGTTTTTGATCAAAATAAATTCAGTACTTGAGTATCAGTCTTGTGTTTTTGCAGATTGAATTGGTCCATGCTCAGTTTAAAAGAGCGCTTGGAAGACCCGAGTCATATGACCTACAGATAGTGATGGACTTAGACATTGCGCAGAAAGAAAAGGATCCAGACCCCATGGTTCTGAAACGACTGTCAGAAAAGCTTCAACTCAGAACTATAAATGACTTGAAGAAAGAGTCACTCGCAATTCATGAACTTGTTATTTCAAGTGATGGTAATGTGGGGGCCTCTTTTGAAAAGATATCATCCTTGCTTAGAAAGCTTAGTGGATCTGTATTGAGAGAAAACCCCGAAGTTGATGCCCCTGAAATCGAGAAGGAATCCCTAAAACACCGATCACCTGTCATTCCAGATGATTTTCGTTGTCCAATATCTCTTGAACTGATGAAAGATCCCGTCATTGTATCCACAGGACAGGTGTGCATATAAATTCAATTTTGAGTTAATTCGCATATATTCTTACAGTCTAGTTGAAATATAGACTTCTTTATGCAGACTTATGAAAGGTCGTGCATCCAAAAATGGCTGGACGCAGGTCACAAGACATGCCCTAAAACACAGCAGACACTTCTACACACGGCCCTAACTCCAAATTATGTTCTGAAGAGTCTGATTGCCTTTTGGTGTGAGAGCAATGGTGTTGAGCTTCCAAAATCAAGAGGAAGTTGTAGACGAAAAGTTGTAGGAAGCAGTGCGTCTGACTGTGATAGGGCTGCCATTGATGCTCTGCTGGAGAAATTAGCAAATGGAAATCCAGATCAACAACGGGCTGCAGCTGGTGAGCTCCGGTTGCTGGCAAAGAGGAATGCTGATAATAGAGTTTGTATTGCAGAGACAGGAGCAATTCCACTGCTTGTAGAACTGTTATCTTCATCTGATCCTCGAACCCAGGAGCATGCAGTTACGGCACTACTTAATCTTTCCATAAATGAGAGCAACAAAGGAACTATTGTAAATGCGGGAGCAATACCAGACATCGTAGATGTTCTGAAAAATGGTAGCATGGAGGCAAGAGAAAATGCAGCAGCTACTCTTTTCAGCTTATCTGTTGTAGATGAAAACAAAGTAGCAATAGGAGCAGCAGGAGCAATTCCAGCTCTTATAAGACTGCTTTGTGAAGGTACTCCAAGAGGAAAGAAAGATGCGGCTACAGCAATATTTAACCTTTCAATATATCAAGGAAACAAGGCTAGAGCTATACGGGCCGGTATAGTGGAACCACTGATGAGATTGCTAAAGGATGCTGGGGGCGGAATGGTTGATGAAGCATTGGCCATTTTAGCCATCCTTGCTAGTCACCCTGAAGGCAAGACTGCAATTAGTCAAGCAGAGCCAATCCCTGCGCTGGTTGAGGTTATTAGAACAGGTTCACCTCGTAACCGGGAAAATGCAGTTGCAGTGCTCTGGTCCTTGTGCTCAGGCGATACACAGCAGCTAAAAATAGCAAAAGCTCTTGGGGTGGAAGACACGTTAAAGGAATTATTGGAGAGTGGCACGGATAGGGCGAAAAGAAAGGCAGGAACTATCTTGGAGCTCCTTCAACGCATGGAACCTGCTTCTAATTTATGACATTCCTCAGAATTTATGTATGTATATAGGAAATGGATTTTTCTGTTGAGGGAATGAGTGTTGGTACAATGTAACAAGTGAAATTTAGAAAAATCATAATACGGGATACATGTACTTCATATGTTGGTGTTGTGAAAGTTTTGTGTATACAAAGAGATGGTATATAGGTGTGTAATTTTGAGGTCAGGTCATTTAACTATCTGAAGAAGAAAATTAGAGGAAGAAAAAGTGGGGTTTGGTGGTGGCTTTTGTGTCTCTTGGGAAAACAATACTATACTTCACGTAATCCACTTGGTTTTAAGGGAGACTATACTACCTTTAGCATTGCATGACATTTTTCCCATGAGCACAAAAAATTGGCGTAGAGATATGATAAAACAAGATCAGACTTTCGGCTTATCCATATATTAGTCGAAAGGAATTCTAAAAGTCGAGATTACAGCAAAAATTGAGTAATGGAAAAATAAAATGAAAAGCATCAAGGAAATGAGAGTCAACAGAGAACTTTGTAACGGTATTTTGGGAAGAAAGTGGAATGCTTTGGGGGTATAATTCTCTACAATGAGGTTAACCTATAAGCATGTGCTAGATTAAAAATTGTTATGATTTGTTTTCTATAATGTTACTAATTGAGAAACTTCATAGAGTAGGTGTAAACATCTTAATTTTAAGGCATAAGTTTTAGGATAGATATAAAAGTATCAATATGTTGTAACCTTGTGACCTATCCTTTTAGGGTAAGTTTAAAAATATTTTTCGACAAATATAAGTTCTTTTTAAGACTATATATATATATATATATATATATATATATATATATTAATAGAAATAGGGCTTTTTCAAGTTATTCCAAGAGCCTCCATTTTATATGGATGGTGAACATATAACGTACATATATGATATTAAACGCAAGCGAAATGCATGTTTATCAACATTTCAAAAAGAAATTGCACAAAAACAATTATACAAATACTAATACGGAATCGCATGTATATGTTTTTTTATATGAGTAGTTCATTACATATGTGATTCAGCTAAAAGTTGTACAGTGTTGAATCGCATCGACAAAGAGCGATTCATGTATAATTTAGGTTAATCACCCTTAAGAGATACGATTCACCTATGGGTACTATTACAAAGTTCTGGACTTCGTGAATCGCATCTCCTAAAGGCTATTCATTTATATATGTATCGCTCTTAGTAAGTACGAATAATGTATATGAAAGATGAATTGCCTTTATAACATGCGATTCATATTTACATATGAATCATATGATTAATAAGCGACTCACGTGTAAATTTGAAAAAAAAAATCTAAATCACATATACTAGATATGATTTTACGTCGGTATTTTAATAATTAATTTTATATAGTTTTTATGTGTAATTTCTTTTTGAAGGTCGATAATCATAAAATTTCCTCAATTAAACTCATGTCTTTACTAATATTATACTAAAAGTATATGTGTAATCGTTGTTAATTTCTCGACAAGTCGGTTTGTGTCTATTGTGTGCACAGAGTTCAAGAGCATGACTTGTTAATTTCTCGACAAGTTGGCTTGTGTCTATTGTGTTCGCAGAGTTCAGGAGCATGCAGGGTGTTAAGGAGTCACCTGTAATGGTCGGGGATGTCTCGAAGTGTCCAGGTAGTCTACGAATGTCCCAAGTGTGTCTAGAAGTGTGTCAAGTATCCAAGGTGTTTGCAAGTTTCCTGAATTGCATAGAGGGTTTAATGCATTCAGTGTACATGTGTGTTCGTGATGTCTAGAATTGTCCTGGGGTAGCGGGGTTGTAGGGAAGTGACTAGAGAGCTCAAGATTATGTGTCATATTGTGGTTTGAGCCGTGGTGGTTAGGGATATCGAAGGTGTCCTAAGATTTGATGAGTGTGTTGAGTGTTGGGTATCCATGAGCTTCCCATGGTGAATAGAGGTGTTCCAAAGTGCTCGATGTATACCGATGAGACCATAGTGTCTAGGAGTGTCTCGGGGCAGTAGGCGCTGTATGGAAATCATTTGATGTATCCAAAAATGTCTACAATGTCCAAGGGAGTTCAAGGGTGTATGGGCTGTCAAGGGCTGACTCATGATAGCCAAGGATGTTCTAAACTGTTTAGGTAGTCCGTAAGTGTCCCAAGGATGTGAAGAAGTGTCTCGAAAGTCCAGGGTGTGATAGGATTCAACCCTAAGTTTCTATCATGAGAGCACCAGCAAGAGAGATTACATAAGAAGTCTAAAGAATCCACACCGAATCCAGCAATGAGAAAACTCGTTTTGTTGAGGGTTGCCAAGGACACACTAAAGGCTTAAGCATGAGCTTGATCAAGATTTGTGAAGATGATTTGATTGATAATGATCACCAAGAAGGGGAGGAAAGGAGCAAAATCAAAGGATGAGCTTCTACTCAAGTGGAGAGACAACCCTACGATCTATAGCATAGGTTGTGCCTAAGGATACAAGTGTTGGCATGGACAAGGGTAGTAAGTGTGATTCAACTTTTGTTTAAAGGGATATTTTGAGCTTTAATGATGAATTTTTATAAATATTTATAAGAAAAAGGTACTTAGTTTAATTATTGCTTTCAAGTTTTGAAGAGTTATTTGTGCTTAAAAGATGATTTTTTATAATCTTGATCAACTTTTGTTCAAAATAGAGAAAGATGAAAAAAGAGCAAAATACACAAGAGAGAACATAAGTAGACTTGTGTGGAGAACAGATAAATCTACACAAGCAAGTATGCGAGTGATGTAGAGACTTGTGTGGGGATCAGAGGGTTATTCTATATGCTACATAAAAGAGGGCACAAGTTGTTCAGGGAAATGTAGATCGTAATTTATAGCGTGATTTGAGTATTTTTCCAAAGTACACAAGTGAGTACACAACTCGTGTTACCACTTGTGTAGAAATTAGAAGCGTATCTTTTTGAAGTTATCCAAATTTATCTAAAAAAGTTATGATCAAGATTCGAGATAAACTTCATCCTAATGCATGCGAGATAGGAAATAAATGAAAGAATCCTAATTTGAAAAGGAAAGAAGATTTGGAAGGAAATTTTTACAAGGGATATATATATTAAATCCTAATTTTGTTGGATACACTTTTGCCGTAATTTTCACTTTGAGAAGATGGAGAGATCATAATTCTTGAATTGAGAAAGAGAGAGAAGATTCAAGATTGCTAAGCCATTGAAGGATTATCACTTTACGAATTGAAGAATATTATAAGGAGTGTATTATGTTTCTTTATTCTTCTAGTATTAGTGATTTGATTGTTTTAACTATGGAAGAGTACATAATTATTACTTTAGCCTTAAAAGGACCCTACTTTATCATGTAACTGGATTATTATTTTTTTTTTCAATAATAGATTAGTTTATTTAAATTCATCTATGTGTTTTACTATTATTGAATTGATAATGTTAGTGAATTAATTTAATTATCTTAATGCATATAGGTTGATTGAGAAATTGCTTATATGAATAAATCTTGCATAGGTGAAAAGAATTGCTTGTACACCTAGAGATAGGGTAACATAATTCTTCTGTATTAGATTGAAATCTAAAGTTTTAAATCTAATAAAGAATTCACCGTTTGATAATGCAATTTCTAGATTGTTGTTAACTAGGAGGAGATTCAATAGACAAATCTAAGGTTAGGGTTTGATAATCTTGAGAAAAATATTAAACTGACTTAGGAATTTTTACGGTTTAAGAAGATAATCTATAACTGAAATATTACTATAGGGTAAAAGTTACACGAGTGTCTAGGATGTGCGCAAATTTCCCAAAGTGGCCGGAGGCACTTGAAAGTGTTCAATGTGTACCAACATAGCTATGGTGTCCAAGAGTGCCACGAGGTAGTGAGGGTTATACGAAAGTGTCCAATGTGTATATTGTGCTCGACAAAGTTTGAGTATTTGTGCCAATCCTAAGTGTACATGACATAGTAGTTTAGCTACATATATTATTTGGGTAATATATGTAAGGCACTTCTTAAGTTAGGTGGCCTTCATGAAGTTATAGTTCTAAAATCGTTATTAATCCTTTTTGAAGTTTTGATGGAGTTTCATTTGTAATTCAATGATTCGAGATATATCAAAACCTGTAAAATTGACCTGTTCAATAAATAAATTTCAAGAAAACACTTTTTTCAAAAACAAGCCCACTAAGCCAAATCATGGGAACTTAGCTTAACCAAAAATAAGAACGCATTAGGCTCAAGGCCATCTCAAGTAAAAGAGTTTTAAATTATTTATTATCATAAAAAAAACTATAAAATATCAAATATAGTTCCTTTAAAGTCTCATAAAAGCCATATCAAATGTGGCGTTGTCTTCTCGGCTCACCCTCCAAGTCATCATACCAAAGACCCATTGAATTGTAATGAATATTCATAAGGTTCATCATCGATACCTGAAATGATAAAAAAAATGAGCATCAAAACCTATACAAATAAACAAACATATACTCGCATGTCACATGCACTTATCTTAATGCAACAACCACAAATGTAGCATATAAATTAAAATCCAACAAGCAAGCATTTCCAATATCACAAAAATACCAAGAGGCATAGGAGTATTCATGACTCCTACTAAACGAATGCGGAATAGAATGGGTCCCAATCACACATCAAGGGACTTAACAAGCCTTTAGAAATTATCAAAGAAGAAAAAGAATGGAGTAGTATCATCCAATTCATCTACTTACATCCAACCATCAATGAGCCTAGTATGTTCCAACGCTTTATGTAAGGTCCCATTACCTCGTATAACTCACTACAACTTTGGTTCCACCCCAATTGATCTTCTAATCTCAAAATTTTTCTATTGAGTACCCATCGAGCCTTACCACGCATACCATAGGGGCCTAGGCACCTAATCTATTGCATCCTCCTAAAATTGCAATCAAACTAACCTTATCCGAAGGCACTTTATCCTAGAATAAGCGATCAAGCAGCAACCAACACTCATTTAGATCCAGTTTAAATATTAATCTGGTTATTAACTTTATCTTAGTAAGCAACATGCATTTACAATGCACCCGATAACTGTCTCACCACTCTTTTTCTCCTTTTTCTTCTAAAGCTCAACCAGTAATAATCATTCATGAGTTAAAACTCATATTAGGAGAATACTTCAAATAACTTAATCATTTTATTTGTAATTTCTCATTCCTTGAATTATTTGGGTTAAGGTCGACATCATATGGATCTCGATTCATGACTCAACTCATTTGCGTACATTGAGTCCAATTATGAACGAGTGATATTTTCTAGGTTTTCAATGTCATAAATTTCATTTAATCAACTAGCCTAATTAGTTAATTTGGTTTGAGCTGGTTTAAGGGTTTAGAAACATCAGCTCATTCATGATCTATTTTGTGCCATCAACTCTTGATTAATTATATTTCCATATCCTTATATCCTAAATTGATTAATCTCTTATCCTTGTAATTATTAGGCCCTTATCTTACTTAATAGATTATAATTTGTTTAAGACTCCTAGTGTCCAGATTGTGGCCATAGTATTTCCCACTATATCCTTCCATAATTTCACATGGTTCCTCAATAAAATGTTAAATCATTTTTAGCAACAAGGAAGGTAAATTGACAAGTTACATATATGAACATTTTAGTACCTAAATCTAAAATTTACTTATATAATTGAGTTATCAACCAATCTTACATCCAATAGGTATATCTAAAACAATTTATCATGATTACAAAAATAGGCTAGTCATAAACAGCTCAAATGTAAGGCAACTTGACAATTTACATTCAAACATGCACCTTATATTTATCTTACAATAAATAACATGACATCTCTTCAAATTTCCAACACATCAAATTTATTATGACATATCCAACTAGTCATATATCACCATAATATGCAAAATTTCATATACAAATGCTATTTCACCAAGTGTAACACAATATAACAATTCATCGTCACACTATTGTCATTATCATATGACCAATCATTGCATTATTTCATTTCTCCATATCCATATTCAATAGGAGATGATTAATTTCCTCCATACAACAATCCATTAACAATTTAGTCTCCAATTTCATCAATTTGAAAATTATTCATCATGATCCACAATTCCACATTTAATATGGTTCATAATAGCCCACAATCCAAACATTTCAATGAAGACTCCCTAGTTCACTAGCTAAGCTAATTATGACCCAAAGTTAACCATTTCTCCATTCTTCACATATGGGGTTAATTTCTATGTGATGTTCAAGAGTGTCTAGGATTAATCAAGGGTCTACAAGGCAGCTAGAAGTTGTACAAAAGTGTTCAATGTAAGTCCATGGTGTCTAAGGATGGATGGGGTGATACTAAAGTATCTGGTCCATCCAAAAGTTCTTAGAGTGCACTGAAGTATCCTTGTGTAATCAGTGTAATCAGGGGTCTTTTAAAGTGTCTAGTGTATCCCATAATGTTTAAGGTATTTAAATATATACTAGGGTAGATGAGGATATGCGGAAGTATTTAGTGTGGCCAAAATTATCTAAAGTATATAGGAGTGTACAAACACTCCCAAAGTTTTCTCTCTAAGAGTGTCTTGGGTTTGCAAAGGTGTATGGGAGTAACCTATGGTGCCTAGCGGCATGTAGAAGTGTCTAGTGTCTTCCAAACTATTTAGAGTGTTTGTGGATGTCTGGAAATGTTCTAAAATGTTCTGGGTGAGCAGGTGTGCCTCATGGTAGCTGATAGTGTGTGAACATATCTAAGGTGTTTGAAGATGTTCGAGAGTTATCGAGTATTAGGGATTATCCTTAGATGGCTAAGGGTATCTACAAGAATCATACAGCAATGCAAAAGTATCCGAGAATGTCCATGTGGGGGTGTCCATAAATGTCCAAAAGTGCTAGGGGTGATGTGGTATATCTTGTGGTGGTTAGTAATTTATGGATGTATCCAAATGTTGGAAGTCAGAGACAAACCACAAATTTCAAGGGGTGACCGTAGAAATCTCAAGGTGGAGTAGAAGTATCCAAGAATGTCAACATATTCCAAGGTATGCAAAAGTGTCCTAAGTGTGTAGGGTGTCTTGAAGTGGATAAATGTGTTCAAAAGATTATGTGGTGTGTAAGAGTCTCCCTAGTTGACAAAGGATGCATGAGATTTTCCAAATTGCATGTGATTTTCCTAGGGTGGCTAAGGGTTTTTGAAGGCTTCTATTCTATCCTAAAGTGTCATAGTGTGTTATGAAGTGTCTTAGAGTAGCTACGAGTATGCGGAAGTGTTCCATAGTATATGTTGTATTGAAGAGAGTCTAATATGTCCTATAGTGTCCAATGACAGTGTCTTGGTTTAGCTAGAAGTAGGTAGATGTTTGTTGTATCCTATTCAGAAGAGTCGAAAAGTGTCCCTAAGTTTCCACGAGAGTTCAAGACAATGTTGGGTAGTAATCAGAACCCCGTAATGGTTAGGGATATTTAGAAGTTCACATTTGTCTAAGGTGTTTGCAAGCATTTTGAGGTAACTACGGTGCTAAAAAATTTCTTATGTGCCTTAAAGTTTCTTTGGTGTCCCAAAATGGTGGAAATTGTGCAAAAGGTGCTAGAGTATCTAGGAGTAAGAATAAAATAGGGGTAAGTTTGGGACGAGTCATATAAGACCCGAACTTGAGCCGCAATCCTATAGGGTTTTAGAGACAATACCAAAACCTGCCCCCACTAACCTGATTTCATCTTTACTCTTTTTTTTTTTCTCTTTTTTCATTCTTTTTGTTTTACTATTTTTTACGTGAAAAATAAAGTTATGGCCACAAAATTTAAATCTTATCCTGATAAACTAAAAGACAAATGAATCCACCATAAGTCCACAACATTTAATTTTCCTCTATGTATACATAAAGATAATATATCATATTATCATCCACAAGAGCATTCAAAAACACCAACATAAATAAATAAATACATAAGCAATGTTTTTAAGGAAATTAGAGTGATAGGAGTTCTAAATTGTCATCTTCAACTTCACTTTCTTTAAACTCACCTTTGCTTCATCATCTTCAATTTTCCTCAAACCTATAAAATTTGAAAAAAAAAAGGACAAAAAATATTCCCATGAGATACATTGGAAAAATATATGATACAAACAATTTTCAATAATTAATAAATCAAAGAATCTCATGCCAACTATTGAATTTGATAGCCAACTTTGAATACACTGCAATGCTTCTACAGTATCTAGATTGAGTAAGGTCCTCTGGGAGTTAATTATCCATTTACTAATACTAAAAGCAGATTCAGAAGCAACTGTGGACATAGAAATAGCTAGCAAATCTCTAGCTACTTCTTGCAGTGTAGGATATTTCATTCCATAAATCCTCTACCACCCTAGAAATCAAATTTAGAGTTCATCACCCAAGGAATCATAGGTTCATCTAAATAATATTCTAACTTAGACTTTAAATGGACCTGAACTTCATTATTGCTTGTAGTTTCCAAGTATTGTTCAAATTCATTATTTTTCATCATAAGATCATGTGAAAATGCAACACCAGTCTCACTGCCACCTCTTGATGGAATTGAACAAGAACTACTACACCTACCCTTACTATTATCTAGACTGATATCCTTTAATCAACTCACAACAAGTGTCCTTGACATTTTGTAATTCTCTAGTTGCATTCTTTCCAAAGACAGTATGAAACACAAACTCTATACCCTTAATCTTAGAGCGTGG
This sequence comes from Combretum micranthum, assembly GCA_024138025.1. Classification (NCBI taxonomy): domain Eukaryota; kingdom Viridiplantae; phylum Streptophyta; class Magnoliopsida; order Myrtales; family Combretaceae; genus Combretum; species Combretum micranthum. Next base: position 145,014 of record JAMXBD010001198.1, read on the forward strand.
ATCCAAAACAGTACAAAGAGCCATAACGATATGCACATCTTCCGAGTAACCATTGCACTAATGTTCACAGCTAAAGAACTCTTCCATCCAATTAGTGCTTTCCTAATTCCATATACGTTTCCAAAAAATAGTTTGCAGTTGGATATTGAGTACCAGAGAAAAGATTAATTACCTCATAAAAAATTGATAACTTGCTGCAAATTTCCTCAACCATCTCTCAATCATCATCCAAGGGAAGACAATTATAATGTTTGTCCATATATTGAACACCAAACACCTCTTTGTATCTAAATGCTGTGACAAGTATGTCGTAAATGGAATTCCATCAAGTCTTGCAATATAAGCAAAGTTTTTTACTATATGCAACACCTAGTTGCTTGCATGCTTTAGCAAATTTCTCAACCCATGATGGCATCACCGATCAAAACTGAACACTCTCACAAATGCCCTCTCCCGTGCTTTTTGTCATAGCCATACCTTCTGTAACAATCAAGTTCAAAATGTGTGCACAACAACACATATGCATTACCTTGCCATGGAGAATCAAATCTTCTTTCCTCAACTTCAACATTAAATTTACAGTCATCACATCATTTGTTGAGCAATTATATATGGTGCAATAGATAATTTCATATCCAAATTCTCAAGGACGGGCCTACCGGGGGGCCCTTAGGGGTATTGCACTTGTGTAAAGCCAATTGAATTGATTTGCATGCGAATACTAACTTTGAATAGAGTTAAATATAGATAATACAATAATAGATGTATTAATGTCTTTGCATGTGTATTGTTTTCGTTTGTTTCAAGTTTGTGTATTACAAGAATATTAAATTATAAAATTACATTTTAAATTTATAATGTTTATTAATTTCTTTATTTTTTTTATCCACATGAGTCAAAAAATTAAAATACCGTAGTTGTACTAGATAAGTTTAACATTAGCTAAAGTGTTCTACTTGTTTTATATATAGATAAAAACAAATAATATTGTTTATTTGAATATATAAAAGTAATTTTAAAATTATAACATATCATGCTTATATGATATCTTAAAGAACCTTTTAAGAATTTCTTATCGATTCTCTCTCCCTCTCACTCAACTTCTTTCTTTCTATATATTATATATTTAAACGCAAAAGAATTCTTTTTAAGACTCAAAAGTAAAAGTTACTTTTCAAGAGTAAAAGATAAAAGTTAATATAAAATATATTAATTTTTAACATTGAAATATCACATATATTTATCACACGAACAAATACGTTAGCATCATTAGTCATTTGTCTCCTTTGTAACAAGTCAAGTCAAGGTTAAAAAATTTAGCTTTTTGGTATTCTCTTTTATCCTATTTTTTGAATGAAAGATTTTTAATTTAGTTTTATGATTATCTTCATGTATTATTTCATATATGCTAAAAATCAGAAACATTAAATAATAAACATTTTACATTTTATACAATTAAAAGTGAGACATCATCTAACTTTTATAAAATATTATATAGATATAAATATCAAGTATATTTAATATGATTTTTAATCCATATAGTAAAATTACAATTTATAGATAAAGTTTTGAGTTAAATGCAAAAGCACCTCCTAAAATTTAAAGGTAGCATGGATTGACCTCTTGAACTTTGAAAGCATAGTTTTTAACCCCCTAAACTTTAAACAATTTGTAAGTTTATGATATTTTATGCTTTTCTATCAAAAAAGTACAAAATTTGTACTGTTTTAGGTGTACTTTGTATAGATTTGTACGAAAAAGAGCAGGATGTCCTAAACTTACAAATAGTTTATAGTTTAGAGAGTCAAAAACCATACATTCAAAGTTCAAGAGGTTAATCCACACCACCCTTATAGTTTAGAGGTGTTTTTTCATTTTCTCCTAAAGTTTTTATATATACTGCATATAATATATTATTATATATATAATATTAAAATTTTTCATTTTATAATTACATTTTTTCCCTTTATATATTAATAACATGGAAGTGACATTGATGATATTACGAGCCCCCCCAAACAATTTAATGTTGCGTCCTTCCCTGCAAATTCCACTAATCAATGGAACCGTAAGCATTAAATAAGAGTCTCATTTGTGTGCAAAGCTAGCACATACAACAAAAAAATATCTATAACAATAAGGAAAACATAGTCAAATAAGGAAGTCCAATTTTCTGATAAATAAAATAGAAGTACATTATTAATGAAACTTACTTCAAGATTTGATTATGAAGCTTTCAATTGTTGTTAATGAAGTGAGCTGTGATGGTCATGTATTCCTTCTTCTCATTTAAAGTCCACTTATCAGTTATTATAGCTACCTAAGAATTAACCCCTCTAAACAGTGCCATTAGGTTTGATTTTTCCCCATTGAATAAATTAAACATATCTTTCTTTATAGTTGTGCGACTTACATGCTTCATAAGAGGCCGAACACTACTCACATAGTCTCTAAAGTGCTCATGCTCAACAATTAAAATAGGATATTCATGAATAATAATAATCTTTGTAAGCTTTTGCCTAGTAATATCTTGATCAAAAAGCCAATTTCATATTGTTACACTATTCCTACCCCCACTCTACTTTTTCTCCATAGCTAAGGATGCAAGCGAGCAAATCCTTAAAAGGCACATGACCTGCTTCACCTGATAATTACACTATAAGATTTTAGGTCAAGTTTTTGGATGGGTATAAAACCTGTTGAAAGCCCAAACCTGTTAAGAGAAAATATATATATATATATATATTAAACTTATATATGGACATGTGATTGTTAGTATATACTAAATTATATATAAAACCTGTTGGGATTTTTTATAGTAATATAAAATTAAAAAAAAAAACAATTGGGATTGTAATGTTTATACTTGTCAAATTTATATAGAAAGCCCCTATGTGAGCATTTATTTAATAAAAATGCAATATTTCTATTGGGTTTCTTGTTCAAGGTTGGATACCTTTAGGGTCTATAGGGCAGGTTTTAGGTTCATAGACAAAAACTTTAGGGTTTGAAACGGGTTTTAAGAACCTTATAAGGTATCAAGTTCGAGTTTTGCAAACCTGTCTCATATTTGCCCCAATTACATCCCTGTCCAAGCCAAAAGACAATATTTTATGCCTTGTTAAGATTTTCTCTTTATGCACCTTAATAAATGGTTGTGTAAGTGCTTTATATCATTTTTACTCTCGGCTTTCAATTTTTTTTTACAATGGTTACAAACAGTAAATTGCTCCCCATTAATTTTTTTTTCAACCATCTCATTCCACACTAAAGAGTCAACATAAGCTTGTTGCGATTATCTGTTTGATTAGCTGTGCTTGCAACTTGAGAACTCGAGGTAGGTACTAGTTTTCTTGCATTAGGTGTTGAATACGAACTATTTGCGGCCTCAAGGTCATGTCCATGGACATTGACCTCCGTAACCATGTCATTTCATCCATTCTCAATTATGTACCATAGGCTAGTAGCTGTTTGTACTTGCAAGAAGATGAGAAACTAAATATTTCAAACTTTATTGTACTCTTACCACATGCTTATATTTGAATAAAAACTCAAAAGAAAAAACGTTTCAAACTTTAACATCTAGATGTTAATTTTCAATGTCAAATAAAATTTTAATGATACACTATGATTATTGTACTCTCTCCTTTTGTGAACATATTTTGTATCACTCATATTTTTGTAATTTTCCTTCTTAATAAGTTAATGTTGATAAATATGGGTGCATAGGAGTCAAGACAATCAGGGAAGATTCCTAAAAGGAGCCTATTACTTATTTCACTAAATAAAGCATGATGGAAGATTCCAGAAGGAGCTTATTATTTATTTCACTAAATAAACAAGAATATATTCTTTTAGCCTCCATTAAATTTTTCTTTGAAGCTCAAAGGTTATGTAGTGGGAAATTACTATAAAAAAAAAAAAAGAGAAAAGAAAAGACTTTCTAGGATTTAAATATGAGTAATGACATGATGCTATGTCGGGAATCCTATGGACATCAACAAATGATGATTCGTATTGAAGGCTTCCGGTTGATTTGATCGAGTGAAAAAAAAATTGAGGTTATGCTCAAGGGTACGATCTTGTGGAAGTTCCATTAATTTTTTTCCTTTCTTTTGGCCGATCAAAGTTCCCTAAATTAAACATCCAAATTTTAATTACATTGGTTTCTATAGCTATATAATTGATCAAACGATAAATTGGCCAAATATAATAGTTCCATTAAAGCTAAAAAAAAAAATCGTAAACCTAATACAAGCTTTTGTACTAAACAATGTATCTATATTTTGTTATTTAATATTGTTCTTAAAAATAGCAAATATGTTGCTTTTAGCTTTAGATTTGCAATTCGCCTTTGTTTTGGAGCTCACATTCAGTCTACCTATCATTTTTACTCTGATAGGTAATAAAACTTCATTTTAGAAAATCTAATGTGTGGTATCAAAAACACCACTTTCACTTAATTATTATCAATACATATCAATTGAAACGAACTTTCTTTATTAATTAGATCATTAACAACATACCCAGATCACAAAATCAATAAATATGTCAAATTAATACAAATTTGACCCAAATCTAGATGCCAAAATCACTCAAAAGTTTGTAAATTTGCATTGAAATTAGATTATTCACCAGTAAAATCATGACAAGATGATGCAGGGCATTGAAAAAAACAAAAGAAAAGAATCGAAGGTTGCTTTAATTTGACAAATTGTCAAATGGTGGGAATTAGAATTTCAAAAGCTTGTAGCTGAACTAAAAGAGAGGAACCTATTTTAGAGATTTATGGCTTTTCACCTAAAAGGTTTAGTGACTCGATGTTGTGGTTGTTGGAGCTCCATGCAAGATAGTCAAAATCTAAGTAGCAGCGAGCAAATTGGTCAAGTGCAAGTTGGTCCTTGCAGTGGCCGGGGTTCCTTGCGATGTAACTAATGTCTAGTGTATGCGAGATGGTCCTTGCGACAGTCGATGGGTAGCAAGTTGGGAGGAAGGGTAAAAGATGGGAAGAGCGACAGAAAGAGTGGTCTTAGCTAGTTAGCTCTTCCAACAGGAGAAAGAATATAAGAGGCCGAAGAAGTGGAGTGGAGCAAAGTGGTCTTGATTTTTTATATGTTGACCTAAGCTAGGTTTCTTATTAGTCAAGCTTAAAGACTTAAAGTTCCTTTGTTCTCTTTGAAGTTTAAATTATATTTTTTATTTTATTAATTTTAATGAGTCGAGTTACACCTTGGTTTGTAACTATAATTGAGTGCATCCATTACTGTTCATTTACTTCATTGTAATTACAATTTCAGTACAGTCTTATTCTTTACGAATAGTTATTATGGTGTTTATTTGACTGAATAATGATTCCATGATGAATATCTATTACATAAAATATTGAATAGTCATTCTTTATTCAAACCTATGAATACCAATTCAATGTTATAACTGTCTTTTTTTTTGGCAAAATACCATTATTAAATAAAAAATTAATAAAGAAAAATTCTATTACGGCTATATGTCATTCTTCCATAATAAAATTCATTACAGTCTTATTCATTCAGCGAAGTAAATAAACCATTAGTGTCTAAGAGTACACATCAAATCTCGGAATGTACCAGGGTATCCAGAGTGTCTCGAGGTCTCCAAGGGTGTTCAAATGTGTCAAGTGTGTCTAAATGTCTAAAATGCCCCAGAGTATCCCAGGGTAGTAGGGAGAATTTATAAGTATCTGGTGTGTCCCAAAGTGTTTGAGATGTTCAAGTATTCAAGATTGCCAACAATTTACGAAAGTGTTCTATGCGTGCAAAATTGGCCGATGTCTACGAGTGTATAGAAGAATTTAGTGTGTCCCAAAATGTTCTAGTTGTGTGAGAGTATCCAATACCATCATGGGGTAACCAAATGTATGCGATGTGTCTTATAGTATTGAGGATGCAATGTTCCATAGTGTATCACCATTTGCAGAAGTGTTTGATGCATCAAATATTGTCCAAACCTATGAATAAGCATTCGATTGTCTTTGATGTTTGAAAGTGTCCAATCTAGCTATAAACCCTTAGATTTTATGATGACCTTATAAATGAAATCCTATAGTCAATATTGGAATCAGAACCCTAAATTGAAACCGAATCAACCCTAAACCCTAGGAACCTTCGACTCTATCAGATAGATTCTAAGACCTTAAAATATTAGACGAGCTAGATAAGTTATGGAAATCCTAAAAATAAGTCGACCATAAGGATTATATCCTAAAACGATAAAAGTATCCAAAACCTAAACATTTTCAAACCTTTTTTTATGACGGTTTTTGCATATGATCACCCATACATAAACCAAGGTGATATAAACAAACAATTAATAATAAAATTATATTGAATTATCTTTATAATATCAGATAAAATTTTATTAGCTCATAAAAAGTCAGTTATAGCACTTATATGCATATTTTATTTTCTACCAGTAAATAATTTGTCATTTCAATTACTTTTTTCCTTACTCTTACAAACCAATTCTTACAACACCTTAACCTACTCTTACAACACATCTAATCCATCACACCTTATAACACTTTACTTGAACTTTTCTTTCCTCTATAAACACCCATCACTCCTCTCATTTTTCACACTTTACATCTCTCTTTTATTACTTAAACTCTCTCATTTTTCTCCCCTCTTCCTCATTTGTACCCATTACCACCCCCAACCCCCACCCCACACCTTTCCTATCCACACAAACACACAATTTCTTTACAATTTGTTTAGGTAATCCCTCTATACTCTTATTTTATATATTGATCATATAAGTGATCATGCAAAATCATAAAGAAAATTTTCCTTATGATGCTCAAAAGATAAGGATGGAAGTGCATAAATATCATACATGACTCAAGCCTTGTTTACATTATATTCATTTATGTTCATGTTAACTAATCTAACTTTTATATAAGTATTTATACGTATAAGTATATATATATATATATATATATATGAATTTTAGAGCCTATTGTTCGCTAACCTAACTTGTTTTATTTATGTTCTTTACTTTCAAGTATTTTATTTACACGTTTCGGACTTGTCCATTAAAGTCATAATAGACTAGTCAATTTCTAGTCTTAGACTTGTCCATATTCAAGTCTGAAGGAAATTGGATTATTTTAAGTCTTGAAGAGCCTTGTCTAAAATCAAAGACTCTCACTTTACTTTATATCATCTTATTTCATTTTTGTTTACTTTACATGGTGACTAGATTATTTCAAGTCCTAGGAAGCCCCGATTATGAGCTAAGATTCTCATGTTTTCATTTTGATATCTTTGTACTTTTAATGATTGACCTTGTCAACTTTTAATCTAAGTTCGTCAACTTTTAATATAAATTCATTTTTTTTCATTATAATATTTCCAAGTTGAGTTTTATATTCATGTACATAAGAAACTCATAGTGATGTTATTAAAAATGCCAAAATTAATTTTTAAACCCATGTATTGACACTTTTTGTTATGTAAAATAATTTGCTTTCAAAAATTCATTTTGATGCATGGGAAAGAAGTGCTCTCCAAAAGAAAAATGTGAAAGAAAAATCACTCATTTATTTTCATGAAAATGCTGAGACATAAGCATGAATTTTAGAGTTTTATATGACTTAAAACTCTTTTTCCAAAAAACACATAAAAATCAATGTTTTGACAAGTGAATTTTCAAATAACATTGAAACAAAAATTTACAAGGAATAAAATAAAGTATAACACCTTATTTTAAGATTGAATCACCTATTTGAAAGTATTAAGGAATAAAATTTTCACTATAAGTTTTCAATGTTTATTCTCCATGATCTCAAGTTTCCTAAATTGTTACAAAGGCTATTTAGTGGAAATTCTATTTTGAGCAACGTCACTAGGATCATGTATGTACTATGAGCTGTTGAGTTTCTAATAGTGTCTGAACACGGAAATAATATATACACTTGCCTTAGAGAGTCTATAAGTAATGAAACTTGCAAAAAGTGCCAAAATGAACTTGAATGCAAGTATGGGTGCAATTTGATCCCTATGATTTAGACATATGAATAACCTTAAATGTTGAAAATAACTTTAGAAATGGATAAAGCATCCGAAGTAGGTAGAAATCGATTACTCATATGCGAAAATCAGAGTTAAAGTAAGTTAGTTATGACCGTTTTAAGATTCAAAATAAGTAACTGGGAGATCTTCCACAAATAGATTATATAGAGTTAGAAAGTTGAGTAAGACTAATATGAAATACTCATCCCGGTATTTCTTTTGTCTAAGTGATGTGGATTTTGAGATCCATTTCCTGGAGGATTATTTTGACTAAAATACTGCAAAATGGCTAAGTGAGTTTATTTTCCTTGCTTGGCATATTCTTATATATGCTTGTAAAATAAGGTATTAGAATATAGGGAAAAAGATAAAAATGGAATTGGATGTAGGTTCATCATAGGATTATGCCTGTGTTTCATGGTGCTTGATAAAAGAAAGATAAGTATATCAGAACTTCAATTATTGATTAATGCTTGTGTTCCATTATCATGTTAAAAGTGTATGTGTATAACTTGATAGTCAACTTTAAAATGGAAATAACTCGGTTGGGAGTTAATTAATAGTTTATTCATACATGGCATGTGTAAACCCCGATATTCTTAGTAGTTAAGAAGCCACAGGAATTGGAAGCGAAACCCTAATCCGGTCCAGTTTGAGCCTAGTAAGAGAAGCCTAGGAACCCTAAATCCGGCTTTCCTTCGGTTTCATAATAAAAGAAATTTTATAAAGTAAATGAATTTGAATTATTGTTTAAAGTACATTTTAAACCTTGAAAGTTTTAAATTCGGGAATTTTTCAATTCCGAGCCTTCCCGAGCTCAATTATGGAAAAGCGTGCCCTGGACCACGGATTCAGAAAAATGTTCCGGAATATTCATTAGAACCGTAATTTTATAAGGATTCCAAAAATATCAATTTTATAATTTTCGAGCTATAAAAATTACAGTTATAGCTTTTCCCGTGTTTTCGGTACAACCGGTAAAGTAGATGTCTTGTCTATATTCACAAGTACAACCTACACTACACACACCCATACCCTATTCTTACATCCTTACAACTATCATTTCAATTTTCTTTTCCAAGAAATTTTGTCTCTTAAATAATTATCACATTTATTACATTTTAATTTACTAAATTACAAATATCAAATTTTAAAACACACACACACACACACATGGATGTGCGCCCCCCCCCCCCCCCCCCCCCCTTGCTTTCCCTCATTTGAATTATTTTTACAACTTTTATTTACTAACAAACCCTAATATCTACATATATAAACATATTTTCTCTCTCTCTCTTCATTTCTTACTTGTTTCAATTTGTTACAAAGAGAAAACCTCTCTTCTTTCTTTCCCTTTTGTGCCGAGCACTCCCCTCCCCCTTCCCTCACATTTTTCCACTCAAGACTCCTTCATTTCTCCTTTGATCTTCCATTGGTATGTGTATTTGAGCTTTGTTTTTCCTAATCTTGTAATGGCAAGACTATATCTTGTGTGTTTTCTCATTTAATCCCCATGAGCTCTGCTAGGGACATGAAAACACATGAACAAGAATATCAAGCCATCACAAGACATGGATCTAGTGTTTAGATGTGTTTATGTTAAGATATCTTCTAGTTCATGCATGTAAAGTAGAGATCTTGTATATATATTGTGTTCATGCCATGAGATATATGATTCATGCATTATAGTTAGTAGATCTAAAGTTTAGACACCACATTGTCATTTACATGTATGATCATAGAGTTATTTGATTTCCATGCATTGATGATCATAAAAATGTAGTCTTGTATATGTATAGAGATGTTAGATAGTAGATCTTCATATATAAGAAGCAAGAACATTGAAAAATAAAAGACTTTGTAGGAAATGGTTTGTTGGAAATTCGGATGAAATTGAAACCCTACCTTAAAAGCCACCAAAATCATTTTTAAACTCATATTTCACAAGAAAAATGAAGGGTATATGTAATAGATATCTTGAAAGAATGATTTTCATAAGCTTGGATGAGTTTAGGCATGATAGGAATGTAAAACAAGTGGTGGAGTTAGAATGAAAAATATTGATATGTTGATCAATGGTTAAATTCGTAATTAGGTTCATGCCTACAAGAACACTTAGTATCTAAGTCTAAATTGGATGTTTTATAAGCTAAATGAAGTCCTTAGATAATATATATATATGGAGCTTCAATTTTAATTCATTAGACAAGTTTTTCCATAAGAAAAATGCAAGAAAATGAAATTTCAAAAATTCGGATTTTTACAAAACTTGTTTAAAACATGTTTACCAAATGAAAAATGGGAATTTTTATGCATGAATGAAGGCCATGATTAATATAGACTTTGAGAACTTATTTTCATTTAGATAACAAGTGGATTACAAGATTACAAGTCAAAGAAACCCTAAGAAGTGTAAAGTGGAAGAATAGCTTCTTAGAAATAACCTTTATGGAATTTTCTAACACTTAGGAGTTCATAAGAGTTTATTATCACAAAATTCATGACCATGCATATATTGAGTCCATTACATGGCATTCATGTTAGTAATTCATTCCTATACCATTCATGCATGAATCATCAACTAGGAACATTTCTTATCAAAAGTAAAACAAATTTTTCGGAATTGAGAAATGGCAGAACAGAACTGATCCCACTGTTCCGTGACTTTACTATTTTCAAAACTTGAAAATAATACTAGAAATAGATAGATCTTTCGAAGTAGATAGAGATCGATATAAAATTTGCGAAATTCCGAGTTAAAATGACCAAGTTATGGCCGTTTTAAGTCGGAACTTCCGCAAATAGCGAGAAATCCGAATTCATCTAGTTTAGATGTATAGCTTGATTTAGTTACATAATGAGAACTCATTAGGATTATTCTTGCTTGGTAGGTGATCCCGAGCAGGACGACACCCTACCTCCCGACTACTACTACTAGAAAGACCGGCGTCCAATGGCCGAGTGAGTTTTACTTCCACTCTCAATTAATGATTGTGATTGTAATGTAGTGGCACTAGTGGTGTAGGCAAAGATAAAAATCGAATATGCATGATGGGGTATATGGGAATTATATGTGTATTTGTCTGCTGTTGATGTGTGGAATGAAACTTAAGAAATATCGAAACCGGGTGTTAAGCTATTGACTGATTAGCTAGTATCTTATATTGAATGTCTGTGAATACTTGATGGTCACCTAAAAGAATTGAACTAATGTATATTCGACTTCAATTGTAAATTGGATTCATTCATATCACGATGGGGTTGGAGCATTCGCATTGGTTGGTTTTTCGTGATCCATAAAACGAATATGTTGGTTAATCGTGATCCATAAAACGAATTTGTTGGTTAATCGTGATCCATAAAACGAAATATTGTTAGTTGACCGTGAGCTTAAACGGCGTCGTACCGCAGGATTCGTTAATCTGCTAACCCGGGATGGAGGGCGCAAGTCCATCCACATATGATTTCCGGTTGGTCATATGTTTGTTGAACTCATTTGTTTGGTGCATACACTTGCTTGAATAATCACTTGTTTGAATGAATTGTACATAATTGTGTTATGGAAGTTATTACTCACTAAGCTAGTTAGCTTACGCCCCCATAGTTTTTATCTATTGCAGCACGAGTTTATATGGCTTAGACCGAGGCAAGCCACAGCACAGGTACCGGAGATAGGAGTTTCCCATAGAAGTTTACTTCATTTCTTTTGTATAGACTTCCGTTGGAAACTAAGGACTCTGGATGACTGTAATGGACTTGTTATTATTTTGCGGGGGAATGCCCCTTAGATTTTGTAAACTATAATTATGCGTTTTGATTTATTATCTATGGCTAATGAATGCCACATTAAACTGTTTAACTCCATTTGTTGAAGTATTCTATTGTCGTAAAAGAACGCTTTACATCTACCTAAGACTCCTGAAGGGCTCGGGTATGGAACTCGAGAGTCTTATTTAGTATGTGGCGGGCTGTTACGTTTAGGATATCCTACGGGGCGTGACAGCATGAAGTCAAGTCACATTTATTTTTCGCTACTGCTCTTAAGCGTGGGATCGAATGGGCAAGGTGTCCTACTCCAGCATGAGGAACTACTTCGTTCAAGGAATACGACCTTATGGAGGAGCCATGCTAGATCGATCGCTTTAGATGAGAATCTCGAAGACTAGTAGTGGTAGTTGGTAAGAGCTGAAAAGTCTACTAAAGTTGATGGTTCGTAGGAACATGAAAGTCTACTAAAATTTGGTGGTCGTATAGACCTTTTTCTTTGAAAGCATTCCTTAACCCTTGATATGAAGGGCATAAATCCACTCAACATATAATTTCTACATAATCATATGTATTTATTAAGCATATGGATGTTGCATTGCATATATTTGATTAACAAACTTGATTGATTCTATTCTATGTATGGGTACATTATTATGGGAACACTCACTAAGCAAGTTATGCTTATACTCCTATAGATTTCTTTTGACACATGAATACCTATAGTTCAACACAAGGGGGATTTTTCCTCAAGTAATGACTGCTATGATTGGGGAGCTTTTGAAGGAAGTTTACGAGAAGATTTTAGGAGTAGCCTTCCATAGAAATCTCCTTATGTAGTTCTTTAAAGATAGATTTGTTTACTGTTTGGAAAAACTTGATGATTTGTAATCCTTAAGATTTTGACAGAGGTATGCCCCCTTTGAATTGTAAGATTGTAATCTTATTAATTATGAAAATTTATGTTTAGAAATTTGTGTATGCTATTATATTGCTATCTTTTTAAATTGCTTAACTCCATCGGCATTTCCTACTATCATGGAAGTATGCCTTGCGCATAATATCAAAGTTTTTGGATGATTAAGGTAGTCATCCCTAAATTTTAATATTATGTGCGGTAGACTATCACGTTTAAGGTACCATTTGGGGCATGATATTAGCTGAGGTCTATAAACACGTCGTATGTCTCGAAGTGTCATAAAGTGTTGCAAGGCAGCCAGGGTGTTCAAAAGAGTCCAGTGTGTGCCGAAATGTACATGGCATAAAGGCATGGATAGGACTATACAGAAGTGTCTAGTGTGTCTAGAAATGCTTGGAGTGTACTGAAGTGTCCCTGTGTAAACTAAGGCATTTGAAAGCATCCAATGTCCCATAGTGTCTAAGGTGTTCGAATGGACATCAGGGTAGCCATGGATATGCTTAAGTGTTCACTTATCCAAACTTATTGAGTGTGTCCAGAAAGGTACGAAAGTATCCGGTTTATTCCAAAGAGCTATAGGTGTCCAAGAGTGTCTCAAGTTCACAGGGGTTGTTCGGTAGTTTCCTATGGTGACCAATGGTGTGCAAAAATGTCTGGTGTCTCCCAAAATGTTTGAAGTGTTTTAGAAGCGTCTAGAAATGTTAAAAGTGTTCAAGGTGACTTGGAGTGTCTTATGGTGGCTGGTAGTGTGTGGATATATCTGAAGTGTTCATGGATATTCAGGAGCGAGCTGGGTGTAAGGATTGTCCTCGGATGGTTAAAGGCATCCGCATGAAGCTTGGACAATACAGAAGTATCACTGGTTGGCTGGGGATGTGCGAAAGTGTCTAGGTTGCCTGGGATTTTTCTGGGGTGGCGGAAGTGTCTATTCCAAAATAACCGTGTGTGTCTATGAATGTTACGCGATAGCAGCAGTATATGAAAGAATTGCGTAATATCTGTCGTACAAGAGAGACTGCTGTGTCTCGTAGTACCCACTGAGTCAAGAATTGTCTGGACGCATCTTAGTGTCCTAGTGTAATTGGGAAACGCAGACACCTGATGTGCTCAAAGTGTCCAAGATTGTCATACAATTTTCCCAAGTGTCCAAGTGCGTTCGAAAGTTTGTTGGGTGGCTGTGAGTGTCCCATGACGGTCTGGAATAGTCGAGGATATCCAAAATTGTCCATGTTTAGTCGGTGATCGTGAGTATTCCACGGTTGTTCAAAAGTGTTCGGTGTGTATCGAAGTGTCCATGGTGTTCTAGCCCGGCCATCGCTGTGCAGAAGAATCCCCTGTATAGGAGAGCAGGAAGGTGGTTGGGAGAGTCCAAGGATGTCCCTGGGTGGCCAAAGGTCTGAATGTATATTGTGTGTCACCAAAAGTCCAGAGTCTCCAAAAAAAAAAAAAAAAAAAAAGTAAAATAAAAGTAAGTGTCCGTGTGTATCCATAAGTGTATGGGAGTATGTGCGGTGTATCAAAATGTACCGGGATGTCCGAGTGTGCCGGGTGCCTGGGGTTGTTAGGAAGGTATGTCTAAAAGTATCAAAAAGTAGCTTCTGTTCAAAACCCATGGCCAACTGAAAAAGATACCACAAACCCTGAAGCAGTTATCTTCGATGAACACTATATATCTTCTATACAAGGATTTAGGAAATACGAATTTCCTGCAAGAACTGCCCGTAGTATCGCTTATCAAAAGCAAAAGCCCCATTTCACAACGTATGAGTTCCCACATGGGAGTACACAAAGTACGTTATGAGATCTTAATTTGAGTAGCATCATAATTGGACAACATTAAAAAGCATCACATTCACACATTTGATGGTCTTCACTCAGTTAAAGCAACAAAAGGATTACTCCATTCAACAGCAACAGCCTCATCATAAAATGCCACGACTTTTCATAAAAAAAAAAAAAAAAAAAATGGTACATTCAAGAAATAGAATTCACCTGAAACAGAACAAAGTATCTGTTCAAGAAGAACCACATCTCTCTCTTGCTCTTGATCTCTCAATCTTTAAACATAAGTTACAAAATTTATCTCAACAAGTCAATCCCATCAACCCATACTCTCGACAAATGTTTCAGTCAATGAATGACCACTGATAATCTTTGTTGTAGCAATAATGACATCATAGGCCATCCCTTCCTGTGATACATATGTTCACAATATCATCAGGATTGAAGATCAGAAACCAGGCAGCAACAAAATTATGAATCTTTTATTGGTTGAAATGATACTGACTATTTAAAGAACTCATTTAAGATACCATCACTCCTCTTTATATTGCATGAAAATTCATTTTCCATTTAATGACCACCCAAAAGCTCAAGACCTCATGGATTGTTTTCCACTTCCAGCAATAACCAGACCCAAAAAAACATTTTAAAAAAAAATTTACAAAATTATAATTCAACACAAAACGCTACCTGAGCACTGAGAAATCGAAGAGCAGAAATCTCAGCAAATGTTACTCCTCCGATAAAAACAACAAGCACTATAGAGCGCCTTCCATCAGTTATTCTGAAATCAAAAAACATATCATATGAGGAACTCAAACAAACAAAGCACGTAGTGTTGTTTCACAACACAAAAGCAATACCATAAGCCTTTCCATTAAACAGGAGAAGGGGAAAAATATAAGTCCCACATATAGGGGACTAACTAAAGTTCTTACAAATGGATGTGGTTATTATTTTTTCAAGTTTGTGGATGAAGATAGCCTCCTACACATTCTCCATCAATCATGGTTCTTCTAGAATCAGCACTTAGTCTTGGAGAAATGGCACATAGGTATGACACGCTCTAGAATTCACCCTAAGAAAATGCCAGTTTGGGTAAAGTTATGGGGTGTCCCATGGAGTTCTTGTATAATGAAGGGTTCAGGTATGCTGTTAGTGCCTCAGGAAAGACCTCTACAGGTTGACATAGTGAGAGCCAATGTTGAGAGGGTCATGTTATGTGAGAGCCTTGGTAGAAATGGAAGCTAATAGTGAATTTTTGAAAGAATTTGAGATAGAATGTGCAGATGGTTCGATGCATAAAGTGAATGTAGAGTACCATATCTTTCCCACCCCATTACCTGAAATGTTGTATCTTTGCAGATAGTAATCTCAAATTCCCTGAGCAAGTAGTTGTGGCGGAACAAGGAGAGGAAACACATGCTACTACGGGTTCCAAACTACCACAGGGAAGAGTGGATCTATATAGATGGGGATTGTAAGCATAGGTCAGAAGACCATAATGATCTTGTGCCCATTGAAAACAAGATATCTGCAACAAGAGTATTGTCATTAAAGAAGGTGGTGGTTCTCTACCTACCCGGTCGCTTTTTCAAAGTGCCTCCAAATTCATCTAAGCTCTATAATTTTGTTGGTAAGGTAAGCGCTTGTGTATGGTGATTTTAAAATGACAACTAGAACCAACAATTGGACAAGCAAATTTGTTTTCTATGTAGGGTACATACAATTGATTAAAAGCATCTTCTGATCCCTACAAGTTTATTGTCTTCCATCTTTACCCTCTTAAAGAGCATCCTCTCTATGATCGAATCAAAATTGAAGAGGTTCTATGGAATGGTAGTGATGAGGAAAGGGCAAAAACCAATGTATGTTGGATGATGTTTGCAAGCCAAAAGAGCATCCTCTCTATAATTTGGTGCTTTGCAGTAAATCCCCATATCTTAGAACATGTAGAATCTTTGCATGGATTATTGAACCCTCTATGCCTTTGGGTCAAATATGAAATACTTAAAGGGTGAAATCTTTGGCATAGCAAAATTCCTAGTGATGCTTCTTTGGACATGGGTGAAAACATTACATGATAGGGACCTTGCTGTCAATTGTTAAAGTGGGACGTTGGTGATGGCGGTGTCATTTCCTTTTGGTACAACCTGAGGCTTCCAAGTGGACCTTTATTAGTGGGCTTAGTGAGAGGATTCTACAAGTTGGTTTGCCTAGGAAAATTGGCTTTGTTCTTTCATTAATGGAGGGGCTGTTTAAAATCACATCAGCTCATCTCTTGGATGTCTTAGGCCTATCTTTGCTGCCCAATAGGTTACTCTGGATCAACTGCCTAAGGAATTATTGATTAAAAAGGGCACACACGCTAGCATGAAAAGCCTCTCCAGCCCTAAAGTTGACTGGTTTTCAGCTGTCTGGAACTAGACATCTTTCATCATGTGTTCATTGCACGAGAGAAATTATACACCATGGACAACTCACTTTCATGGGTTATAAACTCAACTGCTGCTATCTTCACAATGTAAAGGAGGAGAACCATGACCACATTTTTAGAAATGTACTTTCTCGAAGGAAGTGTGAAGAGAAGTTGAGATACATCTGAATTACACAGGTATCAGGCCCTGTTCGGCCACCTCCTTTTATGCAATTGTTGTTGAATCTGGAAGATTATTTGAAGCCCACAATAAGAAAGCACTTGCTGTTGTATGTTACTGCAAATGGTAAGAGAGAAGGAATACTCATTGGATTGGGTGGGAAGCTTCATGGCCATAAGGCTTATTGAAAGCATATGCTCCTATTTGTTTGTGTTTGATGTCCATGTCGATTTAGTAGTTATCCTGTATACTCCCCTCTTCTCTAACACTGTACATTAATTGCATAGTTCCTTATTCTGTAACACTGTACATTTCTAGTGGGTGGATGGGTGTTTTTTTTTTTTGTTTTGGGGGGGGGGGGGGGGGGGGCGGGGTGTGGTGGTGGGGTGTGTGTGGGGGGGTGTTGTGTGTGTGTTACAAAACAAAAATATCTCACTTTAAAAAAAAAAAAAATGAAGAAGAAGATAGGGAAAAAAAGCAAAGAAAACATACTTGTCGACTGAAGCACCCTGCAACATATCATAAGATTGGCTACTTGCAAATCTTCCCTACATGCCAAGAAGATGATATACACGGATAAATCAAAATAATATCAATTCTCTAAAGGAAAAGAGAAACAAAATCTGCAATATAAGGGAAAGGAACACAACAATGTGTAGAAGAGGGAAATAGAGGAGAAAAGCACTAACTCTTTTTGTTTCTGAATGGGGTCCAGGCAGCAGCTTCAAGAATTCTTCAATTGGACGCCTAAAGGATAAAAAGCATGATGATCTTTTTTTACTATTTTGGGTGACAAAGAAAGCAAGATAATCATGAATATACTGAGTTAATATCTTAACTTCTTAAGTGCCTTAGCTAATGCTATAGCATCAAAAACATCAGTTCTTTTGAATAAACTTTTATCATACACATAACAGTAAAGCTTTTAGTGGTTGATAAAGAAAGACATTTTAGTTAATTCAAGAATAATCACATACCAAGTCTTTTAGTTTCAAGTTATCTAATAAAGCGTTGTTTTCTTGCTCCAAAAACAGAGATAGCCAAAAAAAATAAATAACTAAATAATATGCAGCCAGTCAACGTAAGTCAATGTGGTTGAGAGAATAAAACTACAGCTTACAGAGCAGTTATAATAGGCTCACATATAAGATCAAGATGTAAATCCTCACCATCCAGATCGAATTGCATTTTGAATGAGGCGAATGCTAAGAGGAGCATATCCAGAAAAGACATAAGATATGTCATTAGGACTGCAATACATACAAAATACAATAGTTAGTGACCAAGTAAACTGAAAGAAAACTACAAGTGAGATAATTCACAGCTTTCATCATTTGATTCATGAGAAATAGCTGGAAGATTTTCTTTCATTAATTTTCAAGAATTCTGTAGTTATAGCACCTTAAATAGCTGGCACTGTACCTCAAAAGGGAGGAAAAAATAAACCTTAGATGGAAAGGCATCAATTTTCTAAGGTAGGAAAGCTTCCAAATTAGATACATCCCCACATATGTTTAACTAGTCTCTACCTGGATAGTGGATCATATAAATGTTTCACATTAACCAATCTGTAATTTTATTTTTCTATGATGCTGCTGAGTATGCAATTTGCTAAATTTGTTCAAGTTACTGGGTTAAGAAAAAACAAGGAGAAAAGTCAAACCTTTATAAGTGGAGTTAAAAAATAATGTGAAAAACCGGCTGACTAATTGTTCAGTTTTTTGGTAGGTGACCCCCACATAAAATATTGGGGGTTTCCACTCCCTCTTCTAAGCCAATAAAAAATACTTGGGTGAAGTTGGCAAATTGCAGGTCCAATAGATCACTGGACAAGCAATATTTTGTCCTGTGCAGGAGAGTTCGTTCATAAAAAGCATTCTTTTCTCAATCCAAGTTAAATGGCGAACGATTTTAGTGTTACCTAAAGGGATCCTAAAAAATATAAACTCCAAGCTCAGCAGATTTTTTCAGAACAGAAAAACCAATAGCAATAATCAAGTGGCTTGGAATGATGTTCGCAAACACATTTAAGGAGGGCTTGGTATCGCAGATGTATCTACATGGAATAAAGTTGCTCAGTTGAAGTATAAATACTTCAACTTCATAGGTAAGGAATGAAGCGTTTAAAGGGGGGAAATTTGGAGGCAGCAGAGGCTCCACCTAACACATCGTGGTGCTGGAAGAAGATACTTCATGCAAAGGAACGCGCAAAATTGTTGGAATTGAAAGTGGGTGATGAGAACAACACGTCCTTATGGTAAATGAGTAGCATCCAAAGGGGTCCTTGGTGAATTGGATACGGGAAAGAAGCATTTATCAGACAAATTGGCCTAAAGAAGCCAAGCTCAGTTGTATTATTGCAGGTGCATCTTGGAATTAGCCAGATGGAGTGGAAGATAAAAGCAAGAAGTTGGAGCTGATTTGAGGCTGAGAATGGGTATTGATGACAGACTCATATGAGAAAGGGAAGCCTTCTACATCGCCATCTATTGATCAAGCATATTCCCTTAAACACTGCCTCCTTGCGGAAGACTTGTGCAGCACAAGTCACAAATTCCTTAAGATAGCTTCATTTTTAGCATGGTGACATTGTAAAAGCCCTACTATTAAAGGATTGAATTAAAATAAATTTTTTGATCCATCAAGAAAGAACTCAACGATTTCTTGATTAGGGTTCAAACAAAGAGAGAATAATATGAACTCCTCATGATTAAGAATTCTAATTTTTTGGAAAAATAGCACTCCATCTTTTCTTCATTTCTTCATCATCAACACAGATTGGCATAATCAGCAAGCAGGGACAGCTAAACTTTATTCATTAATTCTTTTACTAAACAATTCATAGTCCCTTTCAAACAAGTAGCAGGATAGAATAGAGCAATACTTTGCGGTGTCAGTATCTTCAACTACAAGATTCAGAGCACGCTTTATAGCAGGCCAGTTTCCTTTTGACTCCTGCAGGACTCAGTGCAAAACTTAAGTTTCCAATTTTATAGAACCTTCTTGTATTTGTATAAAAGAGTATAGTTCCTTCAAAAGGGCCCAAACCTGCTTTTTGAATAGTCCAGCTTTGTCCAAATTATTCAGTGTAGCCATGTGCTCAAATCCATAGCTATGAAGTAGCTCCCTCCTGAATAGAGGGCGCTGTTAGATCCAAGATAGGAATAACACACCAAATAACAAGAATTCAAAAAATTCAGATTAAGCAAGCTACACTTGCCTCAAGTAATCAAAATGTTTCTTAGGCAGCCCAGAATTCGTGACAGAGAACAATATGAGAAGCCGTAGGACATTCACAAGAGGCTCCTGCTTATGGATCATTTCTTCAATGTATTCAAAACATCTGAAATGGAAGCAACATTAGACCCGAGGTAATCAAATAATTCCTGCTAAGACAAAAAGATCCATATAACATAAGTCTTCTTTCAACTTAGCCAGTATTGACAGTATTCTGCTACAACAGCATTGAGTATATAATGCTCAGACTCAATTATAAACATCCTCTGCGCATATATAAAATTTAACTATACAACGAACATTTATAATTAAAAAAATAAAAATAAAAAAGAGAAAAGATCCTGCAGCTTAGTGGGGTTCCAAGTGTACTTGTTTCTGGAGACATGGCTATGTCAGAGAATAAAGAAATGCATTTAAATTAAGGAAATACCTTTCTTTTGAGTTTTGTTTATATTCTGCACATATATACTATATAGTAAATTGAACATTTATTCAATCAATCACACCTTGGTTTTTGTTGGAATAGTTAGTCTTTTCTTTATCAGAGTTCAACACATAGTACCTACTGTATCTGAGTCTGCACAGCTCTTTACAGCTTTTCTGTTTACACCCGTCATATCTTCTAGTCACTATTTCCTACAGTTGAGCTCTATCTCTTGTAAGTTGTAACAATATCAGTGGACAAGAAATGTACTCAAAAAAGGTCAATGGCTGTAATCTTTGATTTTTGCAAAAATTACAGTTTTCTAGTCATTTGAAACCAAGCAAAGTTTATTAGTCTGCTATATATATTGTTTTGATTAAAATTTAGAATTTCTCTAAGCAGGAAAGTGCTAAAGCCAGCTTACATGTCATAACTTTGAGCCTCAACAATTGTATGCTCCATATCAAGTCGTCCGAGAAAAGATGGCTTGGATGTAAACGTTGACAAATGTTGAGCAAGATTAATGTGCCTCTGAAATTAGAATAATTAAGAAAGATAAACAAAATGCAGATGTCCAGAGCATCAATAACTCATAAAATGAATATATACTTACAGTCATTTCTGGCAATGAGTTGAGCTTCTTTACAAAGTCTTTAAGTTCAGAAACTGTTTGGCTCTGGATGCAACAAATGGAACTTCTTAGAACATCCAAAGTTGTTTAATAGATTCTTTGACTTTTTGAGGAGTGAAAGTACTTTATTTACAGTCAGAGCAAATAAATGAGTAGAGACTGCTTAGAAGTCACAAACACGTAAATATGTCTGATAGGATTTTAACATCAGAGATCAGAAGACATATAATATTGTGTTTCAGACACATTTATGTATTTGCCTTGAAGGAATCTGCTTGAACATTACTGATTAAGAATTTAGACTTGTGTTTCACGTCTTTCTAAGTTAGATAGCAGTTAAATGGTAAAATTTCATCAGTTATTTATGCCTCCATTGGTTGAGCATGTTGAATTATGTATAGGACTTGAAGAAGACCCTTAACTGGACATGTACTTTGCATGTGTTAAGTGAAAATGTCAATACTCAAAAAATAAATAAATAAAATAAAATAATTACCCAAAAGAAAATGTCAATAAATTCATCACTTAGCGCATCTCCACCAAGGAAGAACAAGAGGAAGGAAAGGAGGAAAAAAAAAAAACATAACGTTTATTGAACGCCACACTTACAATTAAAAAAACAAACCCAGTAATTAAGAAGGGACAGGCCAATAGGTATCACTACTGGAATAAATACAGGGCCACCTAATGGCTCGATGGGGTGGTTCGATTTTAAAACATTGATAAAAACCTGTGAAAAGGGGACATGTACTTTGCATGTGTAAGTGAAAATGTCAATACTCAAACAATAAATAAATAAAATAAAATAATTACCCAAAGGAAAATGTCAATAAATTCATCACATAGTGCATCTCCACCAAGGAAGAATAAGAGGAAGGAAAGGGGGGAAAAAAAAACATACACGTTTATCGAACGCCACACTTACAATTAAAAAAAAAAACCCAGTAATTAAGAAGGGACAGGTCAATAGGTATCACTACTGGAATAAATACAGGGCCACCTAATGGCTCGATGGGGTGGTTCAATTTAAAACATTGATAAAAACCTGTGAAAAGGATGAAGTCACTTACAGTAGTTGTCACCTCCGTGTAGTCCTGCTTCATTGATGTAGCTTTCTGTCTTAAAACCTGCAAGCAAACTGCATATGAAAGTAAGTAAAGGGAAAAAATATTTACATAAACAATAACAAGATGCGTCATTTGGGAGGTGATATATACTTAATTTACTGCAGGAAAAATTAGAGTATCTCGAAAAGAAATCACATAACAAGACCCCAATCTTATGAATGATTCCACTGTGGGCACATTAAAGCTTAACCTTAAATATAATGTATAGATCCACAATCTCTACTGTCAAAGCAATATATAAGAACAAAGTACCAAAAATCTTTCAATTACAAAGAAATAAAGAAAAGAGAAAAAAGTAAGCACAATTTAGAGGAAAAGAAGCAATAGATCAACCTGTACAACAACTTCAAAATTGAGATCCCGTGTCTCCTTGAAAAGCTTGTCACTGATATCCAAAAGTTCCAAGAGTGTTGTCAAAGATCACGAATATATGCAGTCTAGATAAGTAAAAGTTCATCACAGAAAATGCAACAGGTAGATAAAGATGGAAGTACAGCCAGTGAAAAGCAATTAGTGCAATCTAAAGCTACACAAATATCCCAATTTAAAGAATATAGTAAAATGAAAAGAAGTATAATGGAGGGTAATCCCCTTCAAATAATTTGAGTTGTGTTGTAACTGCTTCATACATATCGTTACTTCACACTTCAATTCCATCCAACTTAAAGATGCCTTAGCTTCACTATAGCAATTGGCATTCCTTCAGTTACATACTCCATCTTTTACCCCCCCACTCTCTAAACACCAAAAAATCCCTTCCTGCTTCTGCCATGGCCACCTTTTTTTGGGTCAAATTGCATCAGTACCAGTAGCAATCCTATTGCCACTAATGTCAGTATTGATTATAATCCCCAAATATGCAAGGCATGGATACACATTATTCCATGGGACAAAGAACCCAGTCGACATGGGACACAGAAGAGATTCATTCTGACCAAATGAGATTTCCGCATGATAGATTAAGCTTGGTTAATTCATGAAATTAGAATAAATGACTCTTGTGAGTGTCCATTACCCAAAATAACTCTTGTGAAATCATGGCCAAAACTCACACCCTAAGGATTATTGCCCTCTTCCAAAAAGAAGAAAGCTCTTTCTGAATTTCCAGGGCTTGTTGTTACACTCCTTTTTATTTTTTTCTTGGTCTGCTTGGAGAAAAATTACAGTTTTTAAGGAGAGGAACATTCATTATGAAGGAGTTAAGGTCAAAGTAGCGGATCAATGTGTCTGTAGTCATAGGAGACTGGGCAGAAGTGAAGGCTCGAATCATTTCATGGTAGCAAGGAAAGTTCTTGCCCTTCCACAATCACCAAACACATGGACAAAGCAAGAAAAGCATGATTGTTTTAGCTAAAAGAAGCAACTCTTTGTTTGCCTTGCTGAAATTGAGGAATTACATAGAAGAAATTTAGTTATTGTAGCCGAAGCTTAGGTCTTTATGTCTTTGGGATTGTCCACCAGAGTATGGCACAAGATCAACTTTCTTTTGCAGCCAAGAACTCAAACCTGTGGCCAAGGTAAACACAATGCAAACCAAAAAACAGCATGATGTTCCAGCATAAGGCAAAAGATGATCCGAAAGGAAAAGGCTAGTCTATAGACCCCAACAAAAAGCCTTTTGACAATTATACAAATATGTCTTGTATTTTGATCAGTTCTCCCACAGATATCGTATATGTATGAATTGAATAGCACCCAGTGTGCACTTGCAGAATGTAATTCACCTACTAAACTGTCTCAGCCCCCGGATAGTACATGTTTGAACATAGTGACACGCTACTAAATGCTTCTCCTCTGAGAATGGTCGCTCACATTTCAAGCCCTAAATTATGCATGGTGGTTCTCTCCTTTCCCTTGTTCCAAGTTACATGGGATTCTTGCCAACAAGGGTTTTAATCTCACGGGCAACCCTACAAAGCTGTCTCAGCCCCAGATAGTACATGTTTGGCCATAGTGATGCTATTAAACGCTTCTCCTCCATTGAAGCCCCAAATTAAGCATGGTAGTTCTCTTCTTTCCCTTGTTCCAAGTTACATAATCTCATAGGTAACCCATCAAATCTCTCAGCAGTACGTTGTTAATTACTTATAATAATTGACAAAAAGCTAATCTTTTAAACTCATAAGTGCGTAGTGTCCACCAACCCCCCCAACACCACCCCAAACAGAAAAAAAAACTACCTCTCGTTTCAACAAGGATAAAAAAAGAAAAAAGTAGGCCCCATGTTTTTTCTTGCATGAAGACTTCACACCATACTGAAGCCATTTTTTTAACTAATCAAATGAGACCATAAATCTATTCCTGCAGCCATTCAACAAAATCCTCACGGCACAACTTATCATCAAAGTTATGCAATCCATTAATTTGAAACCTCTACTGCATTTATTAATATTCTCAACATCCATTTCACTGACAAATGGAAAGAAGTGATAATGTCGTCTTAACAGTATAATAGATGAATCAAGAAGTATCTGTATTCAACAAGACTTTTTTTCCTTTTTCCTCCATCACTTGATAAGAACCATGAATTGCAGCAAAGCTAACAAACATGATGACACATAACAACTTCATAGCAGATTACTCCATATTGCTGTTGAGAAGACTTCTCACCTTGAATTTAATGGAACCTTTATCTTCTTCCCCTCTTGTTGAACACCCATGATAGAGGCCTCTAGCTCAACAGCACCGTTATTGACATGAAGAAACTGCATTTGAGGGAAATAGATGGTTCAGATAAAAAACCAGCACAGTAGAAACAAGATTGACTTCCACATAGAGTGCAGAAGAGTCTGCAATAATGAAACTACCCCATATGGACCATGCACAGCCAGGACTTCACACTCAAATACCAAAGCCCATAATCCCATAAGAAAGAAAACACTTCAACAGCACCACAGGAACTGAAAAACCTCTTGTTCATTAGATCTTTTCTTAATATTTTTAATGAGCTGCCTTATCAACATATAATCTACATGTCTGGTCACCAAAGTCAAATCACAAAAATGATTTCGCTGTACATTGGAACATACTCTTACACACAAAAGAGTGTTGATTAATAATTGATACTTGCGCTCATTGCCACTCAGTAAATAAGGGTGGTAAAATGAGCTCAGCCAACAAAACTAAATCTCCCATGACCATGCTGAGAAATGAAATAATTTTCTTATGCTCCGTAGTTATATTGGAATCTCATTTTCTCAGAGCTTACCTCATCCAAAAGCCCTTCATATGTCAACTGAGAACACATAGGGGTGACCATGTCTACCTGCATGAAAAAATATATACTTTTAGCCAAAATCACTAATCAATGTCCATACCATATGTGTAAAGTAGTGCATCAAATTATAAGCTGTGTAGATGAGAGATGAGGGACACAAAATAAAACTTCAGAAGAATCCTATAGTCAGTAGAAACACGAGTGTCATGCCTCCATGTGTCCTTACCGTAGTCATTACTCCATTATATTAATCAAGCGGAAAGACCATAGCAGAAATTCTGGTTGCAAATTAAAGATATACAACCAATGGAATTATTTGCTGATTACAGACTACAGTAAACTAAGGGTAGCTTGGGCTTGAGAACCTAAAGCTCATTAATTAGCAAGGTTAGGGGTTCTAGACAAAAAAGTTGGTATTATCGTATTGTTTGCTTGAAGAAGCATCACTCTTACAATCCTATTCGATGGGGAGAAAAAACGCATCAGCAATGATTAAGATTGCACTAAAAAATCCTGTGCCATTTTACATAAATTATCTCTGTGAGTCAAAAAAACCACAATAATGAGCATAGCTGCCTCAGAAAAGACTTGAACCCAACCAGTCTCTTTATATAATTCAATGTTTGATTATATAAGAAAAACTATTGCTTAAACAAGTGAATGTTAGACCACACCATCCCCCCGCCCCTGCCCCAGCCACTGAAAAAGAAAGAAAGATTTAATAAAGGAGGAAGGGGAGGGGTGCCCATTTGTAAGCATGTACCCATGTTCATATTTGTATTAATGTCAACAGTAAAAAAACTTTTAAATGCATTTCAATTTTTCACCCTTTGTCTATCTGCAGTTAGCAAATACAAAAGCATGATGCACAATTCCATCTAGTTTGTGGCACCCAATTTTAAAGAAAAGGAGAATCCCATAAGATGAATGCAAAAAAGAGGGAAAAGTTCATCAGTGCCGACATATTAGGCTATTTCCCATCTTTTGTCTTCTTTTGAGAAGACAACCACCTTAAAATTACTTCCTAGCTTTATCCATATCCCAGTTGAACTGAAATAAAATTACTTGTCCAACATTTTATGAGGTTCTACACCAGGAGAAATGTCAATAAGAAGAAACAGTGAAAGCAAATTACCTCCCTATCAATAAGGATGAGTGTGTTGATCTCTGGTGCTACAGCCTGAAATTTTTATCGGACAATGGAAGCCTTACATCAACTCTTTCATCTATCAAACCCCAAACATATTTGCAGAAGAGGTGCTGTACCCAATGCATCATTTACCTCAGATGAACTGACTGGTTCCTCAGCTTGCATCCGCGAGAGAATGTCAGCAACACGTACCGATGCCTTGCCCTTGGCCCTAACATTTGGTATAACTCCAAAAGAAAACTGTGGAGATTCAGCCATAAGATCAGAGTGCAAGACTTAGATCCACAGCTTGTATAAAAAAGACATCCATAAGCATGTAAAAATACACCAAAGCATATATACCTCAAGCTTGTGGATGGATTTTGCAATGTGCCAAAGTGAACTTGCATCGCCGCCTACTTGGTAATCCTGCCAATGAGTATGAAATCAGACATGCCACAGGCTTTCAAGGAATCTCTAGGAAATATCAAAATTAACACCATAATTGAGCAATAAATGGTAAGTCTACCTTGTAAGCAAGATCAAGTTCAAATGATACAACATCCTCGTCCAATGGAACCATGTAAAGTGGATATTCACCGATAGACATCAGCTGATGAACTTTTTCCTCCTCAAAAATCTAAAAATCATAGTTAGATTTTGAATAGTTGCAGCTTTCAGTGCTGTTTTTCAAATCATCCAAAAATCATTAGTTACATACCTTCTCACAAGCAACAGCTCGGCGAGGAACAAAATATACGTAATATTCTCGTTGATAACCTTTTGAAATATCATTATGGATATGTGAACAGATAAATTTCATCAACTGAAGCTGAGAGCGGACAAGGTACACCACTTTTGTACATTCAGTTTGTATTGGCTCAGCAGAGAGATGCCGCAACTCAACCGAATGTTCCTGTTATCAGCACATGACAATGTGCATGAGAACTCAAGTAATCAAAAAAGAAAGAAGCAATCAATCATCACCCTCTTGCAGTCAAGGAAAAAAAAAAGGGTTGTATTTCAAGAAAGATCTCCAGTATTAAGCTCCTGACACAGTAAGCACCATGAAGAGCAAAATACATTAAAATCCCAAAATCTCCAAGGCCACTGCCTCACTACATCATAACAATCATGGTCACTACAATGAATATTTGAATTTAGAACTGACAATTTCTACTGGCAAAACAGAATCATAATTGATTTAAATAGCCTTTAGCAGATTCGCTTATCCAGACATAAAAAGCAGCTTTTAAAAGAGTGAGTAAAAGAATTGCCTTCAGAAGTGACGTTTGGACAATAAGTGAAAGAGAGCCACCAAGCCTTTGATCTACAACCAAACATTTCTTCCCTCGGATCTGAGAACACCCAAAACCATTGGCATTAGCACAACACAAACGAAAACTGCAACGTAATCACAAGCCAATTGAGTTAACAATCTGTATACTCCAGAACAAATTTCCCTCTAATCAATCCAATTAAATCATCAGTTATACAACCATCATTCAACCTAGAAAATACAACAGTCCCAATATCCAACATCAAGTCTACCTCAACCCAGATGATTAAACTATCAAAATCATCTACAAACCCATCTGTTTTCCTGCATCACCGCCCAAATCAATCTCCTTTAATCACGTAAAGGTACACACAGCGCAGTTAACTGCTCATTGAACTAAACCATTAGGAGTTCATTAACCTAATTTGACCATTAAAAAATAAAATGCCGGCACTTTTTCCTCGTTCTCTCTCATAATTTAAGATTCGATCCTTCAAATGGAGAAGTAAAGATAAGGTAACTGCTTCAACCAGTTTCCGATAGCAAGGAGATCGTTAAACGCCGTCAACTAAACTAGCCTAATCCAACCAATTGCTCATAAACCATAGAATCCTGCAACGCAATGAATTTTGGAACTTCATTCTCTTTTACTCTCCTAATTCGACACTTCAATAGAGAAATGGAGGTTACAAAGAGTAAAAGCAAGAATTAATTTAGGCGGACAGCGCTTCTTACCTTCTTGAGAATGCTTATGAGCTCTTTCTGCGATTGATCCCTGGTTAAGGATGCCAATTCAATAATTAATGATGGAAACTGGTGGATTTGGAGATGGATTCAATGTGGGGATTGAGCATAGAAGTTACCTGAGGGATGTGAGATTGATTGGAGCATTGTCCAAATTAGGGATTTGAGCCATTGCAGCTGCGATTAATAATTTGATTTGAATATGTCAGTACTTAGTTCGGTTCTTCTTGTTATTGCCCTTGCATGATATTTTCTAACAGATAGGTGGGCTAATATTATGTGTGCAGCTATATTAATAAAGAGAGAACTTTTGCGTTGGACTCAACATGACCAAAACACATGTATATCCCTTTATAAAAAATAATTACTAATGTAGGATTGATTTAAAAAAAATTATCAAATTATACTTTAAATACATGTTTTTAAATTAGAATATCCAAAATTTACATATAAATTGCACTTCTAAAACGTAATATTATGTTTCAATACCATTTTTAAATCATGTATTTTAATCAAAACATAATTGTTTACATTTAAATTGCAATAAGTATTCACGATATAAAGGATACATTAAAAAAAAAAAAAATCATATAACCTTGTTTGCTTTCTAGAGTGGAGGTTGTGTCCTCTTATATCTTATAGAAGAGGGAAAGACTTATTAATAATAAGGAATTAAGGGTGTGCAAAAAAATCGATGAAATCGAAATTAAAAAATCAATCTAAAAAATATGATTAACTGGTACGTTAGTTTTTATTTAGGACTACAGTTCTTATTTTTTTCAATTTTCAATTTCGGTTTCGATTTGTAACCACAAAAAACTGATGGATAACTATTAACTGTTTCAATATTTGTAAATAAATTATATGAGGTTAATGTCTCGCTTAAACCTCATCTCTCTAAGAGACAAGATCACCCACTTAAGACATTGTCTATTGAAGAGACGAGGTTTTGAGTATACAACCTCGTCTCTTCAACAGACGAGATTGGCAAGGGTTAAATCTGCTACACAGCTTCATCTCCTCATTTGGCGCACGAAGAAACTCTCAAATTCAAAAATCTCTAACCGAAACCCTATCCCTCAATTTCCTAATTGCAATTGACGCAAAATCGAGGTATCCTTTGGAGTTGCAATGATTGTTAGGTGTTGGGGAAGTGATAAGATCATGTGGAAGTGAATAATTTTGTATGAAAAATCCCAAAAGCGTGCCGAAATCAATAGATAATTTGATTTTCAATTTTCGCGTGAATTTCCAATAATTGTGATTGTTGATAGACATTGTTTTATCCAGTCTTATAATTCATTCATTCATTTCAGCGTATTCTTTTCTTTACATTTGAACTAGTTGCGTTACTTGTGCATATGAGGTTTAGATTATGTCCATTAAATGCTTTCTTTGTTTGTTCCTTTTCTTTTGAACAAAAGGTACCAAACATTGCATAAAAACTTATATGTTATTTTTATTGCCTATTTATATATTTACTTTGTTTTCTAATATAGAAGAAAACAGTCTATCGAGGCTAGACGGTATTAAATGAAGTATTAGAATTTTAATTATATACTACTTTTTCTGTTAGAAATAATACATAAGGAATACTTAAGAAGAGGGTGAATTAAGTATTACAAATTTTTCTATTTTATCAAACTAGATTAATTAACTAAGATAAGACAAGACAAGAGAAAACTTAAACAAATAGATGCAGCGGAATAAACTAATTAAAATTAAATAACAAATAAGCAAAGATAAAAAAACACAGAGAGAGAAAAAGAGAAGCAACACAATGATTTAACGTGAAGTTCGGGCCACTGCCTACTCCACTATATTGATTATTCCAAAATCAATACACCTCTTAGATGAGGAATTATAATAATGCCTATCCTGTCATAATAAGACTTTTACAATTGCCTTTCACAAAGGACTTCCACTTGATAAATCAAGTATTGTACTGGTAACACACAACCAGACTTCAAATGTCTCCCACTGAGAACTTCCTGCCTAATCGCAATTAGGACGATGCCGGTGACTATATACCAGATTTCAAATGCCTCACACCAAGGACTTCTCTTTGCCTTCAACGAAGGACTTCTCTTTGCCTCTACGAGGACTTCACTTTGCCTCAACTGAGAACTTTTCTCAATGCCTCCCACTGAGGACTTTTAACTTTGCCTCTATGATGACTTCTTTTACAAATGCCTCCTTTGATGACTTTTTACAAACAGCTCCTATATGAGTAGATTTACAAATTGAAAGTCTTTTAAGGAAATATACAAATTTCCTTTACAAAGAAATGCTCATACTTGAGCAGATTTACAACAGAGAATACTTTGGGAATTTTACAAATTCCTTTTACAAACTGAGCTCCTCAAACGAGCAGATAATCAACTTTTGTAAATCTTAAACAGTGCTAAAAAACTCTCATTTAGAGTGTATCAGCAAATTTAGAAACAAAGCACTAATTATTCTCTTAAAAAAAATTTCAAATTAACGGAACAAAAACACAAGTGAAAAATTTTACAGAACATTGTTTTCGTTTTTACCGTGCATTTTAAAAATTCTAGAATTTCTTTTTTCAAAGTGAGGAGGAAAATTCTATTTATAGCTCTTGATAAACATTTGCCCGTTATTAAAAAGTTTCTGACCACCCATACTTGTGTTTAATGATCTTAACATTTTAAAAACGTGTAAAAGTAAAAGCAGAGAAAGAGCATTAAATGTGTCTGGCACATACATTAAATGTATTCTAACATCTCTTTTCTTTCTAAAGTCGAGGGTAAAATTTCTGAAGTCGAGGCCTGAGGTCGAGGCTTAAGCTTCAACCCTTGACTTTATAAATTTGGCCAATGCCAAATTTATGAAGTCAAAGGCAAAATTATGAAGTCGAGGTCTGAGGTCGATGCCTAAACTTCAGCCCTCGACTTTATAAATTTTGCCCAAAACTTCAGTCCTTGACTTCACAGTTTTGCCCAAAACTTTAGCTTTTGACTTCATAGTTTAGCCCAAAACTTCAACACTTGACTTCATAGTTTTGGCCAAAACTCAGTCTTTTGTCTTTATCTGATAAACAGTGCCTCCACCTTTCTTCTACTAGGCTCGATATCTTTGTCTTGATTTTTCTTCAAATTTTTACTTTGTTAAAACTTAAACAATAGCAAAACAAATACAAAACATATATATATATATATTAAGTATTTGAATAATTAACGATATTTAAATAATTAATTGTGCAATAATTATTCTCATCAAAATCATTCGTGAACATAAAGCTCAACAATCTCCCCCTTTTGATGAGAATAAATATGCACAATCAATTCTAAAATAATTCTTAATTGTGCAAATACTTCTCCCACTTTCTCATCAAAAAGAAAAAAATAAAGAAAATAAGAACACAGACTTTGCTAAAAAAATATTAACAAAATCAATTTTTCTCCTCCTTTTTAAAACAAACTTTGCTTCCTTTTTTTTCTCATGAAAAACCAAGATGAAGAAAAAGAAATTTTCTTAAAAAAAAGGTGTCTCCCCCTGTTCAAACAACCTTTGTTTTATTTTTTTTTTAAAAGAAAATTAAAATAAAGCATAGAAGAATATAAACAAATTCATAATAATAGAAAATTACAGAAGGCAAATGTTGGCATGCAAGCAGAAACACAAACACAAACACAAATACAAACATGCAAGTGCAGACTCTAGTCTAAAGTCTGCAATATTTATCAGCTAAGAGACTTAAGAATATATTTTCAAGAAAGTTCCTAGTTCAAAAATATTTTAGCACTCATCAATCTTTAACATGCCCAATTCTCCTTTTAAAGTGTAAAACCGTTCTTCCTTTAAGGGTTTAGTAAAAATATCAACAAGCTGATGGTTTGTATCAGCAAATTCAAAGCAAATGTCCTTGTTTAGAACATGATCACGAATGAAATGATGTCTAATCTCAATATGCTTGGTTCTTGAGTGTTGAATGGGATTTTTAGTCAAATTTATAGCACTTGTATTATCACACCGAATTGGTACACTTTCAAATTTTAAACTGAAGTCTAATAAAAGTTGTTTCATCCATAAAATTTGTGCACAACAACTGCCAGCAGCTAGATATTCAGCTTCAGCAGTTGATAATGCAATAAAATTTTGCTTCTTTGAGTGCCAAGATATTAAAGAATTACTAAGAAAATAGCATGTGCCACTTGTGCTTTTTCGATCTACTTTGCTACCAGCAAAGTCAGCATCAGAGTACCCAACAAGTTCAAAAGAAGTATGTTTCGGATACCACAAGCCAATTTCAATAATGCCCACAAGGTACTTCAAGATGCGTTTAACTACACCCAAGTAAGATTCTTTTGGGCAAGATTGAAATCGTGCACATACACATACAGAAAATATGATATCAGATCTAGAGGCTGTTAAATATAACAAACTACCTATCATGCATCTATACATCTTCTCACAAACATTTTTACCTTTTCCATCTTTGTCCAGTTTTATACTAGTGCTCATAGGTGTAGGTTTAGACTTACAACTATCCATTTTAAACCTTTTTAATAAATCTTTAATGTATTTAGATTGATTAATAAAGGTTCCGGATTTTGATTGCTTAATTTGAAGCACAAGAAAATAAGTGAGTTCTCCCATCATACTCATTTCAAATTCTTTGTGCATGGACTCAACAAAAACTTTTATAAGTGAAGAATTAGTAACACCAAACACAATGTCATCTACATAAATCTGTACGATTAATGTATCAAAATTGTGATTTTTGATAAAAAGAGTTGTATTAATTTTTCCTCTTGAAAATCCATTATTTATCAAAAAGCTACTAAGTCTTTCATATCAAGCTCTAGGAGCTTGCTTAAGACCATAAAGAGCTTTGTTCAATTTAAAAATATGATTGGGAAATTCATTATTTCCAAAACTCGGTGGTTGCTTGACATAGACCTCTTCTTTTATGAAACCATTTAGAAAAACACTTTTGACATCCATTTGATAAAAGATAAAATCTTTGTGAGCCGCATATGCCAAAAGTATTCTTATAGAATCTAGTCTTGCAATCGGGGCAAAAGTCTCATCAAAATCTATCCCCTCTTTTTGTGTATAGCCTTTAGCAACTAACCTAGCTTTATTCCTTGCTACTATTCTAAATTCATCCATTTTATTTCTAAAAACCCATTTTGTTCCTATGACAGTTTTATTTTCAAGCTTTACAACAAGATTCCAAACCTCACTTCTAGTGAATTGGTTTAGTTATTCTTGCATGGCTTGAATTCAAAATTCATCTTCTAAAGCTTTTTCCAAGGTTTTAGTTTCATGTTTTAATAGAAAAACTAGATTGGTTGTGTTTCTAAGAGATGATCTAGTTTGTATCCTATTTGAAGTTTTGCCTA
Organism: Combretum micranthum; assembly: GCA_024138025.1. Lineage (NCBI taxonomy): Eukaryota > Viridiplantae > Streptophyta > Magnoliopsida > Myrtales > Combretaceae > Combretum > Combretum micranthum. Next base: position 179,282 of record JAMXBD010001198.1, read on the forward strand.
TTATTAAGTCTTTTGGATGTGAACTAGCATATTTCCATTCCCTAGGTAGATTACTAACATGCTCATGTACATCATCAACAGCAGCAGATTTTTCAACAGCGGAAACAATATCAGAATTTTCAACATCAGAACATGAAAAATCATTTATTCTATCACAAACATCATCAATATCATTATTAACATTTATAGGAGTCAAACAATCATAAAAAACAACATGTATAGATTCTTCTACAACAGAAGTTCTTTTATTATGTACCCTATATGCTTTACTAGATGAAGTATATCCTAGAAAGATTCCTATATCAGATTTAGCATCAAATTTTCCTAGATATTCTTTTCCACTTATTAAGATATAACACTTTGTCCCAAAAGAATGAAAATAAGAAATGTTTGGTTTTTCCTTTCCATATCTCATAAGGGGTTTTATTTATGATTGGTCTAATAAAAATTCTATTTGAAATATAGCAAGCAGTATTAACAGCTTCAGCCTAAAAATATTTTGGCAAATTATTTTCACATAACATGATTTTAGCCATTTCTATTAAAGTTTTATTCTTTCTTTCAGCTACACCATTCTGTTGTGGGGTTCTAGGTGCTGAAAAAGTGTGTTCAATCCTTTTCATAAAATTATTCATTTCAAGATTTTCAAACTCTCCCCCATTATCACTTCTTATTGAAGCTATATTAAGACCTTTTTCATTTTGGACTTTCTTGCAAAATCTAAAAAAGACATCATAGGTTTTGTCTTTAGAGGCAAGAAAGAAAGTCCATGAAAATCTAGAGAAGTCATCAATAATAACCAAAGTGTATCTTTTTCCTCCTAAACTCAAAGTTTAAGTAGAACCAAAACGATCCATATGTAACAATTGCAATAGCCTAGAAGTGGAAACTGCATCCATAGCCTTAAAAGAAGTCTTAGTTTGCTTTCCTTGTTGACATGCTTGACAAATCTTGTCATTTTGAAAATTTAATCTCGGTAAACCTTTGACTAGATTTTTCTTTGCAAGTTTTGAAAGTAATTTCATGTTAACATGTCCTAATTTTCTATGCCATAACCAACTATTGTCATTTTGAGAATATAGACATGTTTGACTTGATGATTTAAAATCATCTAAATTAATTTTGTAAATATATTTATGTCCATATCCTTCAAAGCATACTTGGTTATTATCAATTCTTTCTATAGTACATCTTTTGGCATAAAATGTTACTTTAAAACCATTATCATAAAGTTGACTTATACTAAGCAGATTATGTTTTAGATTATCTACCAACAACACATCATTAATAACAAGATCTTTATTAACGATAATGCTACATTTACCCAAAACAGTCGATTTTCTATCATCACCAAAGGTAACACTCCCTTGATCCATCAAGTCCAGCTTTGAAAATTTGGAAGCAACTCCGGTCATGTGCCTAGAGCATCCGCTGTCCAATTACCATTTGTTGCTGCCACTTGAGGATCCTTGCAAAGCAAGTTATTATTTCTTTGGTACTCATTTCTGTTTGGGTCCTATTGGGTTAGAAACAGATAAAACTTCTTTCTTAACCACCCAAACATACTTACTTTTATGACCCGAGAGCAAAGCCTTCCTTATTGCACACTTGTGTGCAATATAGCTAGACTTGCCATAATAATTACAAGTGCCATAAGTGACTTTTACGAACCAAGTCTTATGAGACTTATCATAGCCAATTCCATATTTGTTATAATCAGATTTCTGCTCACTAAGGAGAGTATTTAAGTTTTCTCTCTTGTGTGAATTTAGCTATGATAGCTTCAAATCATCTAAGCTAAATTTCAGATTTAAATTTTCAGTTCTTAGCTCATCTAGCTCTTTCAAAAGTTCATTGTTATTGATGTTGTTACTAGTAGATGCAGGTTTATTATCATCGTTTATAGTTTTAATTTCAAAATCTAAAAGATCATTTTCAATTTTTAATTTATCATTCTGTTCAACCGGAATTTTATTTTCTGTTTTTGGATTCTTATTTTTATTTCTAATTCCTTTAATTTTCAGATTCATGCTACTAAGATTTTCATGCAAGCTGTTCTTTGAGAACTTAGAGATGTTATTATTTCATTTTTTTCTTCATTTTCAGTTTTAAGCTCATTAATTTTATCTTGAAACTTTTTTAATCTAACAAAAGCATTTTGCATCAGATTTTTAACCTGTTTATTATCTTCTTCAGATTTTTTAAGCTTTTTATAAACTTTTTTATACATGTGAAGCAATTCATCATTAGAGTAGAAAGATGAAGAATTATTTACATCATCATGGATCGCCATGAAGCATAACTCTTCTTCATCAGAATCTGATGACTCTCCATCACTCCAAGTAGCAATAAGTTCTTCCCTCCTTTCCTTTCTAAACTTTAAGGAGTTGCTAGCTTTAATAAATTTGTTGAAATTCTTTACAAACAACACAACATCCGCATTTATCTCCTCCTTATTAGAATCATTGTTGGTTGCCTTCAGAGCAATAGCCTTCTTTTGGGATTCTTCACTTTGATTCTTGATGAGCTCATGAGTCTTGAGTACACCAAGAAGCTCTTCTTTTGTTAGTGTGCTAAGATCTTTGGCTTCCTCTATTGCTGTCCGTTTTGCTTCCCATTCCCTTGGCAATGATCTAAGCAACTTTGAATTTATTTCAACATTAGTAAAGCTCTTACCCAAAACACTTAAAGGATTAATGATATTAATGAATCTATCATTCATTTGATCAATTGTTTCACCAGGCATCATCTTAAAACTTTCAAATTGACCAACCAACAAGCTTATTTTAGTGTCTTTGATCCTTGAAGTTCCTTCATAAGTTACTTTAAGTTCATCTCAGATTTCTTTAGCAGATTTACAAGTACAAACCCTATTGAAATCACTTTCATTCAATCCACAATGAAGAATATTCATGGTAGCTTCATTATAATCTAGTTTTTTCATTGTCTTCTAAATATTGATCTTCATTTTTATTTTCAATTGTAAAAGGTCCTTTTTCAACTACTCTCCATATTAATATATGTTGAGCTTTCAAGAATATATTTCTACACTTCTAATAAAGGTAATTACCCCCACTAAGAAGCGGTGGCTTATTTATAGCTTGACCCTCCAAGAATCCTAGTGTATTAGAAGCCATGATCTTTTCTCTTTTGCGTTTAAGCAATCAACCACAAGAGACCAGACTCTGATACCAATTGTTAGAAATAATACAAGGAATACTTAAGAAGGGGGGGGGGGGGGGGGAGGGTGGTGAATTAAGTATTACAAATTTTCTTTTTTATCAAACTAGATTCATTAACTAAGATAAGACAAGAGAAAACTTAAACAAACAGATGCAGTGGAATAAACTAATTAAAACTAATTAACAAATAAGCAGAGATAAAAAACACAGAGAGAGAGAAAGAGAAGCAACATAAGGATTTAACGTGGAGTTCAGCCCACTGCTTACTCTCCACGGTGCAAATGCCTCAAAGAGGACTTTTACCACTATATTGATTATTCCAAATTTAATACACCTCTTCAACCATCTCATTACAATAATGCCTATCACAATAGGACTTTTACAATTGCCTTTCACAAAGGACTTCCACTTGATAAATCAAGTGTTGTGTTGGTAACACACGATCAGACTTCAAATACCTCCCACTGAGGACTTCCCGCCTAATCGCAACTAGGACGATGCTGGTGACTACATACCAGATTTCAAATGCCTCACATCGAGGACTTCTCTTTGCCTTCAACGAAGGACTTCTCTTTGCCTCTATGAGGACTTCACTTTGCCTCCACTGAGGACTTTTTTCAATGCCTCCCACTGAAGAATTTTAACTTTACCTCTACGAGGACTTCTTTTACAAATGCCTCTTTTGAGGACTTTTTACAAACACCTATATGAGCAGATTTACATATTGAAAGTCTCTTAAGGAAATATACAAATTTCCTTTACAAAGAAATTCTACTACTTGAGCAGATTTACAACAGAGAATACTTTGGGAATTTTACAAATTCATTTTACAAACTGAGCTCCTTAAACGAGCAGATAATCAACTTTTGTAAATCTTAAACAGTGCTAAAAAGCTTTCGTTTAGAGTGTATCAGCAAATTTAAAAACAAAGTACTGATTGTTCTCTTAAAAAAAATTTCAAATTAACGAGAATAAGAACAAAAACACAAATAAAAATTTTTACAGAACATTGTTTTCGTTTTTACTGAGCATTTAAAAATTCTAGAATTTATTTTTTTTTTCAAAAAGAGGAGGAAAATTTTATTTATAACTCTTGATAAAAATTTGCTCGTTATTAAAAAGTTTTTGACAACCCAATCTTGTGTTTAATGAACTTAACGTTTTAAAAACGTGTAAAAGTCAAAAGTAGAGAAAAAGCATTAAATGCATTCCGATAGCTCTTTTCTTTCTAAAGTCGAGGCCTTGACTTCAGACCTCGACTTCATAAATTTTACCCAAGGCCAAATTTATGAAGTCGAGGTCTGAGGTGAGGCTTAAACTTCAGCCTCAACTTTATAAATTTTACCCAAGGGCAAACTTTCTAAAGTTGAGGTTAAGGCCTGAGGTCGAGACCTAAATTTCAGCCCTCGACTTTATAAATTTTACCCAAAACTTCAGCCATTGACTTCACGATTTTTCCCAAAACCAAAACTTCAACCCTTGACTTCACAATTTTGCCCAAAACTTTAGCTATTGACTTCATAGTTTAGCCAAAAACTTCAACACTTGACTTTATAGTTTTGGCCAAAACCCAATCCTTTGTCTTTATCTGATGAGTAGTGCTTCCATCTTTCTTCTACTGGGCTCGATAGCCTTGTCTTGATTTTTCTTCAGCTTTTTGCTCTGTTAAAACTTAAACAATAGCAGAACAAATACAAAGCATATATATATATATATAAATATTTTAAGTATTTGAATAATTAAGGATATTTAAATAATTAATTGTGTAATAATTATTCTCATCAAAATCATTCGTGAACATAAAGTTCAACATTTTCCATGTCAACAAATGTAACTAAAAATATAATTGAATTTTTATGTAAAATTCAAATAGCAAATCTAGCATTTACCCTTTATTAAATTTGCAAAGAAGCATGATGCATGATTGATCTTGATGATCGAAAAATTAAAAAGAAGATTATAAGTTACTTCGGAAATATCTGCCAAAGAAAATCAAATTCTTCTTTCCAATTGTTTTGAAATACAACATACACATTGATAATATACCATTAGAAGACTAGGTGAATATAGTAGCATTAGTAAATATGCTTAAATATTGGATGAGTGCGATAGATAAGTGATTGTGCGAATTTCATGTATTCACCTTATGTTTTATGAGATAACAGGGTAGATGAGGAGAGGAAATTGATAAGGCAAAGTTTTTACTGTACGCTCATGGCAACATTGTGGAGGGGGATGATGGTTTTGGTTATGATTAGCGGCCAGTTGTAATGGTTAGTGTTAATAGGAATTCAACATATGAAGAAATAGTTGGTATAATTTGTAATAGACTTAAGGTAAGTAGGTCTACACATCGAGTTGAGCTGTATCATAGGGTAGTTATTGGAGATAGGCCGCTACGCTATGATGTTATTCTAGTGACTGATGACGAGGCTGCACATGAGATGTTAATGTACACTGAGGGGTCAGTGCCGTGCAGATATTTGAGAATGACCTACTTCGGGCACCTGCAGGGGAAGTGGGTATTGATGGAAATGTTGGCAACTAAAGTTTGGTAGACTCAAACTCAACTCCAATCCAGATAATAGGTAGCGTATAGGTGTAGATTGGTAACTTTGGAAATACTACAATGGATTAGACATGTGATCAGGATACTGATGTAATGCAAGACAACTCGGTAAGTGAATTTAGTGATGACTATGACGATGATGGAAATGATAATTGGGTAGCTTTTCCCCAGACAGATGATGTAACCAGCATACAACGTAATAGAAATGACTTGCACCGTTTTGTGGCTTCCACAGTCGTTGATGCAATTGGAAGCCCAGTGCCAGTACTTTTTTTCACTGCTGATATAGGTAGTTGTTATGCTGCATTTGATGCTGAGAAAGAAATGAGTGCTAGCAATTGGAGTTTCAGCAATGAATTCAAGATTGGGATGCGATTTGAGACTAAATATCATCTCATACAGGCAGCTAAAATGTGGCATATATCAAATCACTACAACTTCAAGGTGGTGGACTCGGACTCGAGGTCATGGGCAGTTAAATGTACTGACGTTCATAATAGGGGTTGCAAGTGGAGACTGAGAGGCTGTTATAAGAAGCATGGTAGGTAGTTTCACATCACCAAATATGAAGGACCTCACACTTGCTTGGATGAAATCACTAGACAGGACCACTCTCAGTTAGACTCAACTAGCATTTCTAGGTGCATTATACTGGAGATTCGTAATTCTCCAGATGTGAGGGCAAAGGTCCTGTAATTGACCATCTTAAAAGAGTTTAGGTACAATGTTCATATGAATAGGATTCATGAGGCGAAGCAAAAAACTATTGAATAGGTGTATGGAAGTTGGGAACAGTTATATGTTAAGCTCCCGCATATACTAAATGCGATAACTGAGGCAAATCCAGGAACAAAGGTTGAGTGGAGAACTGTGGATTCAGACACAGCAGGACACATATTCCTTGACAAACTGTTCTAGGCATTTGCCCCTTGCATTGAAGCGTTCCAGTACTGCAGGTATGTTTATATGCTTATATTTATTTACAAATGATTAATATTTATGAAATAAGTTGTATCTTTTAATTGTTTGCAGACCCGTAGTGACAGTTGATGGGACCTTTTTGTATGGCAAGTAGAAGCAGAAACTGTTCACCGCAGTAGTAGTAGATGGGGCAAATCATATAATTCCATTAATGTATTATCTTGTCGATGAGGAAAAAGAGGACTCATGGAGTTGGTTCCTTACAAAATTGCTGGAATACGTTATCAAGGACCGTTCAAACATCTGCTTAATATCTAATTGACATGTCGGCATTAAGAGTGCAGTTGAAGGTGAGCATGTTGTGTAGCCTAGAGGGCGGCCATAGCGGTAGTGTATCAGGCATGTTGCTAGCAAGTTCAACTCGAAGGCCAAAAGCAAGGAGTGTAAAGAATTAGTTAAGAGAGCAGCATACCAAATACAGATGAGAAAGTTTCATTGTTTCTTTAATGCAGCAAAGCAAAATAGTCTATGGACATCGAGATATTTTCGCGAGCTGCATCCATACGTGGACTTTATCTTACAATGAAGGCATAAGATTCAGAATTGGTATAGCAAACATAGCCAAAAGTTACAATTCCATTCTAAAAGATGCTCGGTGTTTACCTATGGCAGTATTAGTAAAGAAAACCTTCTACAATTGCAACTCCATATTCAACAAGCAAAAATGGGAGGCTAGTAAAGCAATGAGTTCGGGTATGTTACTTACACCATATACTACAATGAAGTTTGAAAGGTGGAACAATATTGCAAGCATCCATCAGGTAACGTGTTTTGACTACCACGAACGAGTATTTGAGGTTGTAACCGCTCCATACCTTACAATGTATGGCCAAAAGGGAGATTCCATTCACAAAGTGGAGTTGCGAGCATGTAAATGCACATGCAATAACTGGCAGACGTATAGAATCCTGTGTTCCCATGCAATGGTAATAATGGGAACTCTACACATGGATTATGTTGGCCAAGTAAGGCAATGGTACAAATGGGAGAATCAGCTGTGAGTGTATGGGTGATCTTTCATACCTACAACAGATAAGGCTAATTAAACTCCTCTTGACATTCCAAAGTGGCACCTTATCCTAGGACTTATTAGGAAAAGGGGTAGGCCCAGAGAAAAACGGTTCCATAATTAAATGGATATTCCAGATGTCCCACAAGGTTACTCATGTGATTCGTGTGGGCAGACAAGTCACAACATCAGAAGTTGTCCTAGTAGGTGAGCGGCTAATAGGACCGTTATGGGGTAGTCAAGTCGTAGTGGTATTTGTTTGGTTCATGTCATTTCTTTTGCTCCATCTACATCTCATACATCATGTATTCTTGCTTCTTTTTTTACTTATGCTTCTACTAACACTATTCCCTAATTTCTTCATTGCAGGTGGATCCGGGACTGCTCAATAATTCCATCCTTATAGGGCAGCTTATTCACAGGTCAAGGTTGGCATGGGAAGGACAGGTAAGATTATTTCCTCATCCAATTACTTATATCATTCACACACAGATCAAGTCATGGATTTGTTTTCAAATGTAGGAGCATGTGGTGTTACATTGTCGCCGTCGAGAAGCAAAGCTCAGACGGTAAGACGGTAGGACGACATGCCTATAGACTTAGATGAGAGACTTGTTCCACTTCTATCGCATGTCGGTTTCATAGGTGCTGCTCAGATACCGTTTATGCAGTTAGATTGGCACCTTATTACATCTCTGGTAGAGAGATGGCATCCAGAGACACACACGTTTCACATGCCGATGGGGGAGTAAAATGTAATGTTACAGGACGTTTCTACACTTACCGGCCTGCCTGTCGATGGCCATGCAGTTACATCTCGGATTAATTAGCCGGAGTTATGCTACCAATTACGAGGAGTTAGACCACAGGTTATGTGGACATGGATGGTGGCCGGCTAAAGATGTCATGGTTGGATACATACTTTAGAGAGCTACCTGATCATGCAAATGACATCACTCTCTAGTGATATGCTAGAGCATATATTCTATTGTTACGGGGGCGGGGCTTCATTGTTGCAGACAAATTGTCGAATATGGTGCACGTTATGTACCTCCAGCTGCTCGATGACTTGGAGAGAGGAGGGTAATTCGCATAGGGAGAAGCTGGCTTGGCATGGCTATACAAACAATTATGCATGGCTTCTCATGTAGAGACGGGTGACATTGTAGGACCCTAGTAGTCCTCCAGATCTGGGCATGGGAGCACTTCCCACACATCGCTCCGCTGAGATGACAGATCACTTCAGTTACCACAGATCGCTCATTGATCAGTTACTGGGGTGCTACTTTCGATGTCATTCGATCTCCAACACATTTGATATTCGAGAATAAGGGGTGTTTCGATAGACAGCTCCCCAGCCAGGTATCGGTTCGTATATATAATGTGGTCATATGTATATAGTTATGTTGTATTTACTTACTTATCAATACTATAGTTTTGCTTCTTGTACAGGTTGTTTGGGCCCCTTATGTCGTTATTATGGATTCCTTCCCTATTTACTGTCAGGCAGGGAGTGACATATGGCATGCTTGAGTCCCCTTGGTTTGCTTTCACATTGTCGAGCACTACTACCCACATAGGGTGCTTAGACAATTTGGTGGTTTCTAAGGGATTCCCGACCATCCAATTGATATGAGAGCCCTACATGAAATAGACTTACGATGGCGTTTCGAGTGGAACTGGGTGTCGGAGCACGATAGGTGGATAGCTGAGTGGGATGGCAGGCGAGATCGGATTGTCCAGGTACCTGATATTCTTATTGGCACATCTGTAGATTATTTTGACTGGTACGATGCGATCACTAGGCGTTAAACCAGTCGTACGGGGGCCATTATTTGATGTATGGTAAGTTCACTAACTACATAAACTATATATGGATTTAAACTATGTTTGCTATTAACTAATCTACTTGTTTCCCATCGCTTGTAGGCAAATTTCATCTATAGAGTCCCGAACATGCCACCAAAGGACACTCCATCCACTGCACGAGATGTCATTCATGTAGTGAACGAGTTTATGGGACTTAATTTGAATGATCTATCACCAACGCTTGGTCCAACACCAGCACCAGTACTACGACCTAAAGACCCGCAGCCTCGGCCTGTACAGAGACGGCATCCAGCTAGAGAGAGGTGTGGGCGGGGATAAGGATGGGGTTAGGAGCGAGGGTGAACCAGAGGTGTACATATCAGAGACGAGCCTTCACCCTCTCATGAGCACGTATCGAATGAGCCAGGCCTTCCACATTTTCTTCATTCTGAGCCTGGCCCATCATCTTCGTCAGATGCTCATCTACATAAGACTCCCATGGCAGATATAGCATATACCGAGTTCCACACCCCCTTCGCTTCATAGAATAGGCGACCATCAGCGTCACATGATAGGGGGGAAGGACTTACCCATATTGAGCTAGACCCAGTCCTATTTCATCCATATGGTGCTGGTGGTGGAGATAAGGATGCCACACTCACTCAGGTGGATCTTACCATAGAGCTTCCTCATCAAGGTGTCCATCAGCGTACACCATTCCCTCGAACTTTTGTTAGGCGAGGACAAGGAAAGCGGGGCACCCAGCAGTAGCTGTTGTATAGATTTTTATCCATCATGATTCTTTTATGATTCTTGTATATAGATTCTTCTTTTCTCTCATTGGTGTTTGTAGTTAACATAACATTCATGTACTTAACACATCATTCCTTCCAGTTTCCATTTATGAGTTTTTTCTATGTTTGCTGTGAATGATTTTATATTCTGGTATGATAGAATGAATTGGATTTGACACTGAGTTTTTTGATGGATTGGGTTTAGGAATACTTTTGTGGTTAGGTTATGAAGTCTGTAAGTTGTTTAGCCACAGTGGATGATGGCTAATGAATGATTATATGGCTCATTCTATATGATTTTGACAGGTTATAACAATTAATATGTAATCATGAGGAAATTTATAATTTTTAATAAAGTTGTGTGGTGGTAGACCTGACCTCGTCTCTTGGAGAGAGGAGGTCGTTATTTGAATGAACCTTGTCTTTTGGAGAGACGAGGTTTAAGGAAGACATTGACCTTGTCTCTTCTAGAGACAAAGTCGGGTTGCCTAAAACTGGGAATATTTTCTTCGCAGTGGCATTTTCGTAATTTTTTTAAATTAGCAATATTTTTTTTCTTTTTTCCTAAATTTACATATACATGTAATTATTTTTAATATATATATATTATTTACCTATTGATGAGTGCTTTGCACGAATTTACAATTTCCCAAACTCTAAGAATCAATATGCAAACCTTGACCCAATAAAATATCTATAATAGAATCAAAGGTATATTTGAACATGATCCTAGATCTGAAAACTCCACGGACCTTGGTATGGATTGATGAAAAGTTCTTGACCCGTTGGTTGACTAATCCTAAGAACATTGATATAGAGATCTCGATCTTGTAGAAAATATTGACCAAAAACCTTGTTATAATGAAGAATGATGCAAGAATTCAAATTCTTGAAGAATTCACAAACTCTCGAAAGAACTCAAAGAGAAGAATTTCTCTCAATTGATTTCAATGTCAAAATAATCTATTCTATTACATCCCATAGTTTTTTGGTTTATATGGACTAACAAAAAGAAACCTAAAAGGCATAAATAAAAACAAGTTGTTCGTATACAAAGGCTGGCGACCTAAAATACAAATTAGGTGACCTAAAAATAAAACACAAAACTGGTATAATTTCAATAGCAAGAAGGTCGGCGGCATAACTAAGAAGATCGGCAGCGTATCCCATGAAGGTCGATGGCTTTATAGCTGGCATATAGGATTTAATCTTCAAGGTCGGAGCGTTGGCCTCAAAGCTACTAGCTTTGGGCCGACTTTTAATCCCACTATGTTAAACATTTATGGTCTCCTTCCTTCGCCGATTCAATGTGCCTCGTTCAATCCTCCATGAAGTTCTTGTAGTAACCATTGAACTCATCTTAAAGTTTCTTAGCTTGGTTTCGCGTGATCATGCCTCCTGGTACTTGAACTTACTGTGGCGATCTTGGCACAGTCAAGTCATCATCCACCTATGTTAATGTTTTGTGGATTTTGATTAAAGTACTATTATTGTATGTTTGATGGAAGTTAATGTGGTAATCGATATTTAGTTTGATTTTGTCGATGATGATACATCCAAAGACTTGTTTTTCCCCTTTTCCTTAATTTGATTTTCTTCTTTTTTCAACTCTCGTTATAATATAATAATTTAAAAAAAAACTCAATGATAAAGGCTAAAAAATAAGGTTTGTTGAAATTATCAATTTGATTTGTTGAAACCATTACGTTAAATGGTTTAAAAACAAAAAAATCAAAAAAATTAACCAAAAATTGTTAAGACGATTAACCATTTATAATAGATTAGCTCAGGATCGAGATATTAAAAAACCGATACTTACAATCAGGCTCAAAAAATAGGATCACGGATCGGTTAACCAATTCATAAACATACCTATAGGGATCTGTGACTAGGGAACTGTGATTTATGTTTCCAGAAGTCAAAAAGGCTTATTAGTAACAAGGAAATCACTTTTTGCATTAGAGTGTGTCGACTCGCTTAAATGAGGACGTTAATTTAATATAGCTTTCCACAAAAGACATTTCACTTTCATAGTGCTAGTGCCTATGTATATCGCGTCTATATAAGGCAATAATAGTATGGAATATGTATATAGGTATACATTATTTAATCGTGATGTATACCTATGATGTATTTTTTATATATCCTATTTTTAAGTCACAATTTTATGATTGTTTAGTGGTAATTATTTTCAAGATGTCCTTAAATAAGTAATTAATTTTCATTAGGGTTCTAAACAAGAAATTATTTCGACTCCACATCCTATTTTAAAAATTCCACATATAAAATATACAAATTTGACATTATTCATCCCTCTTATTTAACATTGATAAGGGTATTTTTATAATTTTAATCTAAAGTTAGTTTTTGTATTTGTTGTATCCCTCCAGCCAATTTACCTTCCCGTCAATTCCAAGTCTCGATATTTTTGCTTGAACTTCCAAATAGTTATCATTATCTATTTACTTTGTGTCAATTAGTAGTGCTATTAATATATGTATGGTTAATTTTTTTCATTTATAAATCACTTTCTTTGTTTATAATAGTTCCAAATAACTCCTTCTTTTTTACCTACCTCTTTTCATTTTAGTATGCTAACAAAAAATGAAGAAGACAAAGAACAATTAATTTTAGAACATGAAGGATAATTAATTTTACAATAACTCTTTCTTTTTTGCTACCTCTTTCCATTTTGGTATGGTAAAAGATGAATGAAGAGGACAAAGAGCAATTAATTTTAGAACACAAAGGATAATTAATTTTATAAGATAAGCATGGTATTTCCTTTTAATTTGGTATGAGTTTTTATTTTTATATGCAAAATTTTATGTTTCTTTCTCTTAAAGTGCAAATGGTTTTTTCTCCATATTCTTTTTTGTTGTTAACTCATTTAATTGAAGAAAAACATCAACTTTGTTTTGACACCTATTTGTTTTTGTTAGAAATGCTTGTAATTTGTTTAGAGCATGTATTGTTGTAGGGATGACTACAGGAAATGGATCAAGAAATTACGAGGGTCGACTTCCAATAACCATGTATAAATTTTCGTTGCAATATGAGGGGATTGTTAAATGATTTGATTCACAATCTTTCAGATAAAAGAATTAGAAGGCCTAGTATATTATATGTGTGATTGATTGATAAAATATAATATTAAGTTTAGGGAGAAGTGGCTTCAATGGTGATTGTTTCTATTTTTTATTTTCTTTTATGTTTCTTATTCTTTTTAGCAAGCCCCCGACGATGATGCTAGTGTTTCAGCATTATACATACTCAAAGGTCTTAAATTTTGTGATTTTCTTCGTTCCATATTTAATTTTTTTAATGTACAAATTATTCAATATGTTGAAATGTTTGTCATATTCGATTCTTTTTTTTAAATTATGTAATTTGTAAGATGAATGTTAAAATTTTTTTGTTAGCATGAATTTTAGAAAAAAGAAATAAATTTTTTTTTTTTTTCAATATAAATCAAAGAAACGACTGATATACATAATTTTTTCACTACGGTTTGCTATTGGTTATGTGGATGTTGTGTTTTAAACTTTTACTTTTCTATATCCTGTATTATATTTTCTCATGAACTTTATTTCCCCTTTTGCGGTTTAGCTGTGATAAGCTTTATATTTTTTTTTTCCTTTTTTATTCTTTCACAATATGAGATTATAATTAGAGGTTGAAAGTATTGTCATATATCATCTATTATTTTATGATTTTTAAGGTTGTATCTTTTTCTTGTTTCATTTTAATTCCTCTTATAATATACGAATTATAATGATTTTTAACTGATGGTTTTAATTTTATAGGGGTGCATTGGTCAAGAGAGACTTATTTCCAATTTGTTATAATTATCCAGCTAAAAGTGAACCTTAACATGCAAAATTTTTCTGTAAATCTTATTACTTTATTTTGTTGTAAAGTGGTTATTAAGTAATGAATTATGTACGTAATTGTATAGTCTATAAGTATCAACCTATGGTTTTTTTCCCCATTACAACGGGGGATGGGGATTACAATGCCGTTAGCATCAATGTATGGTGTTAAATTATATTGTTATTGTAGCAATTAGATGCAAAATTTATAAGATAGTGTAATTTTTTTCTAACAAATTTTATATTGTAAAATTTATGAGATAATTTGGAGCTTGTTAAATTATTAGCCTATTAATTTGGAGCATTTTGATAGAAAAAAACAAGAGGAAAAAAATAAAAGGAAAAGGGAAAATAGAAATTTGAACCATCTATGTACAAGTTTACTAATTTATGATTAATGGGTAATGACGATTTAATGATCTATAATGATAGTGTAATAAGGAATGGCAAATGCTTAGTTTTTTTAATGCAGAGATATGTTAGAATTATTATTTCAAATTAATCTATAAATAATAGAAAAAAATTTTGAGTAATAAATCATTCACCTATGGAGCAAATGAGATAAAAAATAAAATGATCTAATATTGATTTCCTTATTTGGAACAATAACCTTTCTAATATACCTATAACAAGGCAGTTACATCACCAATCCCATTGATATGAGAGTGAATGGATAAAATGAGACAAATAATTGTAAAATAGTTTTAATGTTATCGTCTTTTATTTTTAAATTTATTTTCTTAAAAAATGTTCATTTTGTTCAAACAACTTTAGCAATAGACATGATATAGAAATAGAAGCTCCCACTAGGCGTTGAGAATTCATAAATTTTATATATTACTATATTATATATGTAATTTCTTTTGGTGTTGTTTCATTTAAATTTTACACACGCAATGTAGGGAGGAAATTATTTGTACCATATAATTTAAAAAAAAATCGATAAAACAAAATTATAAAAAGATTATAAAAGTAGTGTATCGCATCTTGGTGATGCGATACAGATTTTTTAAAAATTATAAGTGTATCGCATATTGGTTGTGCATACACTTACATGTGTATCGCATGACCAACAAGTGATACACATATAAATATACGTGTATCGCTTATTGGTTATGCGATGCAGGGTCAGACGAGTATCACATAACTAACATGCGATACTCAAGCTCCTAAATTTTATTTATTTTGCCTAAGTTGCTATATCTCTATTCGAAGATGCGATACAAGTATAAATACTTGTATCTCCATT
Source organism: Combretum micranthum (assembly GCA_024138025.1). Lineage (NCBI taxonomy): Eukaryota > Viridiplantae > Streptophyta > Magnoliopsida > Myrtales > Combretaceae > Combretum > Combretum micranthum. The sequence continues at coordinate 194,747 of JAMXBD010001198.1, forward strand.
CCAAGATACAATAAGGAACACTATTTTTGTAATTTTTTTGTATAATTTATATTTATGTATTTTTTTTAAGTCAACCTTAAACATGTGTTTAACCCCAATGCAGGTGCACATATGTTAGTATGTTATTATATATATATATATTAAAATTTATTTTTAAATAATTTCGATTTCTTCATTCAAATTATTAATGATTCCATTTCAACGATAACTTTTGATAACTTTTTGGAATTTATCATTTAATTCAAATTTGATGATATTTTGAGTTTTATATAAATTTATCTTTTACTTAATGAATTTATTTATCTAGCCAAACTTAATTATTAATTAGTATAAAATTGATGCATAAATGATCAAAATGGTAAAATTTACTTTCCCATCAAAATACACCATTTATTAATTGCTTAAATTTAAAATAAGCAAGTGAGATAAGATAAGAGAAAGATAATTAAAAATCGTGAGTGATAAGTGTAATTTAGTCTTTATTTAGGAAAAGTTTTGAGCTATAATTGATATAATTTTATGGTTAATTATATGAATTTGTTTTTTTTTCTTTGGCTAATGTGAAATGATACTTAATTTGATTAAATTGTGACTTTAGGGTTTTGAGAGATTAATTGAGCTTAAAGAATGGTTCAATTGAGTTTACAAAAGAATTGAAGAAAAATTGAGGATTTAGGAAGTACACGAGCTCAGGACCATAGAAGTGTTGTAGTGATATACGATATAAGTAAAAGGTTGTATATTAAGAAGTTGGAACGGTCCATGACCCAATACCAATCTACATGTAGGGGCCATGTAAATTCAAGGAATAAGAACTATAGACATTGGAGGGGTACACGATTAGATCGTTTAACCATGGACAGGTCGTATAGTTCCGTTGGAGAAGAAAAGTTAGAGAATAGAGAATTACATGACCCGATCTCAAAGTTGTGTATTGCTTGTGCATCCTTAAATTTATGAGAATCTTTTTTGAATTTTTTCAATTTGAGGAAGATTATCTTGTAAAAGACTCTCAAGGACTCTTATACATATAAATTGAGTTTTGAAGCTAAAGAAGAAAGAGGATCATTATTCAAGCAATTTTAGAGAGAGAATTCAATAAGCAAGTTAGACATCATTGGAGTAGATTGCAAGATTAATTACTTAGAGGCTTTTACTTAATTTCATTATGTCCTTTTTCTGTATATTTTATAGTTATTGAATATTTTATGGAGAGTAAAGAGTTTGTTTAGATTTTTGAAAGACATTATATTGCTATATAATTGGGATTGATTGTTTATTCAATAAATTATTAATTTCTTAATTCTAATTATGTATTCCTTAATGTTTTCTTGAGTTAATATTTTCATAGTATTAATTCTTGATGAATTATATATAGTGATTGAAAGATTGCTATTATAAGTAGATACAACATAATTAGTGGAATTTGATTGCAATATGGACATATGATGACATAAATCTCTTTTGTTAGTGTCATGCCCCAAAGGGTACCCTAAACGCGACAGTCCACCACACTCGATATTTAAACTCACGTATGATAATCTTAGTCATCTCATGAGTTTAGACACCGGATGTAAGGCTTACGTTCACCATGTAGGGACCTCACTTTGAATCGAAATAGCTTAAGAACACATACATAGTAATAAGAATATAAATCATAACAGTTATGACCAAGATTAATCTATTACAAAGATTTAAAGGGCATACCCCCGTCAAAAAATTAAGAGTCTTTAGGGTCCACAAAAGTCTCTTACAACAACAACAACAACAACAACACACACACACACACACACACACACACACACACACACACACACACACACACATAATTAAGGAGATTTAACTAGAATTCTATGCCTAACATCTAGGTCCTGACTTCGTTAAAAAGCTCCTTAAATTCCAAAAGTTGTACCTGAGAACAGTGGCCTCTTGGGGATAGCCATAAATAATTGTACTACAATAAGAAACTGTGAGGTTATAAGCTTGCAAGCTTAGTGACTTTCACTTCCAAATTCAGTACTCCATAAAAACAATAGGGCAAGCAAGTTATATTAAACAATCATATGAAATACACAAGCACCTGAGTATACAATACATAAGACTTTCCGGGAGTCCTATGTTGAATGGATTTGCATCCTCCATTCGGAGTTAGGTGTTTCAGGCCTATACGACCATAGATTTCAATTCTTCTCTCATTTGTTTAGTGGTTGTTTTAGGTGTCCATCTACTCGTTAATTATGTGATTCCAGTGCCTACTCCTCTTCCATTTTAATTCAGGCGACCTCGTGCCGATAACCGAGTTTTCAGGCCCACTCGTTGCTTAGCTATTATGCCTTTTTCCCACAAAGGTATAATAACAAATGTAATGCGACTCAATATATGTTATGCATGGGCAATTTAGTTATATGGTCATGGCATATTATTTAATTGAATTATAGGCGATCATAGAAATTTCAAACACTTCAATCCTATGCTAAATCATACAAATATTTATAACAATTCCCATTTCGATATCCTTATCATCAATTTAACCAAATAAAATTCACATGCGCATTCCGATTTTTATCTTGTCCTAATTCTAATGCCACTAACATTACAAGCAAAAATCATAAGCATGTATTTAAAGAAAGTAAACTCACTTTGCCATGGAGAGAAATTCCTCTTAATCGTAATAATCCTTGGGAAGGTCTAGTTCGTCTCCCAAGTCGCCTAAAAAGAATACCTTTATGAGTATTTCTATAAAGTTTAAACGAAACTTATTAATTCTATTCCAATAAGTTCGTCAAGTTTGTCAAAGTTTGCTAAAAGGAAATTCCAACTTAAAATGGCCATAACTTGATCATTTTAACTTGGAATTTCGCAATTATATACCAATTTCTACCTATTCGATGAGAGCTATCCATTCCTAAAGTTATTTTCATCAAACAAGGTCATTTGGTTCATGAATAGTACAGTACATAATGTTATATGAGACTCCCAACCACTCATCAAATTCTAATTTCAATCCAAGCATCATTTCAAAAGCTTTAATAGATACTTAACTATCATTATCTTGAAAGATTCTTTTATATACATATATAACTCGATATCATGCATGATTTATAGGCTTTGATCAATCTATTTCCTCATGTACTCAGACAATGTTTTATGGGGTTTGAAAGACACTATTTTCTTAAGCTTTGTTTCTATCAAGTCTATTTTATGTACATGCAATATCTACAAGTTATTATCATGAATTCCATGATATGAGCTATCTATATATATATTCTTAATGATATTTGATTACAAGAATTCTTTTAGAAAACATTTGCTTTGCAAAACCTTTTAAATTACTTGACTTAAGAAAACTAGCTTTATTTCTTGCAAATTCACACTTGTATTTATTAAAATGCAACCCTAATCACCTATATGCCTAACATCTTCATTATTTTAATAAAATTCTTCATTTTGGAGTTGGAAAACAGGTGTTTAAATAGCGATTTTACCTAGTTACGAATTTACAAAATTTTAAGGAATGAAAACATTGTTTGATTTATATTTTAAAACCTTTTCCTTTGTTTTAGAAATATATGTTGATAAAATCCATTTATTATTGTCAAAATTAAGTCTTTACTACCTATATACTCTAAGGCTTCTATTTTTCTATTAAAATCTTCATTTTGGTATTTGGAAATAGGTGTTTAAGTGGGGGTCATTTCTAGATTCGAATTTTGAAATTGTGTTTGAGATTTTTTCTTGTGTAAAACTCATTTAATCTTTCTAAAATTAAGTCCTAACCAAACTTACTCCTTAAGGCTTCCATTTCTTTAATAAAACTCTTGTTTTATGGTTAGAAAATAGGTGTTTACATATTAACTTTTCCTTATTACGAATTTTAAGTTTTTGTTAGGGTTGAAACATAATGCTAACATAACTTTTGTAAAACTTTTCCTATTTTGAAAATATCTCTTAGTAGATCTAAGCTTTTGTCACGCCCCATAGGGATATCCTAAACGTAACAGTCCACCGCATGCCATATAAGAATCTCAAATTACTATCCAAGTCCTTCGGGAGCCTGTAGGGTTTTATTGATATAAAATTTCGAAAATTTTATTAAAACGCAGCGGAAAAATGAAAAAACTCTATACCAGTATCCATGTTTCTTGATTAGATTTGAACAAAAAGGGGGTTTCTTTTATATACCTTATATTGATGCTTCAAAACGATCAGCAGATCGGATTTGTAGGAACCGTAGTCTCTCAATCCCTCTACTGTATCCACACGCGAACGATTGTGTGTTAGCACTCAAGAACACGAATCCAATTCATGTAGGAATTATGTTTCTCCTTTTTCTCTCTTTTAGGTTTGCAGAATTTCTCTGCCGTCTAATGTAACGTCAAAGAGTCTGACCTAAAAGGCTATCTATAGATCTATATATATATAGACATGTAGGAAACCCTAAAGGAAACCTAGAAGATTATATGATGAGATATTTATTTAATATTTATTAAAATACATTATTTCATTAAATTAATTATCTATCATAATCATTTTATTCTTAAACTATTTAAGAATAATAAATATAATAATTCTATAAGTTTAAATATAAACTTATAATATATTTCATTCGTTCTTTTATGTGTGACCATGTAGGTACACCTAATGTGGCAGTAGGTTTTAAAAACCTTTAGACTACAAGACATCATTGGTCTCTACCAAGACTTATGTACCCAAATTAGGTGAATATCAGTAATCGATTTTTGTATGATCTATAATTTATGTCATTATCCTTTTTGTCACATGATATCTAGATTGAACATAAGACATGGAGTGTCATTCTTATATTGTTCAATCTTATCATTTCTGATTTTCAAGTGATCTGATAATACAAATGAAATTTATCACACTATCAATTCATTTGAGCATGGCCATGCATTTCTTAGTCTCACTTATCGAGGGGCCCAGAGATATCTCTCTCATAACAAGAGGGATAAATCCCATCTTAATCACTCAACTTTCTCTACATGATATACATTATGCCCAAACTTAACCTTTATAATTATCCGGTTAGAGACAACGTTTGATTGAGTTGAAACATAACGTTTCTCATGTTGGAACCTATGGTGATTTCAGGTCTAAGGATACGTTGACATAGTTATTATGAAAATCACTTATGACAATATTCCATGTAGTGATCTCATAGTGGGTCAGTTCAGTACATAGTCATCTAATATGTGCCTATGAGTTTCATTTGTATCACCATATAAATAGACATCCCATGTTTATCAAATAAAAACTCATACTAGATTTAATTCATTATCATTCCCATAACAATGAGCATCTAGGAACATTTAGAATAATAAATTATTCATGGATTTTTATTATAAAGTAAATATGCAAACAATATAAAAGAAATGCCTCTGTTTATTTATATATATAAATATCAAATGACAATATCCAGTAATTGGCCAAGGGCACAATCACTAACAGAGTCTTGTATAGATGTAAGGCGTCCCTTTACGACAATAGAATACTCTATTCAATGGAGTTAAGAAGTTTAATCGGAAATCAATAGCATTAGATAATAAATCAATACGCATAAACAGTAAGTTACAAAGTCCAAGGGGCATTCCCCACAAAAGAATATTTAATAGTCCATTACAGCCATCCAGTCTTTTGGTTTCCTGTGGAAGTCTAAACAAATTGAATACAACTTCTATAGGAAACACCTAGCTCCTGTACCTGAGCTGTAGCCTATCTTGGTCTAAGCCAAATAAACTCGTGCTGCAACAAATAAAAACTATAGGGGTGTAAGCTATACTAGCTTAGTGAGTGAAAACTTCCATATCACAATTATAACACATCATGTAATCAAGTGATTAATCAGACAAATGATATGCACCAAACACGTGAATTCAGCAAACATATGACCAGTCGGAAATCATATGTGGATGGACTTGCGCCCTCCATCCTGGGTTAGCAGATTAACGAATCTTGCAGTACGACGCCGTTCAGGCTCATGGTCAACCAACTCATATATTCATTTTATGGATCACGATTAACCAACTCATATTTGTTTTATGGATCATGATTAACCAACTCATATTCGTTTTATGGATCACGAAAAACCAACAAATGCTAATACTCCCCATCGTGTTATGAATGCGTTCAATTTCATTTTCCATTCTGAATAATCAATTATCCAATTCTTATAGGTTATAATCAATATTCGCAGACAATCCATCCTAGTTCATCTATACAAGCAATGATTTATCACCCGACTTCGATATTCTTTAAATTCAACTTCACATAACAACAACAAACATATATAATTCCCATTTAACCCCATCATACATATTCATTTTGTCTTTGCTAAGTAACTAGTGCAACTATTATTACAATCACAAGCAATAATTGAAATTGGAAGTGATACTCACTCGGTCATGGTACGCTGATCTTTTAATAGTAGTAATCGAGTGGTAAGGACTCGTCGGTTCGGGATCACCTACCAAGGAAGAATACCCTAATAAGTACTTCATCACTTAACTAATCCAAACTATGCATTAAAACTAGTCAAAATCGTAATTCTCGCTATTTGCAGAAGTTACGAATTAAAACAGCCATAACTTGGTTATTTTAACTCGGAATTTCGCAAATTTTATATCGATTTCTATCTGCTTCGAAAGATCTATCTAATTCTAATATCATTTCCAAGTTTTGAAAGCATTTAGGTCACGGAACAGAGGGATCAGATCTGATCAGTAACCTTTCCTATTTCCGAAAAAGAGTTTTGTACTTGTTTGAAATGTACCTAGTTGATAATTCAAGTATATATGAAGTATGAATGATTTCCTAACATGAATGACATGTGATGAGTTTAATGTATGCATGATTTTGATGATTTTTGATAAAAAGAAATTTTTAGAATTCCTTACTTTTGCAAGGTTCCAACAATAACTACTTCTTAAAAATCTAGTTTTCTAACTTTGGCATCACACTAGTGTTTTGGATTTCATTCTTATGAATTTCTAGTTATCTTAATTAAAAGTGAGTCTTCATCATATATACTACCTAAGGCTTTCATTTCTACGTAAAAATTTGCATTTTACACTTTGCAAATATGTTTTCAAATAAGATTTACTCAAAAATCCGAATTTTAGAAAATCTACTTTTTGAATGAGTCATTTGGGAAAAACTTGTGTAATGCATTAAAAATTTAAGACTTTACTATATCTACTACCTAAGGACTTCATTTAATACATAAAACATTCATTTTGAGCTTGAACAATAGGTGTTTACTTAGGCATCATCCAAAGTTACGATTTTACAAGTTGACTACTAACTCAAAATTTTCCATATTGAATCTACTTCTTGTTTTACACATTAATCTCATCTAAACTCATTTCAACTTATAAAAATCACTACTTAATGATATATTACTTATACCTTCATTTTTCATATAAAACATGAGTTTCAAAGTTGATCCAAGGGTTTTTAAAATAGGGCTTTAAAGTCATACGAATTTTCTTTTGAACATTTCTAACAAAAACCTTTTCTTTTTAAGTTCCTGTCTTATCTACATAAAGATCTATCAACTATCACATTTATATACACAAGACTAAATCTTTATGAGCATTAATGCATGAAAACATAAAATATTTATATGAACATGAATGTCAAGTATAATATGAGTGTCTAAGTGCTAGATCTACTACTTATAATGCATAAAAATGAGTTTAAGGGTATGAACATATATTTTCATGCAAGATCTCTACTTTTACATGCATGAACATGATAATATCTCAACAAAAGCTCATCAAACACAAGATCTACTCTTGTGATGGCTTGATATTTATGTATTAGCATTTTCTTATCCCTAGCACTTGCTCATGGGGATTTAAGATGAAAATATACATGAATGATCTTACCATTACAAGATTAAGTAGTAAGAAAGCTTTAAAACTATCACCTAAAGATGGATTTGGTGAAGAAATGAACTTGATGTGTGTGTGTGAGGAGGGGTTGGGGCTCACGGCAATGGGAGAGGAATAGAGAGGGTTTTGTGACTTTTTTGAACAAATGAAATGAAATGAAGGAGAGAGAAAGTTAGAGATTATTTATATTAAGTGTAATTAGGGTTTATTTGAATAATAAAAGAAGAAAAATAAATTAGATAGAGGGAAACAAGGGGGGGATTTGCGGGGTCTTGTGAGGGGGAGAGAGAGAAAGAATTAAATTTGTTTGAAAAATTGGAATTTATGTAATAAAAGTGTTAAATGTAATAATTTAGTAGAAGAAACAAAAATTTCTTGGAAAAGAAAATATAATGAGTAGTTGTAAGGATGTAAGATTAGGGTATGGGTTATGCGTGTTGTAGGTTGTACTTGTGAATAGTGATAAATAGTTGACAAGACATCTACTTTACCGGTAGAAAAGAAAATACGGGAAAAAGGCTATAACTGTAATTTTTATTACCAGAAAAATTATAAAACTTATATTTTTGAAATCCTTATAAAATTTTGGTTCTAAAGAGTATTCCGGAATATTTTTTTGAGTTTCTAGTTCCGGGGCTCGCTTTTCCGTAATGGGGCTCGGGAAGGTCAGTTATAGAAAATTTTTCGAAATAAAAACTTTCCATGGTTTGAAATATACTTTGAAACAATATTTCAAAAATTATTTTATAAAAGTTCTTTTGATATGAAACCGAATGAAAGCTGGATATAGGGTTTCTAAGTTTCTTTCACAAGGCTTAAACTAATCCGGTTTAGGGTTTCGCTTTCCGGTTTTCAAAGTTTATTTGATTACTAGAAAAACCGGGGATTACTGCTTTACTCCTCAAAACCATTCATTTATGATACCTATTCCCTAAGCCCTTCATATTTAATGTCAAAATACTCATTTTGGAGTTGGAAAATAGCTTTTCTAAATAGGTGACTTTTTTCCATCCGAGTTTCCAAAAATTATTTTTGTTGCAACTAAAATAGATCTTGAACTTTTTAACATATTCTCATTTTTATTATGCTACTACAAGTCTTTTATGTACATAAGACAAAAATCTATGGCATTTATGTACTCAAAACAACTAGATCTAGTATATCATGCAAGTCATGAATGCAAATGCAACATCAACATTATGTAGATGAGATTAATAGATGATTACATGCACAAAATATCAATAATAACAACATAAAACAATAATATAGCAAAATAATAGTAAAACAACTTAAATATCAAGATCCACAACATTGTGATGGCAAGAATCTCATGCTTAAGTGTTTCCACATCCTTAGAATAAAGCTTATGGGGATTTTAGTGGAACCACACATGTATGACTTTGTCATTGCATGTTTTATTATGGTAGAATCAATATCCATTACCTACTTAGTGTTTGAAGAAAGAAGACTTGAAGAAAAATAAAGTGTGTGTGTGTGTGTGTGTGTGTGTGTATAAAGGGAGGGGAGGCTCACGGCATGGAGAGGAAAAGAGAGGAGAGAAAAACTTTTTCAAAGTTTTATTTTTGTGAAAGAAAAAGAAAGTGTAAAGGTAAAGGTATAAAAGTGTTTATATAGGGAAATGGATCAGGGTTTGTGTGATTAACTAATTGAAGAAAAAATCAAACAAATGAGAGAGTATAGGGGAGAGGGGCACCGGTTTAAAAAAAGGGAGAGAGAGAGAGTTGTGTGATTTGTTTTATATAATAAAATTCAAATTTAATAAATAATTTGAATAATAAAATGTACTAGAAAAGCAAATTTGTAAGGAAAATGATGTAAGATTGTAAGAATAGTTTGTAAGGATAGGTTGTAAGGATATAAGAATAGGGTATGGGTGGTTGTCCTTGTGAATAGTGTGATTAGAAATCAAAAGTAGATTAGACAATTAAATTACTGGTAGTAATGAAAATACGATAAAGGCTATAACTATAATTTTTATAAACCGAAAAATTATATAACTGATATATTTGGAAATCTTATGAAATTACAAGTCTAACGGTATTAACAGCATATTCTTGATATCTCGAGCCCTGAGACATGCTTTTCAAAATCTGTATTCGATCGGATTCAAAATAGGCCAAAAATTTACCAATTTGATATTTTTAAGCATCCTAATATTATTACGAACCAATCTATACTCTACACTCATATTTCGACTTCTCAGTTAAAGAACACGGAATTGTCGGATCTAAACTGCTAGGGTTTCTTGAGGATTTGTTGACTTAGAGTTTCCGGTTGACTTTTCGGTTTAAGGTTTAAGCTTGAAACTACCATAAAACGAGGGGTTTACAATTAGGTTTAATTAGGTTTTGATCAAATAGAGTTCACAAATAGGTAATGCAATTATTAAATTGATATCAACTAGTTAGAAATTAAGAATGTTGAAAGAGGTATTAGTTTAATATTGGAATTCTACTGATTAAAAATTTAATAATTCAAATTGGACTATATTTTTTATGAATTACATAGCCATATCTAGTCTAGTGTTGATTGGAGAAATCTAGATAGTTTTGCAATTGAAATTTGATAATATCATTCTTGACTTGTGAATTAATAGTTTTAATAGGATATTGATATTAGGGTTTGTAGTTAATTTGTTAATTAATATTACTTTAATTTTTAGGTTAAATAGTAGTAAAAGAAGTAATTACTAGGACTTGAGTTAAATCTACATGAAAAACGATACCTTTTCTTATTTGTTGTACTATTATTCGATAGGTATACATGTCTAAATAATGATTGAAACATAGTATTAAGTATAGAATTTTAATTGATTAAACGATCATATCAGATGGGTTTTTTTTATTCCTTGTTGTCCTATTCTTTTTCCATTTTTATTTCCAATGAGATAAACAAGAAGCTTTATTAACTGTTAGTTAAGATTTTAACAACAGTTAAAATAAAATAGGAAATTATTTAATTGTAAATGAGATGCAAAAAATGGCATATACTAACATTAAAAAAAATGTCAAAGTAGTAATCAAATGACCTTGAATGATGCGCAATAGAGGAAAATTTGTATTAAACCTTAATAAAAAAAATACTAAAAAGGCTTCAAAATGGTAGAATTTTACCTTGTCGAAGTTTTTATGGAAATAAAAAAAATACTTAATTTCAAAGGATAATTAAAAGAAAAAATAAGATTTAATAATGTAGATGTTGTTGATGCTTTTGATCATAATTGGAACGAAGAAATGAAAAGAAAAAGTTAAAATTTAATTTGCTTTGTTACATTAATGCTCAAGCTTTTGTTATGAGCTTTTGGGATTGCTGAAAGGGCCACCTGACTTGAAAGACCAAGTTTAATAGAATCTTGGGCTCAGTACATGGGTCACTTTACGTACCTATCCATTTGTTTTTTATTTTATTTTAATATTTTATATAACTAGTGTTGGATCAACACCATTAATTTTTCTTCCACTCATTATCTACAATAATTAATTTAATAAAATAATAAAATTGTATGTCTTCAATTATATAATTTCTTTGCTAGTTCTAATGTGATAGAGTCAATTAAGGTTGCTAAACCAGGCTTAGCATGTTCAACCTACAAAACAAGATATGGTGTTGCATCAATGCTTAATCCACCGCAACCACTATGATGCTTAAGTTAGTAGGCATGCTAATGATGTAACAAGCAACAATTATAAGTAGATGTCCTAGCAACATTTCCCTCCTCATGGTACTTGAGGAGGTATTTATAGTGGAACAATCCTTGGCAGTTATTCGTGTAGTAAGATCATAGGATGATGGATGATTGGTGAAGGTTATCATAGACGTTGATTAAGTCCACTAGTCCACAATTGGTTATGTTGACTCCGAGTAAACGGAAGGAATCTATTGAGTAACCTTTAGTCGGGATTCGTTTGGTCGTAGCATTCGATGATTGATACCTCAATTTGAATGAATCTGCATTGCTTACGTAACTTTAGGAAAATAATGCATATCTCAACTACCTTAGTCAACCATCTGAATCCCAACTAAAAGCTATCATGTGCCAAGCCAAAACAAAAAATAATGGAATTGATTAGAATTTTATTAAAATTTCAAATATCACTACTAATAGTCAAACATAAATCATAGGCCTCTCAAGCCCAATCCAACCCATCACCCATCCTAGCCCGGCCCCTTGGGTCTAGGTACGACCTTCTCTAGCCAATCTAGAGTCATGTAAGCAATGCTAATTTACTCAGCTTAGGACGCTGATTGTCGAATGCTGTGACCAGATATATCACATCCCAAAATTACTTAACATATTCCTTCTAATCACTCGTAGTTAGAGCAGCCAATCGTGAATTAGTATACTTAATCCATGCCTACGATAACCACTACCAGCCATCCATCATCCAATGATCTAACTACACGAATAACTGCTAAGGATCATTCCTGTATAAACACCTTCTCAAGTACCATAATAAAGGAAACATACTTAGACACCTACTTATACTTATTGCTTATTACATCACTAGCATACATACTAACTTAAGCATCAAAATGACCATGCTGAACCAAACCCCTTGATACAACACTAACTATATCTTTTCTTGTAGGTCCAACATGCTAAGCTTAGTCTAACAACGACAATCAAACTCTACCAAATTCAAACTAACAACAGTCACATACCTAAATACAAGACAGAGAAAAAAATGAGAAGTAAAGAAAGAGAAAAAGAGTTTGAAGACTCAAATAATATAAACATTGAGAATAATTATGTGCTTTCCCAATATAATATGATAATGCTATCAAGAAACATGTAGAATGTTTACTTTAATATGCAAGAGAGGAATATAATATCTGTTTCCTTTCTAATAAATATTATGGTATTTTGGTTCATGGAGTAGTCATACCATAAGATTTAGAATTGTTATTATTCTCTATTAAAGAACTATTATTTATTATTAGTACCAACCAGATGACTGTTCTAAATTTTTTTAATGCATATTTCATACTTTACCATGAGTAACTAAACCATTAGTTTGTAGAAAAAATCTTTAATATCTAACCACCATAGCTTACCTAACATTTAGAGAACCTTTTTTTTATGCTACCTAATATAAGTAATATTGAATTAACAACCCCTCTCTCTCATCACCTTGATAGTCCAACATCAAACTACTTGATAGGAATCAAGTCAGAAGCCCTATTACAAGGGTTAGAGTTAAGGGATTGCGAAACTTGGTTTAGAGAGTGTTGATTAATCAACCTTATGAAGATAAATGTAGTTTTCTTTATAGCTATAGGATTCATTCTACAAGTGGATACACATCAATTTGTGTTAAAAATGATGAAAGAGTAAAGAAGACAAAGGAGACTTGACAATCACGCCCATGACAATCATTGAAGACAAACGAGGAAATCCAATTGCTTATCATGCTTGTGCTACGGAGGGTCATCATGTTGTTGTGGATGATGAGCCAATAACTCCTACGTGGTGTCGTGATAGAGTAAATTATGGTTGTGACTTCATTAGTGAAAGATAGTGATATTTTATGTCAATGAGATCATGCCTTTTGGGTTGCCACTAATCATATTAAAGAAATTATGATGCATGAATCTTGTCCTATATCACACTCATAGTACACACGGAGCTTTATCAATAGTGACTCGGCCAATGATGAAGCCAAAGTTTGATTTATCTAATACTTTCCTCTTATTTTATTAGATATTTTTTATTAGATTTTTAATGATTATTACTACTTTGCCCTTAACTTAAGTTATGAGTATATAAGGGACATTCTTTGTAACCATTATGACTATCATTAGTTTGAATGAAATTTACTTCTTTTGAGCATTCTTCTCTTGAAACCCTACCTCTTATAAATCAATCTTGATTGTGACAAGTTGCAAACACGAGTGAGTTATTGTGAGTCATATCAATTACTTGCAAGTGCTATATCCCTCTTTGTTTTTCTTGGTGAGTTATATCTAAGCTGAGTAAAGAAACTATCTTTACTTTGCAAGAAAACCCTAATACTTATGATAGGTCTTAGGGCTTTCTTTTGGGTTAACTAATATTGACCTATAGATATACTAGTGATTAATTTCATAAGCATATCATATTTATTGGTATCAAATCACAGTTTATAATTAGTTGTCTCTGCCATTATTACGCGTTCATATGTGCTTGAGTTTTGTAGTTGTGATTTGATATTAAGGTTTAATATCAATTTCAAGGTTGTGATTGTGGTTTCTAGTTATGTATCATAAAGATATCGAACGAAAGTGTGTAAGGAAATTTTAGTGAGGAAGTTAATAGTGGAGTTCGCGGAAATGGAGAGGCTTAAGGTAATAATGCGTGTAATAGATGAGTCCAAATTGATGATGAGAGGACTGTAAACTAACAAATATAGGCTTTGGCTACTGTAGTCAATACTCTTACCTTAACAATTCAACAATTAGTGCAAAACCCTAATGTAGCGCAAGATCGTGCAGAAATACTACCCTACCACCTCCTGATGATGGTAGGCTAGGAGAAGTTATAAGGGGTGATTTTCATTATGGAGATGCCTATGGAAGAGGATTTAGACCACCTAGGGGTTTAGAACGTGTAAAGTTACAAATGTCTTCCTTTTTCAAGAAGTGGTATGGCGGATGATTATCTTGATTGGGAAGATAAAGTTGAAGGATTTTTATATGTTATGATATTGAAGAACATACATAAGTTCAATTAGCTGTAATAAAATTTATGGGTTATGCTACCTTATGGTGGAAGAATTTAGTGAGTACTAGGAGAAACGATAGAGAAGAAGAGATTTAGACTTGGCAAGAGATGAAAAGAGTGCTAAGAAAGATGTTTGTCCTGACATATTATCATCATGAGATTTTTATGTGCCTCCAGTCTCTTAGATTTAAAACTTCACAGATATGATACTCCTGAAGAGGCCATCTTATTAGCTCTTACGATGGAACGACAGAGGTTGAATTATCCTTACAAATTGACTAACAACATGTGCATCTTCTTAGAAATCTTATAATTCGGATAGTAGGAAATCTAGTAAGGGGACTTCTAATAAGTCCAGTAAAAAAGGAGAGTTTAGTAATTTTGTGAGAAGTAAAAGATATAATTTGATAAGTCATTTTTACTCTATATATTTTCATAGGATTTTAAGCTTAATTTGCTAAGAATTTCTGATAAAATCCTGCAAAAATCATGCTTTTAATAAATAATGTTGTTTTGAAGCTCTTGGAATCAATTAAGGAGCAAACAAGTACTTTAATGCAAATTTGGAGCAAAAACAACAATCAAAGCAAAAAATGCAGAAGTTCAACCCTAAAAAGACATAGCCGAGGCCAAAATAGAGAAAGAAAACAGCAAAAATTGATCTATCGAGCCTCAAATATGAACCTTTGACTTCAGTCGAAGTGATCGAGCATCATTCTAAAGAAAATACATTATCGAGCCTTAAAACTAAACCCTCGAAAATTGTGTTGCCAGACCAACTCCTTGACAAGACTCTCTCGAGCCTCAACAAGTTGACCCTTGACTCTCTCAATTTTACCCTCGATAGAGCAATGAACAAAAACACACAGTTTACTTAAGAATTTCCTGAAATCGAGCCTAACCTTGCTGAATACAAGCCTTGATCAATAAAGCACACAACCCTGGATGAGTGTTTTCACAAATCATATGCGTGTGTGAAAAGTTACCAAATTCTGTTAGAAATGATCTACTGAATCTGCCACGTGTCAAATAAAGATGACCATGCTTTCTTTACCTAGTAGTCTATCAATAAACGTGCAAGCGTGCATTGTAAAGTATGTACCAACAGTGTAAATCAATATTAACTTAGAGTAGATTTCTAAAGGATTTTTAGGGTAAAAGAATTTCCATTTCTTTTTACTTGAAAATATCTTCTATTTTCTGGGTAAAATCAATTTAACCCAATGTTTGTAATTTCTTTGAATCTTTGAGCAATTAATTGATTCATCTTTTGAGCTTGTTTTATTTCTTCTAATTTGTGCTTATTTTGATAAATCCATGGAGAAATGAAATCCTACAGCTTAGGGATTACGAATCTAATTCATGATTTAGTCTAATTTCAAATGCGCTTTCAAGTAAATTTGGTTAGGTGTTTGTAATTAGTAACTTGAAATTAACTTGTGGTTTTTAAAGGAATGGTGCATTCTTTTAGAACCACGATTGATTTCAATGGAATAGATCAAAAGATCATTCGATTGAATAGATCTGTGGTTACTATGGAGTCGATCCTAACATCTCTTGCGGGAATGGGTGAAGACTTTCTGTCATTTGTTTTAAAAATTCATTGAGTTGTCTTTTTAAAACAATGGATTCTTATTCTTTATGCGGATCTAAGTGAAACTTCAGATTACTGGTTTTAGCTAGATCTAGAACTACTGACTTTGAGAGAAGCTTTAGTTTAATTTAGAGAATCCGATGGTATAAACACACCATTTCAACAGCTTTTTAAGAAGCTATCACCCTTAAGAAATCATTCTGATAAGGAATTGATGAATTAATCCTGATCTATCTTTTTCATAGAAGTTACAGGCTTACTTCTCATTTTGCCCAGTAAACATTTGTGAATATTTTTAACTTAGTTTAGTTTATTTTCCTTTTTAATCTTCTAAAGTCTTTTTTTGGCTAGACAATTAATGGGATTGAAAGTATACTAGATGCCAATCATTCCCTTGGACTGCCCTAAATCATTTACTATGCTACATTTGATGGGTGTGCTTGCCCTGTGAGACTGTAGTTGTTGATTTAGAAAATATTTATAAATTTGAAAAACTTGGTCAATGATCAGTGGAATTTGAGTTCTGAATTTCACAAGTCACATTTGAAACACAACACACAAACATTCACAGCCAAGTTTTCTTGTGCTGTTGCCGGGTAATAGTGTTGGATTCAACACCATATGAATGAAGGTAGTTCGAATAAAGTAAGTGTATTCGGCGGGAGAACACATACCATTAAATATTTTAAGTGCTTAAGAACTAGAACTAGGCCTAGGCATATTGCTTCTCAATATCCTAATAAGAGAGTAATAGTAAATATTGGTGATGAAGTTGTTAGTGTTGGCAAACCAGATAGTATCCCAACAGCATTAGATACTTATTATGGTGAAGTAATGTTGAGGTTAATGAAGAATAAGGAGAAGACCAATATATGAGTATTAATGTGTTGATAAGAACACTTAAGGTATCTCAGTCTTTTGATGAGGAGCAGGGGAAATTTTGTTCCATTTGTTTGTAGAGTAAAGGAGAATTTATATGCACTCATCATTGGAGGGGGTTGCACCAATGTTGCTACTACTGCTTTAGTAGACAAACTAAAGTTACGTACCATACCTCATCCAAAACCATAAAAATCATATTGGCTCAATGAGCAAAGCAATTTACAGTTGAATCAACAGGTGAAAGTACCTTTTAGTATAGGTGACAAATATAAAGATGAAGTTTTTTGGGATGCGTTACCTATGTGTGCCGTAATATCTTTTTACGGAGATCGTGTTTGTTTGATTGCAAGGTATGGCATGATGAGTATAGAAATACTTATTCATTCCAAAAGGATGGTAAGAAAATAATTTTGAATCCTATGTCACTAGCAACAGTTAAAAAAGCTTAACTATAGATGAGTAGAGTAATGGAGAAGAAATCCACGTTTATGTATTGCATGCTAGGAGAATATTAAAGACAATAAGGCAAGCTTCTTTACCTACAATGGTACAACATTTGTTGGAGGAATTTGCAGATGTATTCCCTGAAGAACTTGCTAAAGGGTTGCCACTTATTAGGGGAATTAAGTGTTAGAGATCTCCAACCCGGAGCTGTGTTGCCTAATCGTCTGACTTATCGGATAAATCTTGAGGAGAAAAAGAGTTGAAAAAATAAGTTGATGAATTGTAGGAGAAGGGATATGCTAGAGAAAGTATTAGCTTATGTGCAGTTCCAACCCTCTTAGTGCCTAAGAAAGATGGATCATGGAGGGCGTGTATTAATAGTAAAGCTATCAATAAAACTACTATCAAGTACTGGTGTCTCATACCATGTTTCGGTGATATGCTAGATGAATTGAATGGTGCACAGATATTTTGTAAGGTTGATCTTAACATTGGATATCATCAGATCAAATGAGAGCATGAGATGAATGGAAGATTGCTTTCAAGACAAGGCATGAATTATATGAATGGTTGGTGATGCCTTTTGGCTTAACTAAGGCCCCGAGCACCTGCATGCGTCTCATGAGTTATATCCTGAGAGAATTCTTGGGAATGTTTGTAGTAGTATATTTTGTTGATATCTTGGTGTATAACAAAAATTTGGATAGTCATGTGTGCTATCTATGAGGTGTATTTGAAGTGTTAAGATCAAGGAAATTATATGGCAATCTTAAGAAGTGTTCTTTCTGTCAATCAAAGGTGAGATTCTTATCTTTTATAGTTTCTAGAGCAGGGATTCGAGTAGATGCTAGAAAGATAAAAGCCATTGTTTGCTAGCTAATACTTAAATCTATTGCTGATGTTCGTAGTTTCATGGACTTTCTTCATTCTATCGACAGATTGTCAATAATTTTAGTAGTGTTGTTAGTCCTCTTACTGTGCTTACCAAGAGGAACATTAATTTTGTGTGGAATGACATTGCACATAATAGTTTTGATGAGATAAAGGCTAAATTGACTAGTGCACAAGTGTTAGTACTACTTGATTTTGAAAAAACTTTTGAGTTAGAGTATAAAGTATCAGGAATTGGAATAGGAGCTGTTTTGATGTAAGAATGACGCCCTATTGCTTATTTTAGTGAGAAGTTGAGTTGAGCTACGTTGAATTACTCAGTTTATGATAAGGAGTTTTATTATTAAAACTCACAATGTGACAACATTATTTATTGCCCAAGGAGTTTGTATTTTATACTAATCATGAAGCATTAAAGCACTTCAAAGGACAACAACGACTTTCTAAGCAATAAGCTAAATGAGTTAGGTTTCTAGAGAGTTTCGCTTATGTGATCAAATATAAGAAGGGGAGTATTAATGTAGTTAATGATGCATTATCTCACATGTGTTCTTATTACTTCACTTAAAGTTAAGATGTTGGGATTTGAGTTGTTGGAAGACCAATATGTTGGTGATGCTTTCTTTGGTTCTATTGTGACACAATGTGTGATGTGGAAGTAGTTGATGGATATTATGTAATAGATGGATTTTTTTGTAGAGGAGGAAAACTTTGCATTCCTAGTGGACTTTTTAGAGAGTTGTTAGTATGTGAAGCACATGCAAGTGGATTATCGGGATATCTGGGAGAAAGAAAAACATTAGAAATGTTGAAAGAGTGTTTTTATTAGAAGGGGATGATGAAATATGTTCATAAAGTTATTGAGAGATGTGCTACATGTAAGAAAGCTAAGAGAAAGAAAGAGTCGTAGGGAAAATATTTGCCTTTACCATTGCCTACAGATCATGGGTTGATGTTAGTATGGATTGTCTCTTAGGTTTACCTAGACCTTAAAGGGGAAAAGACGCAACTATGGTGGTAGTTGATCGTTTCAATAAGATGTTTCACTTTTTGCCATGCCATAAAATAGATGATGCAATGTATATTGTTAATTTATCTGTATTGGAGATAGTAAGATTGCATGGTGTGCCATATAGTATTGCTTCAGATAGAGATGTGAAGTTCTTAACTTTCTTTTAGAAGATATTGTGGAAAAGGCCAGGGACTATGTAAATGTACAGCATTGCATGCTTTCCTCTGACTGATGGACAAATAGAAGTTATTGATCGTACTCTTGGAGCTTCGCTTAGAGCTACAATTGGCAAGAATCTTACTGATTGGGACTTATGTCTTCCTGTTGTTGATTTTGTTTACAATAGGTTAGCATATAGTTCAACTAGGGAAAAACTCATTTTGAAGTTGTGTATGGTTCTAATCCTACTTTGCCTATGGATTTAATACCCAAGCTTGCAACAAAGGAAGAGAATCTTAGTAAAGTTAAGTGAGTTAAGGAGATTCAGAAATTACATGAGAACTCTTCTGATTATCTTAAGGAGACTCAAGAAAGGCAAAAACAATAGGGTAATAAGCATCGGAAGTCTAAATCGTTTAATCCTACAGCCTTGGTTTGGACTTATCTCAGTAAAGATCGGTTTCCACATAAGAAATCACATGAGTTGTCATCTATAGTAGATTGACCTTTAAGGATTATTGAGAATATCAACAATAATGCTTATTGCATTAAACTTTTAGGGGACTATGGAGTGTCAGCTACATTCCTCTTCCTCATCTTAGTCGGCTCTTGGAACTTCGATTCTTGAAAGACTTAGGGAGGGTACAGTTTGGAGCTAAGGTTGTTATTGAAGTGGGCTCCAAAGTTGGTGGTTAGGAAGAAAGAATTGGGTATTGTTTTGTTATGGCTTCATTGTCCTCATAGATGTGAGCAGGCGACTTAACCAATTATTGTGATTGGGGTTTTGTTTGTGGTTGAGGTGGGGAGTGTATATGTGGTGGAGAGTATGTATGGGTTTGTTTATATCTAGGAGATGGAAATGGTATATGGGGTGGTAAAGTGTTTGGTGGTGAAGAATGTGTTTGTGGAATAATTAGTGAAGGGGGTCTAAATATTGAGGATGGTCTAGCATCATTGTCATCATCATTCGAATGTGACTTTGCCAATACTGGTTGGGGTGATAGGGATTTGATTTCAAAGGAGTTTAATGAGGATGACCTTAAGTAAGTAGATCAATAATCTGATGCATGGTCTTCTTTAGATCACCCATGTCTTCCTTAGTTTCCTTCATGAAAGTGGCTAGATTTTCCTTCGTGCCTTTCACCTCAGCTTCTAGTTTATTGAGGTAAGCTGCTGACATTTGTGTTGCCTCCTGTGCAAATGGCACAGCTGCAACTTATGGATGGTTTACCGGTGGCTCTAGCATATGTAAACTGCCTCATAAACACTTGTTTATACTGTCCAAATGCATAAAAACCAACCACATCATCTACACTAGGTGCTTCACTTGTAATCTTGAAACTGGCCATGAAGGCCATGGTAACTGGTGGGTGTCGAATCCAACAAAAATAAAAGACCTACTCTAAAATTTGTAAATAGCAGTGAGCAGGATCGTCTCCACAGGGATCAGTGAAAATCTATTTCTATTTTAGTAACTAGCAAAAGGGAATAAAAATCGGGGGTTTTGTATAAACGATTAATTAGAAAATAATTGATTTCTAAAATTAACAAATACGTTTATTAGTGTAAATTCAATAGCAAGAATTCTAACCAAGGAATTATCACGATTCAATTCATAAGGATGATCATTGATGCAAGGATTGTTATTCTAATTCATGAATAAATTGGTTATAACCTTCAACAAGCTCTGAAGATCTATCTCTCCTTAGAGTATCGATAATCAAGATACGATCTTTAATTATTCCCTTATTGATTAGACAACCCTAAATAAGCTCTTAAGATTTAATCTATCAATAGCATTACTAATTAGAGAGATTACCAATTATAATCAACAGATCAAAAGCATGAACTATTTAAATTAGATCATAAATCACCATAACATAAATCAATCACTTATTTTGCAACTAATCATGTTATCGTATTACTTATATTGAAACGATCAAACAATTACGGATTTGACATTCCAAATAATAATAATCGCTTTGACAACCAGACAAATAGGCCTAATTCGTAATGATCAATCAAAACAATTCTAATAATTCAAATAGATGAAATATGAATATTCATAAACAAAATAAACTCAATAGTTCAATTGGATCTCACAATCTTTGATGAATTGATCCCGTAATAATCCTCGGCTAGATTGAGTAATTAGTTACTCATGATCAAGAAAATAAAACTAGGGTTTCTTGAGAACATCAATAACAAGAACAAACAATGAAAGAATGAATGAATTCTCTTTCTCTCTCCTCTTTCTTTATATATGTGAGGTAAACATCAGATATAAGGAGTGTTTTTCGCATGAAAGATGGCTGGAGGCATGTCGCAACAAGGCTGGCAGCTTTTCATCGCGAAACAAGCGATGGATGATGATGGCCGGCTCCATGGCCGGCAGCCATGAATCTCCCAGTGCCGGCCATGAATGTTGGCCGGCGGCTTTTCCATGATGGCTGGCAGCTTTGGACGTTCTGGACGAATTCCGAACCTTACATATTCTCCAAATGTGTTTGCTATTGCTATAGTTCATGAGAAAACTAATAGTAATGATAGCAATTCATCCCGAGTTTGGAATGAAATTGTGAGTACTTGTGTATTCCATTGAAAATGATATTGATCCTTGAAACTAGTTACAAACTCATGCCCAATTTCGCCAAACCGTTCCATTTACTTTATAAAACCTGAAACACGACATTAAACTCGATTAAGTATCAATTCATTTGGATTTCTATAAAATTAATAATAGAATTAACATATTTTACTCAATAAAAATCGAGTATATTCCGTCTTAACAGTAACTTCACCATAGTTTCCTCCTTTATTTTAAACACTCTCTACCAAGCTGAATCTTCAAAATCTCTTTTAAAATCATCCTCTATACAATAATTTCTCAATAAATCCCAGTTCAACATAGAATTTTCAACAATTTTCTTTTGAACCAAATACATGTTATACTTCTCCCTATCTTCGACAGATAATCCCATTAAAGGGCGAGGGGAAGTACTTACTTGCACAAGGGGTCTAGATGCAACTCTAGCTCTTTTTGATTGCTTTCGTGGTTGGGGTTGTGCTCTCTTAGGTGTCATTTTCTTCTACAAAAGAATGCAATCAACATAAGCGACTTTACATTTAAAGCTTAGAAATAAGCAGAATTTTTCCCTAAAATTTTTTGAAAACATAACCTCAGGGTAAATTGGTTTAAAACTTTTCTTACAAGCATTTTACTTAATCATTCCACATTGTTGTTTTGATTGTATTTTTACTATCTTTAATGTCTTTTTCAAGTAATCCAAAACAAACTAGGTTTCCATAGAGCTTTGATGAAGCCCAAAATTTTATAACAAAGTTTGTGACCAATTACCAAAAATTTCTAGCTTATAAAAGTTCATAAAACAGTTATTTGAACTTATTTTTAATATCAAACAAGTTTTTTTTCATCGGGCACAACAAATATAAAAATTTCTAAAACCTTGATTGCACAGATTTAATATGTTATTTGTCTGACAATCTCTTGTATATTAGGAACTAATGAGGGGATTATTATAAATATTTTATTATTTATTTTATTTTAGTGTTGCCTCCTCACCAAATGTAATGTCTTCTCATGCTGAAGCCACAAAAGCCAATAAAGCTCTTTGTGGGGATGTAAGTACTCTTGTAGATTCAAGCTCTTACTCACCAATTGACTGCTTACAGTCAATGATATCCCAATTTACACAAACCCCACACACACTTTACTATAGCATGTATATGTGATATCAATAAAGTGTGATACTTTCAAGATTGATTCTTGCCTATGTCCCTTTTTGCTTACTGTTGGTTATTTTCTGTTGCCTATGTGTGTTGCCTATAGGTATTACAGCTCGACTGTTATCCGAATAGTGTTGCATTAAGCTTGCTTACTACTACTAAGGTAGGATAGTAAGCGCTATATGATTCCATTGTGTTAGTGAAAAGCTTAGGACCATGAT
Organism: Combretum micranthum; assembly: GCA_024138025.1. Classification (NCBI taxonomy): domain Eukaryota; kingdom Viridiplantae; phylum Streptophyta; class Magnoliopsida; order Myrtales; family Combretaceae; genus Combretum; species Combretum micranthum. Next base: position 218,331 of record JAMXBD010001198.1, read on the forward strand.
AGTTGGTATCGGAGCTTAGGTTATTCTAATATGATCAACCATGGTATGGTAAGAAGAGTTTACTCGAAGACTAGATGTCTAGGACAATGCCTTACTACCACTTAATAAGAGGGTGATTGATGCTGAGGCATCAAGCCATGAAATCGCCATGAGGATTGGTGAGATAGCTGAAGAATTTAGGGTTGTTGTTGCCAATCTTTGGAAGGAATCTCAGGTATTTTTTGAATGGGTGAGAAACTAGATGGTGAGATATGTCACTATAGAGGCAGTAGAGGAGTTGAGGCAACAAGTCACATTGTTGACGCGAGTTGTTGCGAATGCTCCCGCTCAAGCTCAGGCTCTTGCTACTCAACCTAAAATGCCTGAGCCAAAACTATTCACTGGCGTGAAGGATGCCAATGGGACATGTTGATGAGGGCACAAAGGTCTCTATAGCCACAATGTTGCTAGTAAGTGATGCTAAGCTGTGGTAGTGCACCAAATATGAGCAGATCCAGAATGGAGCGGCACATGTAAATACATAAGCACAATTGAGAATTGAGTTGCGAACTCAATTCTTCCCTAAGAATGTTGGATATAATGCCAGGAAGAAGCTATGAGAGCTTTGCCATGGCAATGACATTCGGCAATATGTCAGAAATTTTTTGGCACTTATGCTTAATATCAAGAGTATGAGTGAAGATGACAACTTATTGTATTTCCTGGAGGGGCTGAAGCCATATGCCAGGAATGAGTTGCAGAGGCAACGAGTAGAGAATTTGACTTAGGAGCAGACAAGCGCTGAGCGCTTGACAGACTAGACCAATGATTCAAGATCGAAGGGTGCATTATCGGGACACGACGGTGGAAAGTCTGGCAAGTTGGGTAAACCTAAGAGTGGGGGAGCCGCAAGTTTTAACAGCCACGGTAGTGGAGGGGGCCAAAAGAAATTTTATGGCTCTCGAAAAATGGTACATAAGCAATGGTAATAAGCATACACTCGCTTTTTCTTGTGTAACAAACCTCATAGGGTAGCAGATTGTTTAACCAAGGTTGCACTCAATGCCTTAACAAAGAAGGTAGAGAGTGTTTGTCTGAATGAGGAGTATGAGGAAGATTGTGAAGAGTAACGTAGGATGGGAGCTTTACACATGTTGTCAGCCATTGGGAAGGCCTCCATAGTGCCCAGCAAATCCAAGACTGACAACGAACTAATGTTTATTCAATTACACATCAACAACAAGAGTGCTAGTGCAATGATTGATTCGGGAGCCACACATAATTTTATTGACGTGCCCCAAGCACAAAGATTGTGGCTAGTGTTGTATGATGATTCTAGCTAAATTAAAGCTGTAAACTCAAAGGCCTATCTGGTTTAGGGAGTTGCAAAGAGCGTAAAGGTGAAGGTCAGAGATTGGAGTGGGAATCTCAACTTCACTGTTGTCCCTTTAGATGACTTCATAATGTCTTGAGGATAGAATTTTGAGAAATGCTTGATTGCTTCCTTGCCAGCAGCTGATTGCCTAGTGTTCATGGGTGATAAGCCATGTTATGTACCCGTTCAAAGGAAGAAAGCTGGTAGTGGGAGTAGCAATGGAAAGAACATTAGGGCAATGATGTTTTCAGTGCTCCACTTGAAGCGAAGGCTCCGGCACCGAGAGCCAACATTCCTTGCCATCTTGACAGAAAAGGAGGATGGAGGGAATGCTAAGATCCTAAGGGTAATTCAGAATGTCCTGAAGAAATATGGTTCTGTTATGCCTGACAAGCTCTCGAATGAGTTACCTACAAGAAGGCCCGTAGATCATGAGATTGAGTTGATCCTAGGGGCCAAGCCACCTATCAAGGCTCCATATAGAATGTCATCTCCAGGACTAGCAAAATTGAGAAAACAACTTGATGAGTTGTTAGAGGTGGGTTTCATTCATCCATCAAAAGCACCATACGGGGCTCCTGTCTTATTTCAGAAGAAGCATGATGGGAGTTTGAGATTGTGTATTGATTATCAGGCTCTTAATAAACTTATAGTGAGAAATCACTATCCCATTCCTCTTATTGTTTATTTGTTTGATTAACTAAGTAGGGCCAAATACTTCACCAAATTAGATCTTCGCTCAGGCTATCATCAAGTTCGCATTGCTGAGGGTGATGGGCCCAAAACTACTTGTGTAACCTGCTATGGAGCTTATGAATTCCTAGTGATGCCATTCAGTCTCACTAATGCTCCTATAACTTTTTGTACATTAATGAATAACATCTTTCATGATTATCTAGATAAATTTGTTGTTGTCTGGCTAGATGACATTGTTGTGTGTAGCAGGACGTTAGAGGACCATATGAAACACTTGCATATGGTATTTCAGAAGTTAAGGGAAAGCCATTTGTATGTGAAGCGTGAAAAGTGTGCCTTTGCCCAAAAGTGCATCAAATTTCTCGAGCATGTGATTAAAGAAGGGCAGATCAGGATGGATGGGGCTAAGGTAGATGTTATTCAAGAGTAGCATGTTCCACGAAATGTCACTGAATTGCGCTCGTTTTTTGGACTTGCCAATTAGTCCCAGCGGTTTGTAGAAGGGTATTCCAGGAGGGTTTCTCCATTTACAGATCTTTTGAAGAAGGACCGAGTACGGTCTTGGAATGAGGAATGTCAAGTTGCATTCGAAGAGTTGAAGCGAGTTGTGACAATGGAGCCGCTCCTCACCCTACCTGACATCTCTAAACCTTTTGAAGTCCACATAGATGCCTCTAATATCGCTTTAGGCGGGGTATTGATCTAGGAGGACCATCTAGTGGCGCATGACAGTCAGAAGCTAAACCCTACTGAGCGCAAATACTCAGAACAAGAGAAGGAGTTGTTAGCTATTGTGTAATGCTTCAGAATGTGAAAACATTACTTATTGGGGCTGAAGTTCCTTATAAGAACTGATAATTCTGCGGCCAGCCATATTCTTACTTAACCAAAACTATCAACCAAGCAAGCGAGATGACAATAATTCTGTAGAGTTTGATATGGAGATCATGTATTGCAGTGGGCATACAAATCAAGTGGCAGATGCTTTGAGTTGAAGAGCAGATTTGGCCTATTTGGCAGAGATAGCCCAACAGTCTACTAGTCGAGTTATCGATACTATCCAAGAACATATTAAAGAACACCGAGGCTAAGACCTATTGGCTAAGAACTTGAAGCAGTTGATTGATGAGAGCAAGACTCGCAGATTTTGGGTTAAAGGTGATTTGATCTACACCAAAGATTGACACCTGTATGTTCCCAAGGCAGGGAACTTGAGAAAGGCGCTCATGAGGGAGTGCCATGATACATTATAAGCTGGTAATCTTGGTTGGTAGAGGATGATGAGCTTGTTGAAGCAGGGTTATTACTGGCCGGATATGAAGGAAGATGTGATGAACTATAGTAGAACGTGCTTAACTTATCACCATGACAATATCGAGAGCCAAAAACCTATAGGGATGTTGGAGCCCTTTCCAGTGCCTTCTCGCCCATAGGAGATTGTCCCCATGGATTTCATCACTTGCTTACCCAAAATGAACAAACTCTCATCCATCTTGGTTGTGGTAGATAGATTTCAAAGCATGCCACCTTCATTCCAACCACAAAAAGTTCGAATGCTACATAGACTGCCTAGCTTTTCTTCAAGCACGTTGTGAAGTTTTGGGGTATGCCTCAAAACATTATGAGTGATCGGGATGTCAAATTCATAGGGAAGTTATGGACCAAATTGTTCAACTTCAACATTTTAGGGTCCGAACTCAGTATATCCTCCAACCACCATCCTCAGAGTGACGGACAAACAGAGCGATTTAAGGGGATGCTGGAGGAATATTTGCAGCATTTTTTTAGAGCCAACCAGACGAATTGGGTAAATTTGTTGGATATTGCCTAGTTATGTTTGAACATCCAGTAGAGCTCTTCCTCCAATAAGAGCCTTATGAAAATCGTTATAGGTCAACAACCACTAGTGCCCCACATATTGGCAGCACCATATATTAGGAAATGCCCAAAGGCTTATATCTTTGCAATAGATTGGAAGCAAAAATCTGAATTGCTAAGGCTTATCTTGAAAGGGCTTTCAAATGCATGAAGAAATGGGCAGATGAGATGTATAGACCTAGATAATTCAATGTTGGAGATCACGTTCTCATCAGGATTTTTCCAAATCAGATCAAACCGTTGAAGCATAAAGATAAGAGACTTATGCAAAAGTATGTTGGTCCAGTCCCCATCATTGCCAAGATTAGAAAAGCCGCCTATAAAGTGGAGCCATTTAAATGGTTGAAATTTCATCATGTCTTTCATGTAAGTGTTTTGAAGCCATACTACCTCGACGTGGAAGATCTAAGGTGCAACAAGTCAAATCGGCCGCATATCAAATTCAATTTCAATGTTAGAGAAGCCATTGAAGACATCTTTATTGAACGAAGCATCAAAGATCCAACTACTGGAGCAGTACATACTGAATACTTAATGAAGTGGAAAGATCGTGGAGAAAAAGATAATAGTTGGGAGATGAAAGAAGATCTTATGCCTCAAGCTGAGAGAAGAGTAGTTAAAGCAAGGAAGATTCAAGCATCAAGGTCAAGCTCCAGCACACCTTACCGAAGACATCAATAGATTAAGCGGGGACGGTATGACAATCTCTTATATATTAGGAATATATGGGGGGATTATTGTAAATATTTTATTATTTATTTTATTTTGGTATTGCCTCCTCACCAAATGTAATGTCTCTTCATGCTGGATTCAAGCTCTTACTCACTGGTTAACTGCTCACAGTCGATGATATCCCAATTTACACAAACCTCACACACACTTTACTGTAGCTTGTACATATGATATTAATAAAGTGTGATACTTTTCAGATTGATTCTTACCTGTCCTTTTTTGCTTACTGTTGGTTATTTTATGTTGCCTATGTATGTTGCCTACAAGTATTACGGCTCGACCATCAGCCGAATAGTGTTGCATTCGGCTTGCTTACTACTACCAAGGTAGGACAATAAGTGCCGCATGGTTCCATTGTGCTAGTGAAAAGCTTAGGACCGTGAGAATTTGTGCTAAATAAAATAGTGACATAAAGAATAAGTGAAGAGAAGAGAAGAGCTTACCTCAGTATGTTGATGCTTGAAATAATGAAAAGAAATGATTTTATAAAGTTCGATGATGTAATAATGCCAAGGGTAAATGTTGCTCCATCGGGTTTGAAGAATTTTGAATGCGATAAAGAAAAAGAGGGAACGAACAGTTTTAGCCCTTTATTTGAAAATGCATCGAGGGACAAATTTTGGGCTCAACATTTAGGTTACAGCACATTTATTATCAAAAAATAAAAGAATTAGAGAAATGTGACTTAAATGCAAGTCGTAGCTTATTAAAAAGAATAAATGAATAAATATTTAAATCCTACAACAAGAATTAGAGAGGTCGCGGCCTAAATCGAGGGCTCAACATTAAGGCTCAATTAAAATCTGCAGAGAAATTCAATGTATTCTTATATCAATCCATTCATTTCTCTGTCATTCATTCTTACAATCACAAAATTTCATGAAGAACATATTCATCATTCACATTCAAAACGGGAAGAGGAATAGGAACATGTTTTAAAACCTGATATAAGCCTGACAAACCATCATCAAATAAACAACTATCTCAAGAAGGACAACACTTGTCCTGTCAAAATTCTCATCAAACTTTCTCAAAAGTCTTTAAAGAAACAGACATACATCAACCTTCTCATCTCTTCACTAAAACAGATCAACAAAAGAAAACAAAATTAGGATAATCATCTTAGGAATCATTCTCTTCATGGTTATATCTATATGAGTCGTTGTTTTGGCTACCAAAATTACTCACATACTCAACACTTTCAGAGTTCATACTCTCAGCATTTGGTCCAAATCCAGTATTAATCATACTTACTTGACCATTTGCCACAATCATACTATCAACTTTCCTACTTAATGTCTCTATCTTGGAGGTTAGATTGGTCACTGCATCCAGTTCAAACACTCCTCCAGATCTTTCTTTCTTTACTCTAGCAGGGGACCATTGATAATGGTTATTCGCCATATCCTCAAGCAGATTTAAACATTCTTTAGGAGACTTATTATTTAAGCTCCCCCTAATGCTGCATCAATCAATTACCTAGTCCATAGTTAAGTCCTTTATAAAATGTCTGGAGCTGAGTCCACTCTGGTAGTCCATGATAGGGGCAACGACCCAATAATTCTTTTCACCTCTCAAAGGATTCATAAAGGGTCTCACTAGTCACTCGTTGAGAAATTCTCCCTATACGTTAAGGCTCTGGAAACAAAGGATAAGAGTAACTCCTACTCATAATCCTACATTTTTATTTTAAGAGAAAATTAGACAAAAGGAAAGCAACAAAACACGTGCTAAAAATATAAAGAATAAACAAATAAAAGAATTAACAAATAAAGAATAAAAAACTATACGGAAAAGAAAATCAAATATATACAAGAATATTTACAAATATAAAGAGCGCTACATAGAAAAATGAAACAACAAGAAAAAAAACAGATATATACATATATGCAAAAGAAAAGAAAAAAAGACTAGCATATATACAAAAACAAATGAAAACAATAATATATACAAAAAGAAAAGATTATATACAAAAGCAAAAAATATATATAGAAAAACAAGAGCAAAAGCTATTCACAGTATTCACAGATGTTAGTGGCTAGATTAATAGACGAAATGTTTTTTGGATATTTTCCTGTTAGGCTTCAACTACTTGAATCCAACACCGATCCCTGACGGTACCAGAAATGCTTTTGCTGGTTTTGGATTGTGTTGTATAAAAAGCCTTTTAAAAGAACAACTCAAAGTGGAAGCTTTCAAAATTTATAAAGCTAATTGGTTCTATTTAACTTCGGTTAGCAACTACCAATAATCAGGCAAGCGCACCTACCAATGTAGTATAGAAAGAATTAGGTTGGATCCTAAAGGATCGGTGGCAACTACCCTACTCCCATTTCATCTATTATCTAGCCAAAGAAAATCAGAAGAACATATTGAAAACAAAAGCTAGATTAGGTTAATGAATATTTACAAACGTTTTCAGGGCAAAATTAAGAATAGGTTTGTAACTATGTAAGACAATAGCCTGGGGTTTACTTCACCAATTTCTTATCATATGAATTCAAATCAAAACTCTAAGAGAGTTGTTACTAGTGTATTTGTACTGTCAGATCTACTCAGGTAGGTTAAAGCATCTCTCAAGGTCAGTAACTCTAAATCTAAACCAGACCACCGAAATCTAAACCTACATAAAGCTTAAGACTCTTTTATTTTAAAACCAACTCAGTGAATTTTAAAAACAAGAGACAAAAAGTCTCATGACCGCTCTCTTAAGGAGATTATGACCAACTCTATTGGTACTTGCAGATCTATTTAACAGAATGACCTCTCAACCTATTATGTTAAAATCAAACATGGGTCTAACAAGTGCAGCACACAATTAGACTCACGAAAATAAATTCAAGCTACTAATCACAAATACCTAGTCAATTTACTTGAAAGCACATTTGAATTCATACGAATCAGGATTCGGATTTACAAACTCTAAGCTGTAGGAGATTTTTTTCCATGGGTTTAAACATTAAGCACGATTTTTGAAGAAATAAAATCGAATCAAAGAATATATCAATTACGATCAGAGTCTTACAAAAATTACAAATAATAGATTTAATTGATTTTACCTAAAAAACATTAGATTTTCTAAAGCAAAAAGAAAGAGTTCTTTTGCTCTAGAAATTCTCTCTCTACTCTATGTTAATTCTCTACACTATACACTATGTGCTACGCATGCTCTGCATGTTTATTTATATGCTCAGGGCACGGAAATCATGAATATTTTACTGCCGACATGGAAGATTCTTTATAATGGAATGCATTTTCTTTATGCATGTGCGCGTCTGTTTTGCTTGCTTAAACAATCGCTCATCGAGGGGTAGGTCGAGTGCTCGAGTACTGCATTAAAGATAGGGTTCAACTTGAGCTGATAGAACGCTGTTGTTTCTATCCATTCCTCCATTGAGAGCTAAATTGAGGGCTTCAAGGGCTCGAGACTTTAAGGCATGATTTCATTCAAACAAAGGTCTAGTCTTCATTCAATCTTTGTCATAAGTCAAGATTAGGACTCGACAGTGTTGCAAGAGATAGACTTCTCTTCAAATCCAGGGCTCGATTACCTCAGACCACGTATCGAGGGTCACGTCGAGGGCTCGATATAGGGCGTGGCATACCAGTTTTGCCTTGTTTTGCCTTAAAATTTTGGCCTCAACTAGTGTTTTTTCAAGGCTCGACAGTTCTATTTCTTGACTTTGTCTGTTGTTTTGCTCCAACTTTGATTCTAAACACTCCAATTCTTCTTCTTTAGATTCAAGGAGCGGAGAAACAACAATTAAACAATAAAGCACTAGATTCATAGGAATTTAATAAAAAACGCATGAAATTAAGTCCAAATTCCTATGAATAGAATAAAGTAAAATAAACTTATCAGCTATGTTAATACTCGAAACGATAAGGATGAAGCTTCCTTGAGAAGTTCGTCCCACTGTTGATAAAGCCTATTTATTCTTGAGTCCATGTTCTCGAAATATAGTGGGCATGTCAAGCCTAGATTTTTCATTTCCTAGTTTAATTTCTTTTAATCCGATCCGTATTAAACCCGAACCCATTTAATACAAACCCTCGACTAAGAATTAAAAAAAAAATTGAAAAACATTTTTGGAGTTGCCATCCGACTGGAATGGGAAAAAATTATAAGTTAGGATCAATGGGTAAGATAATCCTAACTTAGCTACTAGTCTGCAAAAAATTTGATTTAGAAACCAAACTTTATAAACCGAAAATTCTGGATTCAGAGGCTAACCTATTAAAACCATATGGTTATCACTTAAAATTCATAATTTAAAATTTATCCTTTTAATGATCAAAGATCTACTAATGTAAAAAATATTTACCAATTATAATACCTACAAATAATAAAAAAATCATTATTCACATTAATATTTACAAATAAATACAAATAACATTGATATTTAAAATTTATCATGAAAGCTTACAATATTTATAATGAATAATGAATTAATCCAAAAAGAATAATAAAAAAAACAAAAAGGTTTTTCATTCTTTAATATCGCCCCGGAGATGCCTACGTACCCGTTAATCGGGACCAGAGGTTACGTATTTCTTTTATGAAAACTTTAATTTGTTGTTTGATTTTAGATTTTTTAATTCTTTTCATTTTAAATTTATTAAATTTTCTTTTTTTTAATAGACTTTTATGTGAGATCCTAATAACTACTTTTATTTTTATTTTATTTTTTTAGAAATTAGGTTTTTCTAAGTTTTTTTTTTTTTAATCATAAAAAGAAGATTATACATATATTTTATGTATCTTGTAATATTTACAATATACTAAAATACATATATACATTTTAAGAAAACAAATTCTATTTTTCATTTTTTTCCTTTTTTTTTAATCACATCCTATATATATATATATATATATATATATATATTCAAAAAAAAAAAAAGAAATTATGGAGTCGGGTCTGAGTGGTTGTCGATGTCTTCAAGTTGCCTCTAACTTAGATTCGAACTTTTTTTCGTAGAGATTTCTTTGTGATTCTGATGTTATTTTTTTCTCTCTATTTTGTGTTTTTCTAATGTATTGTCATTTTTGTGTTGTGATATGCCAGTATTTATAGGCATTAGCATGCTCACTTATCGATTCACCTACTGCTCACCTACCAATACGATGTATCTGGACACTCTGGCCTACCGCTCACCTACCACGATATGATGTATCTGGACACTCTAGCCTATCGCTCACCTACCACGATACGATGTATATGGACACTGGCTTATTGCTCACTTACCGTCCACCTACCGGCTTGCTGACATATGCACTTGCCTCATTTGGCCAATGGAAGCATGTGGAAAAATAAAAAGGATAATTTGCCTCTTTGCAAAATCAAACCTAGGTCTCTCTTGTGCATTATCCATACAGGCTATTAGCCTGTGTCTCATTCTAGTTTGCATAAAAATTGTATTTAAGGTTTTCAAATGAGGCCCAATTAAATAAGTCCATTTACATGGGTATTTAATTAGGTCCAAAATAAATCTATAATTAAAATTAGTATTACATCAAGCCCAAAAATATTTTAAAAAATTTATTATTTTTTTCTTTCTTTTTTTATACAATTGTAATGATTTCTTTTTCTTCTTCTTTTTTGTTTGTTTTCCTTCTTTTTTTTAAAATCTTTATTTTTTTTGTAATTTTCGTGCTTAATATAATATTGATTTTTACTATAAATTGAAGCATTAAATGGGCAAAAATGGGGTGTCTACAGGAGAAAATCAAATGCTCTCTTTCATAACATATGACTCGGTAATGGAACCCTTCGGTCTTGCCTTGTTCTGCAAATCTCCCTTGAGAACTCCAATGTATCTTTCAACATGATACATCTAATGATATTGGACAAGGCCACATATACGTGATTCCTTTGGAAAATGCATAGATAAATGAATCATGATGTAAAAAAATAGTGGAAGGAAATATCATCTCTAACTTGCAAAGAGTTAGGATTATGGTTTTTTCCAATGACTCCAGTAAATTCACACAAAGTTCTTTGACTGTCAATTCTTTGAAAAAAATGGGAGATATCATATACAACGTTGTAAATTTATTTATCAAGAAACCCACGAATGACTATTGGAAGGATGCATTGCAACAGAATAGGACAACCGTGACTCTTCAGACCCTTCAAACTTACGTCATTAGCACCTAGGCAAGATGACATATTAGAAGCACATCCATTTAGCATCTTTACATCCTTAATTAAGTTACAAACCTCTCACATTTGTTGAGTCAACAATATGTATGCAACTGGTGGCTTGAACATGCATCCACTACGTTCTTGCAAATGTAGCTTAGAACGAATACCCATTTTCCTAGAGGGTGAGTTCTACCTTATCTATGTCTTTTGACTTTCCCTTAAGACTAAAAATAATCCCAACCAGGTTATCACATATATTCTTTTCAATGTGCATCACGTCAAGGTTGTATCATATCTGTAGTTCATTCTAATATGGCAATCGAAAGAGCAAACTCTTCTTACACCAATTTATGTCATCTTCATTCGTTCGGTGATAGAGCCGCTTTTACATTTTTTCCAATATGACATGCTCATACTGACTCAACTAATCCACAATGTCTACCCTAGTGAAATCCCTTGGTCAAGGTCTCATTTCCATGGTGCCATCAAAACTTTTACTATCACAACGCCATCTATGCATTAGAGGTAAAAACCGTCTATGGCTTATATAGTGAAACTTACTATTTAAATGCCCGCTTATGCAAACATATAGGACATACCTTGTAACCCTTGGTCGTCCAGCCTAATATGTCATCGTCTGCCGATAAATCATTGATAGTCCACAACAATGCAGCATGTATTCGAAATGTTCATCCTTCCACCACATCCAATGTTTTCACACTACTTACCCATAGTTCTTCCAGCTCTTTCGTAAGGGTTGTAAGTACACATCAATGTCTTTACCTAGAGATTTCGGCCTCGGAATTAAAAGGGACATCATCATATATGGCTCCTTCATGTATCTCTATGGTGGAACATTATATATAATCATAATAACCGACCACATATTATATGTTGCGCTCATGTTTGCATAGGGATTGAACCCATTGGTGGCAAGTCTTAGTCGCACACTTCGAGGATCCAACATGAACCAAGGGTATTTACTATCTAATCCTTACTATTGTTCAAAATCTACAGGATGCCTCCACACACCCTCCACCAATATAATTTTCTTTATGACATCTCATCTCTAGAGCCGTCTTCCAGCACATGAATAGCCATTGTAATCTTGAAATTAATGGAAAATGCCACAAAACCTTAACCATACTGTTTTCTACTTCTTTGAATGAAGCTTCCACCTTCCTTCACCTCATATTGGGCAGTTATCAAAATTTTGGAATTCTTTTCAGAACAGAACATAATCATTTTTTCACACAAGGATCGTGTTTGCATCCATGCCTAATTGCTTCAACAACTTTCATGCTTCATAGTGTGAGGATGGTAACAAATTATTGGCCAATAGCAAACTTTTTATTAAAATAAGCCAATTATTAAATGACTTCGCTAACTGTTTACTATCAATCTTTAGATTTATCATCTAAAGTACTACTAATAATAAAGAAAACTTTGTATAGCCCAGATACAACGAACTCTTTACTTTTTCAAACATTCTAGTTCATCGGTCCTCGTCAAATGCACTACTTTCATCTCCACTTTCAACTTCATCTCCCTCAAGATCACTTATGTTAGTGGCAAGGTCTTCCAAAAGTTTTTTAATCTACTTCATTTTCAAGTTATGTGTATTTAGGTGGAATACTCCCTTCATCTATGATAACGTCATCATTTACCTCATCTTCATCTAAATCTTTATCATGGAATATCTAAGGTGAGTAAGTCTAAGTCATTCTCCTCATGAGGAGGTGATACTCAATAATCTGAATAGACTGCCATGAACTATTGAGACAATTTCTAAAACATCATCTAATCAATCCATTTGTCCTTCTATGGTTTACAGCAGCTTGTAAAAATTCTCTAATCCATTTCTATATTGTGTAGTTGTCAAATCACATGTCATATGCCAATTACGTGCAACATCCTAAATCGGCATTTAATCAATTATCACATCTTATTCATATCAATATATTTCCATATAACTATCCAAGCATCTAATATCGAAACATTATCTTCTAAATTAAGATATTATTAAGCTATCTACATGTCATGCAGTTAAACACAATAAACATGTATTAAACAATAATACATAATTGCTAAATCCTAAATATATATAATCTTTTGAAATACTAACTAGAAATACGTAACTATTAATTAAATATACAATAATTAATTAATATATAAATACTAACATTTAAATTATCATAAAAATTGAACTAACCTTTTGGTGATTACAGTACTCCAAATACTCAATTTGAGCTAAACAATTTCTCATATGCCTATACAAAAATAAAAATATAATTAAAATTTTCATTTTATTTCAAAAATATAACTTTATATACAATACCAATAAAATTTATTAGCGTAAAAAAAATAAAAATGATGGATGAAGAATATTGACTGATAAAGCGAGTGATGAAAATTATCCAGCAGAGTGTGTGTGTGTGTGAAACGAGTGTCGTGTGTGTGTATGTGAGAGAGAGAATGAGTGTAGTGGTTGTGTGTATGTGTGTGTGTGAAAGGGTGCAATAGGGGAGTAAGCACCGAGAGCCTGTGTGTATGTGAGTGAGTGAATTGAGTGTATGCATTGTGTGTGTTTTATTTAGAGTAAGATATGAGGCAAATTTCGCCCCATGCCTCTACTAGAGGCGAAAATCACTTCTTGTCCCTCAATAATCCGTATTCCATGCCCATATTTCTTCTAGTGTTCGTATCATTTTTGTTTTTCCCAATATACTTGGAAGATCCTAAAAGCACTTCAGTTTCTATTTTTAATTGTTGGTATGATTTTCATACATTTTTGCATTTTAAAGTTAAATGGATTTAGGTATATCAGCCACTCTTTCGTTCTTAGCAACAAGCCTCTAGCTCCATCCATTAGGGAAAAGAAAATGCGCTATCTTCTCCATTTCCTTCCTCTTATATGTACTACACACCATATATGGTGTTGAGACATCTCCTATCATGACAAGAGTTACAAGGATTGCTTGAGTATTACTTTCCTCGCTAATGGCCATTTAACTCCCTTACTCTACCACACCTACATGCACCTGAAGAGCTAGAAGCTATACTTTCACTTACTTATAAGAAAACTGTTGAAGAAGAGTAAAGGGAAAAAACGAGAGAAAGAGCTATAAATAATTCATAGTAAAATTTTGGAAACATAAAAAAAAAAAAAAAAAAAAAAAAAAAAAAACACTCTTAGAAGCAAAGTGCGAAGAATGTTAAAGGCCTTTGGGACTTTATAGATAAAGGCCAATGAATAAGTCACAAGGAGACAAAGAGAAGTAACCCATCACACTCCAAATCCCTAGTTTGATGTCTGCACTTGAAGTTGTTCACACTAGCTACAAACGGGTTAAGTCGAGATGGTACAATGCTAAGCTTGAGTCGAACTTGACTCGAAATTTTAAGGTTCGAGCTTGACCAAGCTTAAAATTTTAAGCTGGAGTTCGACTCGAAATAACATTATATAAGTTTGAGCTTGACTTGATTAAACTTGCTTAGACTCGATTTATTAAAGAATTATTTTTAATTTTGATTTAATTAATATTAATACCTATACTTGATTGAATTCGATTAATATAAATCTCAATTCGAGTTCAATAAAGTTCGATTATGCTCGCAAGCTAATTGAGTTAAACATTTGAAGCTCGAGCTCGGCTCGATAAACTACTCGAGTAGCTCAAGCTCGAGCTCAACTCGACTGTTCTCAAATCAAACTCCAATAAATATCGAGCCAAGCCTGAGTAGTTTGTGAACCAGCTTGATTCATTTGCACCCCTAGTCTACACTTCTTATATTAGAGATCAGCATAGCAGATGTACTAACACTATTGCAAATAACCATATTCGATTTTGAAATTCAAAACGACTAAGTGATATTTGCTAGAGAAGAATAGCCATTGCCTTGGAGCTTAAACAACACATGCTTCACCTTCTCCTTTAATTTATGGGGTCTTATAGCAGTTTAGCTTGACATACCAACTTAAATCAAGTAGGTATCAAGATCGGCAAAGACTCTACCACATCTAACTCATTATCAGCTTACTTCTTCCCTACATCTCTGCTCGGGAACTCAATAACGTTCAGTGAAGGCTCCATTTGGTCTAACTTGCTATAACAAGCCCTTTTTAGCTTAGCAAAGGCCTGGTAAAGATCATATTTGATTTAACTCGTTGTAACAAGCAATCAGTAGCATCTCGACTCAACAAATTAGTAAAGGTTACGGTCGCTTAACTCGTCACCTTGCCAACTATACCTCAGGCTCATTAGCTAAAGAGTTTGGTGTAAATATAACCTCAACATCATTCTTACCCATCAGCTTTACCCCTGCCTTTGGGAGGGCTCGACAAAAGTTCAAGCTTAATTAAAACTGTCGAACAACCCACCAGCTTTTAGCACGTTAGATCACGGCCCAGTGAGTTTGGCGTAAATGCAGGTGGTGCCATGCGAGAAGCTGCCCTCCTCTAATGTCATATCCCATAGGATTTGCTCTCAACTGCCTTACACAAGATAGAAAGGGAGAGGGACTCGGTTGAGAATTGATAATCTCATATATTCATTTACCGTTGTGGTTCACATACCTTTCAACCTTTTACTAATTGGAGTAGCAGAGTACCAATGTTGAGACTATTCTCGACGCCTCTTAACTCGTAGTTACTAGTTTTATAAGCTTTCTACACCAACAATGTATGAAGACCCTCTAAGCTAGGCTCAAATCTTTGTAGCGAGAATATAACCCCAATAGATTTAAACCCCAATTTCAAGTTTCTATCTTCTCTCAATTTATGATTACAAGCACAAGAGGTGGTTTAGCCTTAATTTTTTGGGAAAATCTCATCAAATTTAAGGTTTAAGATTCTAATATTATCGCAAACATGATGGAAATTGTAGAAGTGTTCCAACTACTAATCTCTCTTGTTTATTTCACTTTATCCTTGATATCTCTTCCTCCTTAAAGATAGATAGCAAAAGTTATAACCTTTCTACGATGAATAATTTATTCATATTTGAAATTTCTAACATTAAACCGTATAAAAACTCACACAATGTTACGGTATCGATAACGGTGCCAATAGAAGGTGAGGGAATGAATAAACCATGTTTTCTTGAAGTTTGTAAAGTTTTGCATAATAAGTAAGGTCTTAGTTCCTAAGAATTAAATTAAGAGCACAATGACTACTTTCTCCTTTGATTTTAGAGTATTAGCTAGGGTATTTGATCAATAGAGAAGAAATATTTTTTATGTAAACATTTTTTAAGGGATGTAAGTGAGATAATTTAGAAATTAAAGCATTTTGGTAATTTTGACAATTTTCAATGCGTGCCATTATAATTTACCCAATTTCATATTACCAATGGATAAGAATCCATGATAGGGTGCATAAAAATATAAAATAATCATATGGTAGAAGATAAATTTTAGTTTCTTGTTATTTGGAAAAATATGTTTGTAATAATTTAATATTAATAAAAAAATTTAAATCACAATTTATGTTATCTTCTCTAAAGGGGAAGTGGATAATTCAATAATTTGACATGAAGTAAAGTTGACAATTGTTGACAAGACATGATAATATGAGACATGACACGATTAAAAACATGATTATAGAGAGAAAACCCAAGATATGATACAAAGACACAATTATCTTATAACTTAGTTATTTATGTTTTATAGTTAATTTCATATACTTTTAACACTAACATAAATTTGACACGATATAAATACATGAACCCAACTTATTAACACGAGCTGTAGAGAAATCTCACCTTTAACCGATTGTAATGCTCTTATATTTTTCTGTTTTTTCTATTCTATTAAAAATCTCTTTCATATAAATATACAATGAATTAAAATAGGTATTTTGTTAAAGTGGTTGCTGTAGATGGAGGGGTTCTTGATGATGGCGGTCACGCATGCGTCGCGTGAATCTCGCGCCTAACACATGACTTCATAGTGTTGCAGAGAAAATGACACTTGATGATAGGATGGCTTGGAGAGAATGACAGGAGAGGAGGAACAGACAGTCTCAGTGTCTCAAATGCACAAGCGATAGGTAAGAGAGCTTAAGTAGATCTCCTGCGTTAACCTTACAGTTCTTGAGCAGTTGGAGTAGAAATCACTTGAGTTGCCTTATTTGATCTTCTTGAATAGAACCTCCTTTGCAAACTATTATTTTTCTTCTTTCTCGAAAAGTTCTAAATGAGGAGGAGGAGTAACCGAATATTTATAGGCACTTGGTGTGGATGACGACCGTCAGATCATCTCAATGATTGACAGATGAGATAGAGCAAGATCAATTCATGCTTATCATGAATGAGCTCTTCATGGGCTAAGGCCCGTAGTTATCTCCTGTGTGTACATGAGCCTAACTGAGAAAGGTTGGATATGGCGGACCAGCCCAACAATCCCTGTTCCAAGCCCACCAAGCCAAATCTCCCAAAGCCATCCTAATAATTAAACCGGACTCGTCAAACCCTGTCACCTAACCCACAAGTCAAGCTTAAATATAAATAAAATTTATATTTATATTTTTAAAGCCCTATTACATTTTGTCCCTGACCAAAATTCATGGACAAAGTTCAAGTATTTTGGGCATTGCTTGCATCTATGCATAGCTTGATCAATACTCAGCGCATAATGCTGCCAAGTGCTCTTATAGAGTTGAAGACTCCACTTGTCATGATTGAGTCATTGAATAAAAGTCAAGCGCCAACGCTGCAACTTGTTTTATTACATATAATTACATTGTGGTGCGCGAGCTCGTAGCACCATTCTAGTTGCTCACGTCGCCCTATATTTCTCTGAATGATCTTGTCCCCATGAATCATTTGGTATCTATATATGTCATATATAACTCTTCATATGTTCATTGGATCTCATCATGATAGCAGGATAACCAATAGTAGGAAAAGAAATTGCAGAAGATTCTTTCCTTTTTTTTTAATGCTTAATAAAATTTACCAAAGAATACGTGATCTTCCGTTATCGAAAAGAAGCCATACCAAGTATAATGAAATTGCTCTACTGACTCTGAATGTCAAAGTGGATAATATTAAACTCTGTTTACCCGTTTAACTCCACCCATTCGCATTCTTCATGATTTATTCATATATATAGATATGTATGTATATATATATATATATATATATCAAAATGTAATGTCTGTCTACTGCCCATAAGCATCATAAATGTCTTTCATGAAAGAAAATCCGACCCAGGATCATTGTATATCACCCCATGTGAGATTAGGAAAATTAATTTCGCTTGTCGCAACTATCTTTGACGATTTACAGAAGCAAGATATATAATTTGTAATTTGACCTTCCATTAACTTTAATGCCATGAGGACCATATATCTATATAAATACATAAAACATATCCTCTGTCGTTGCTTCCCATATTTTATGTATCCATATAGATGCATTATTCCCCATTTGTAATAAAATAATACTAAAATGATATGTGACAATTCCTCTTGGATTAAAGTTGTAGTTCATCTTGTATCATATCAGTGCTATATATATCCCAACAAACCTTCAGATATACATACATATAATCTCATCAGATCGTTATTTGATTCTTTATTCTACCACATCATTATCCCATATCTTTATTTTTAACCAACTCCCATGTCACGTCATGTTCCACATCTAGATCCCAAACTAAATCCACCAATCGTAATTTAACTAAATCCAAACCCTTGAAGACATAGGGTTGAATCTTTCCCAAATCTTTCTTTTTTTTTTTTCTTCTTGTATCCTGCATAAAATATTATTTTCGTTGTTTTAGGAAACAAACTTTTTCCAAAGAAAGCTCTGTATGCCCCGTACCATAAAAAAATAGTGATAAGTATGATTAAACACTTATGAACGCTATCTTGGACATGCCAACATTATCATAGGCAAGTCCAATTATCAATTTATAGGATCCATCAAATAACCATCTTCTACTCTCAACTCGTGCAACATCAACATCATCATCATCATCGGCTTTTCGTAAATCAATATACTTATCTCCTCGCTTGATTAATTTGACTATATATGCACCTTTCTTTTCTATTTCTTTTTTGCAAGCATCTATAGCAGTAGATTTGAGTAACCCATCTTTGCCAATAGCTATTACGGACCGATGACGTCGCGACGCCTTGTTACTTTTATCAATTGATACCAGAAGTAGAGTAGTATAAAGGTAAATATACCTTCTTTCTTACATCACATTGGCTATATATATATATATATATATATCCTTATTATTATAATAATATTTGTATAATGTGAACCATAGGCTTCGCTTCATCTCAAAACTTCCTGCAGTACCTCTACTCTGGCCGATTCTCCTTAAGATAGGCAACAAATAACGGCCATAATTAATGGATATAAAGCACATCTCTTCCACTAACAAGCAGGGAGATCCAAAGAAAAAGAAGAATCGTAACACTCCAACATTTTAGTGATTTTTTTTAATCTACCAGGTGACATCTTCTAATTGTCAACATATATTAGCTGCAATACAAGGTTAGTTCAACGACACATCCAAGATCTTGCCTTTGCACTTTTTTTTTATACTCGTCTTTTATTGAAGATATTATCAATGTTAAATTCTTGGTTCCATTGGTGTTTGATTTGGCTATATGAGAATCATACCATAGCATCCTATCATCATAATTTACGGATACTTTCCCCAGAGTAGATGCAAATCATAATTTACGAACATTATCATCAAGATTTTTTAGTTAGTCAAACCATCTCCATGCCAGTTCAATCCAATAATATCCTTCATATTTATCAAATAGTATACTAAGCATTGTCCATACATATATATATATATATATATTATACATATACTATACTAAGCATCGTTCGCATATATACACACACACACATACATGCATACATATAATGTGTTCCATCTTCTTCTAAACCAACAGGTTTAGATGCCACATGCTACTGATGCACGTCACCTGCTCCTTTGGTTTCCATCTGATGATCTTAACATAAGCCCTCCATCGATCGCGAGTCACAAGGTTGCAGCGCTTGAAAGTGGCGGGTCATCTTGGTTGAAGTCTTTTGAGAATAGCACTAGCATTGCTTCGAACTGTATAGCGTCATTGTCCTTCTTCAAGCTATCCAGTATCTTTTTAATCTTCATCTTCTTCTTTATGTGAACATATATATATATATATATATTTGCATATATTCATTTCTCATTTTTTTTTAAGAACTTACACATTCTTTTTAATCATTCCTTGAACTTCATGTCATAGTATTACTTTCGCATCGACAAGCACGGATATCCAAAAGAGACGTAGTATTTTAGCTCTTAATCTCGACCTAGCCACGAGTTTACCACTTTCTTGTTCGTTAGGCTCATCGAAACTTCGAGAAATCAAAGTTATCTCTGCATATTGCGCATTACTGCGTGGAATCTAGCTTGCTATCATGCTTTGTTCAACCAAGATTGTCAACTGCTAAAGGGCTCATATGGAGACAGAGAAAGCTGGAGTTCGATCCAAGTTGAACGAGCATCAAGCGCCTCAAGAGCGCGCGTAGAGAGAGTATCAAGCACTTCAAGGGCAAGTAAGGAGCGGGTATTGAGCGTCTCAAGAGTGCGCAGAGGGGGTTATGCGCATCCTTCAATCATTGATTTTTTTTATCTTATATGTACTTTGTTTTACTCATTTCATTTTCTTATTACTTGCAGACGTCCCATATACTAATGTCAAAGGAGGTGACAAATAATCAGGTTCACTGTACAAGGGTTGACAAGCCAAAGAAGATGAGCCAAAGAAGATGAAGAGTAGCCAAGCAAGTGTTGAAGTCGTCAAGCAAAGGGACTTGTTGGTGTACCAAGATGATAATCTACCATAAATTCAGCTTCCACAACACCATTATTAAATATACATTCTAGGACAAAGCCTCTCACCTTAAGTTATGTGCAACTCTCCCCATTGATAGTGACTTCCGATTTATCGAGCTCAAGTTACACGCCGATTCCAGGAGCACCATCAGGGGGGAATCGATGGTACGTTTCAAGAACTAGCGAAGAGAGCTGCCTCTTTCCAGCACATACTTTGCATTCCTCAAAGAGCTGCCACCTGGATGGAGTGATTGGGTAAACTACGTCATTGACCGACAGGAGTATGTGAGCCTTTTAAAATAAGCTAAAGTTTATAGCATCATCATCACCTCTACCCACCTGTGGCATATAAGCACAAGCAAGATGGAAGTGTGGTGTGCCATCATTTCTAACTGGAGCACTCATACTCATACATTCATCACCACATGGGGGAAGATATCACAAACTCTTGAAGACGTGTTTATGTTTTTGATCCTACATTGCTCTGGGCTAACTAATGCTGCTGTAACTGTGACTTCACACGAAGAACGCGATCTCGAATCATCTTTATTAGCAACCCTAAAGCTTGTCCGTGATGATAAAAAGAAACCATGCTTCTCTGCCTATATGGCACAACTTTTGAAGATACATTCAAGGATAAATCCTTTCATCTCGTAACATATGCAACAACCCCCATTGATGGTGAGCTCCAATAATCGAGCCTTAGTTGCGTGCTGATTCCGAAGACACCATCAGGGGAATTCAATGTTATGTTGGAGCAGTTATTTCTATAACTTACTAATGTTGAAGTAAATCCACGTCTTGCTCATACATAGGCGATAGGCTTCATGCTTCCATCAAGACTTGGTGGTTTATCAAGAATCCTTAGCCTTTTCTGAAAATGCCCATGTGAGATACTGTCTTGCTTAGATGACTGTGATGGAGAGCTATATGTTGCATTTATAAATGACCTTCCTCCCCCAGTTGCTACATGTCTCATTGAGGCCAGATAGCAACTCCAGTAAATGTTGAGACTTTGATTTTTTTTAGACCTCATTACATTATTTCAATGATCACTTGACATTGGATGTACTACGGCAAGAAACATTTTGTGAATCAACCACCATGCTATAAAAATGTAATGGACATGGTGTAAGTTTAGCTAAAGGCATAGAAGTCATGATGCCAGGGCATTACCTGGGCTTTAAGGATATGTATTGTGGTGCTAAGGCATCACTCAAGCTTAAAGGCATAGAAGCCATATTGCCAAAGCCTTGCCCAGGTTTAAAGGTATGGAAGCCATGATGCTAAGATATTACCTAGGCTTGAAGGTGCAGAAGTTGTGATGTCAGGATGTTGCTTAGGCTTGAAGGCATGGAAGGTGTGATACCAAGGCATTGCTTTATACCATGTGTAGGTACGACACCATGCTGCCATACGCCTTGGAGACAATGCTTCTACAAGTCAGCACTTATAAGTAAAGCATGTTATCACGCGCTCAGGAGACAATGCTCTTACCAAGCAGCGGTGGTGTTTAAGATATTATGATAACAATTAACTATCATAAATATGAGGCTTGCTTAGACTCAATGATCTAAAGGACCTCTTACAACATTTTTTTTTATGCATTGGAGTAAGGTTCTTGGCTTGCCAGTGATAGTATTTAAATGATCCCTTTTAAGAAAGTACTCAATCACGCTTTAAGCAGCAATCGTGGCATTTATCGCCTGGGATCCAAATTTCTAGCTTTATTAGTCAAGGGGGGCGTTTCCCATTACTTGACTGCCTAGTATGAGTTATCAAGGAGGTTGTCTTTGCAATGGCTTGAACCGTGCCTAAGAGTCAATACTCTTAATAGTCTGTAGTACACAAGCTCAACATGTTGTTATGTCGTTGCGCACTTAGGAGATTATACTCTTACTAAGTAGCAGCAACGTATGTAATTAATGCTCTATTTGTACCATGTTAACTATCTTTGTGCTCTAAGGAGACGGATCTCTAACTTTGTAGCAATGAAAGAAAATTATAAAGTAACAAGAAATAGGAGAAAACGTACTGAAAAGGCTTTGAGAATGCAAGCCGTAATTTTATTCAAATAATGACTAAAATACATCAATTGTAATTGCATACAAAGAATCTTAATATATTAAAAATGACATGAAGGCTTCTTCAGATCCATAGACCTTTCCTAAATAACATATCATTTTCCGTCAGGCATAACATGACTTTCAACTTTGTTAACTTGTTTCTTCTTCTTTGATTCTTAGATCATGATGAGCAACACTTACAGTACCCTACTGAGCATTGTGTGCAGGGGGTGGATTATTGCGTACATCATTACCTTTAATGACGAGTTCTCCATTATTGACTCGTTCATTGAATATCTTCTTGAGTGTCCAACATTCTTTGGTAGGATGACCTACAATCCTGTGAAATCTACAGAACTTAGGATCATTCTTCTCGGCTGCATTAGGAAGGCGTTCGACCCTTGGGAGCTTGATGCTTTCATCTCTTAACCATTGGTCAAGCACAACATGAACCTTCCTCATAGGGCAAGGGAACGAGAGCTCTGGTGGAGCACTCATTGGTTTATCGTTCCTTGGCTTCTTGTTGTTTCTAAAGTTTTCTCCTTGAAGTGAGCTAACATTTGCAGCTTTCTTTCCAAACCTTCCACCTTCTCTTCATTGTTTGGATACGGAGTTATTGGTCCTTCGTGCATTCTCAACGAAAGCAACAAAGGAACACAGATTGAGATTCTCGAGGTGGATGGCGTATTCAATGAACATCCCTTGGATGCAGATCTTCACTAGTTCTTTCTCATCACACGCATCTTGAATATCTAAAGAGCGTTCTCTGAAACGCTCAATGTAGTCTATAAGGTCTTCCTTCGGCTTTTGCCTTGTTCTTCCCATATCAGTGATGGTGACCCGTTCTTGAGTAGAGAAGAACTTTTCCAGGAACAACTTGCACATTGTTCCCCATGAGTCAATGGAACCTGGGGGGAGATTGGCATATCAGGTGTATGCTTTTTCGGTTAGAGACTTAGAAAAATCTTTCAACTTTAAATCGTCCTCAAACCCGTAGACTTTTAATGTTTCAATAAATTTCAGCAAATGTTCTTTAGCACTACCTTTCTTGCCATCGAACAATATGAATTTAGGACTAACATAGTCCTTTGGATAGGGCTTCACAGCAATCCAGTGATGGTATGGAAGCTTTAAGTGTAGCACTCCTGCAGAAGACTTACCTTAAATCTCCTTCAAATAAATGTTCAAGTCTTCCTTTGTTATAAATGATTCCCTTGGCATAGATACTGATGGTACAGCTGGTGCAGCTGGCGTAGTTGGCATAACTAGTGTAACAGGTAGAGTCAATGCAGTCGGTGCAACCGATGCCATCGGTACAATTAGAGGAGTTGGTGCTTGAGGAAAATTAGAATTAAGCGAGTGAGCGGTCTCACTCAGGCTGGCACGAGAGTGCACATGTGAGGATGACGACCCACCAAGTTGAGCTCTTGTGTTATCTGCTTCAAGGGCTGGTGGCTGCTCAACTATAACTTGTGGTGATAGGGTTTGCACATTCATCCCTTGAGGCATATTTGCCTGAATGGTAGGAGCCGTGGCAGGCTGGCATAAGGAGGGGGTGCTTTGCTGTGCAACTAGGGTGGATCTTGTTAAGGCTGCACCTTGGAGTGCATCAGCATTAGCAGCCATCCCTGGTATGAAACAAGTGAGTGCAGTCAAAAACTGGTTTAGAGCTCAAGTGTTCTCTTGAATGGTTCGTGTCGTCTCTGCATTGCTTTCTTGTATAGCACGTATTACTTGTGCATTGTCAACAATGATGCCTTGCATGTTGGCAACAGGATTGGCGTTGACATTAATGTTGGCATCTTCCAATGCTAGAGTGTCTGGATCAATAGTGTTGGGGTTAAGGTTGCTGACGTCTTGATTCATGTTGTCGTCAATGTTACTTTGCTTTCTTCTTGGAGGTGCCATCACGACTTTGTCAAAGTCCTCAGCTCCCCAGTGGAGTCGCCAAAATGTAGATGGAGGGGTTCTTGATGATGACGGTCACGCATGCGTCACGTGAATCTCGCGCCTAACACGAGACTTCATAGTGTTGCTGAGAAAATGACACTTGATAATGGGATGGCTTGGAGAGAATGACAAGGGAGGAGGAACAGGCAGTTTCAGTGTCTCAAATGCACAAGCGACAGGTAAGGGAGCTTGAGTAGATCTCGCGCGTCAACCTTACAATTCTTGAGCAGTTGGAGTAGAAATCACTTGAGTTGCCTTGTTTGATCTTCCTAAATAGAACCTCCTTTACAGACTATTATTTGTCTTCTCTCTCGAAAAGTTCTAAATGAGGAGGAGGAGTGACTGAATATTTATAGGCCCTTGGCGTGGATGACGACCGTCAGATCACCTCAATGATTGACAGATGAGATAGAGCAAGATCAATTCATGCTTATCATGAATGAGTTCCTCATGGGCCAAGGCCTGTAGTCATCTCCTGTGTGTGCATGAGCCTAACTAAGAAAGGTTGAATACGGTGGACCGGTCCAACAATCCTTACTCCAAGCCCACCAAGCCAAATCTCCCCAAGCCATCCTAATAATTAAACCGGACTCGTCAAACCCTATCACCTAGCCCACGAGTCAAGCTCAAATATAAATAAAATTTATATTTATATTTTTAAAGCCCCATTATGGTTGCAAATATAAAACCAGTCGCTAGTCACTATCATATGTAATATTTATTCGGTTTCGAATTTCTTTCAATATAAATATGTAATTACATATGGAGAAGGAAATTTTGGTAGAGTGTTTATCAATGTAAAACTACATATCTTCAATGTCTTTTAAGTTATAGACATTTAGTTGTTTATTTAAACTTTCTATTGGTTATTTTTAACGTGGATTATGAATGTATTATATATAAACTTGTGGTCGCTCTTAAACAGTGTAGATATATTGTAAGGATGTAAGGAAATTAAAAAAAATTTAAAAAATTCAAAAATTAGAACAATTTTTAAAGATAATTCAAAAAATACTGCAATTAAAATCATATTTTAAAGACACGGATTTAAATTATTAAGAAATCATGTCTTTAAGACATGAAGTGGTGGGACTTGATAATTTTAAATTATATATTAAAGACACGATTTTTGTATTGGCTCAAATCTGATTTAAAGCTTCAAGGCCGATTGATTTAGATTTCACTTTTTGGACTAGGTGACAGTGTTTAAAAAGTCCAATTAATTGGAATGATTAAGGAGAATTGACATGGTCTATTTGGAGTAAGATCTATTCGATATGATTTGATCATATATAGGTTTTCTCAATGTTGTCAAAACTAGACCAAAGTTTGACTCAGATATGCTAGAGGGTTAGAGGTTGATGGGTCGAACCGGCTTCAACCGAGGTCGAACTAGGGTAATAAAAAAGTAAAAATATAAGGGATAATTTAATTATAATAGATAAATATATATGAAATCACTCAATTAAATCTATATTTGAATCAAAATCATCAATTAATTATTAGATCATGAAGACATAATGATAATATTTTATGAATTCATAATATAGTATGTATGCATATTTAAATTTCATTTTTTTGTTTTTCTATCTGTTCAGGTCGCTAGGTTCAACTCGTTCTGACCACACGTTAACCCGGTTCAATGCAAATGGGTAAATTGAGTGGACGCCTTTATGGCCGGTTCCGATTGAACCGAGTTGAATCGATCAAGTCGGTCCAGATTTGACAACATTAGGTTTTCTTAATAAAACACATACACCATAAAGAAAAGCCTTTGATGGGCCAAGATTCACAAAGAAACCCATCTTGATTTCCATTTTAAAAGGGAACCAATTGTTTCAGAACAACTTCAATAATCATACTTTATAAATTCCTCTGTATAGTGTTTAGTTGCAAGAACTAGATAGGAGAAGTGGGATTGGACACTATAGTATAAGAAATACTGGATAATATAATTCTCTTGTACCATATTTGATACGCATGGTATAGGATAATATTGGACAAATTTGTTATTAAGAGATCTTATTTTTATCTAGTTTCAATATTTTTTTATACCATGAAATATAAGAGACAAAAAATTTAAATTTCGTTCAGTCCTATGGAAAAAGTTTTATCTAGTCATATATACATTTTGTAAACCAAATATGATATAATAACTTTGTCTAATCCAGTATTATAAAAATTTATGTAACTAAACACTATCCTAGTCTCACTTTATTTGAAGAAAAAAATTTGTGAAATACACTTTTATATGCCATAATTATGTCTTAATTTTACTTTACTAATATTAGAGAGATTCAATGCTTCACAACTTTCTCACTTGTTATTTGTTTATGTGAGCTTGTTGAGATGCATGTTTTTCTCTCAACACATTTTTTAATTTACATGTCATTTCTCTTGAGCAATATGTAGGATGATAATTATGCAGCATGCATATGGTCCTTGCAATCGAATTCTTACACCAAATAATTCAATCATGATATTTTTAAAATTAATTTATAAAAATTTTAATTTATAAGTTTTTTTAATTACTTCTTCTTTTCTTTTCTTTTCCTCTTGAAGGATTGGACCCTCTTAAGAATAAAGTTCAACTACTTTTTAGATAATCGAGGAAGCAGGTGATATAGATTCCCAGTTCCATACCCTGCCGTGGCCATTGGACGCGGACGAGATGCTGAACCAGGAAAGAAAACAAAGCAGAAGAGAATACGACAACGTAACTCTTATCTTTAGGATTAAGCCGCAGACAAAAAAGCTGGTTTAGGATATCAAGGTCGTCGGATCTCATGCCGCCTAGGAACTTTCTATGATTTGACTCTGCCTACGTTACTCTGATGAAAATGAAATGACACGAGGTCATGGACTCATGGGTTGGGTCGGGTTGGGAATAAATATATCAAAAAAAGTTGACATCTTCTACCGAATAAATAAATAATAGGGAAAATGCACATAAATGACCCTATACCCCTCTTTGCGATCTACCAAAGAAAAACGTTTGTGCTATGCCGTATTTAAGATGATATATATGTTAAAAATTATTTATTAATATAATTAGTTGAAATATTGATGCATGTTAATTAAATTCTATACATTTTTCATATCATTAAATTCTATATATACTATCTATGTAAAAAAATATTTAGTCTAATTAATTGTGCCAAGAATATCAGGTAAAGATGGTCTACACATCACGACACAACCCTAAATATATTAAATGAAAATGTTAGTAAATGTTAAGTCACTTATTAAATGCCAAATTAAAGATGGTAAAAAAAAAAAAGGAATTATCAAATAAGAAACCCCTCATCCTTTAATGTAAATTTGCCGAACTTGGACCCGGTACTTAGTAGAATAACTAACTAAATAAAATAGATTACTTAATTTGCTATTTTAGAAATATATGTTTTTATAAGATCATTCTAATGATTTCCATATACAATATTACAATGTTGAAACTTTAAAACGCATAGCTTTTCATGCCTATACACCTTAATCCCATTTTGTCATCCTCTCGTACTTCTCCTAATTAATTTTACTAGATCATTAAAATAATTTGCTAATGTAACTTTGTAGTGTAATTCTTTTTTAAAAATATATTATATTCAACAATCATTAAAGATATAAAAAGACATCTTTGGCTTTAAATGGTAATTAAATACAATAAATTAATTCAACATTCTCCTTTGTGGCATCTAAGCTCTTTGTAACACCCTACATTGAAAGTATTAACAGCCCGCCTCTTGTCTTCATTAAAGATAAACACGCTAAGGCTCGGATTCTACTAAACCACAATTGAAACACAATATAACTCTAATATCTCACATTTAAGGATACTTTTAAAACATTTATGTCATAATAAAAATTTTTGAATAATTCAGTTGGCATAAACCCAACACCCATTTATATCAAACTTAAAACATAAAACTATTCAAAACTCTAGAAGTCTTCAGATCTAGCTGACTCCAACTTTATGCATCTAATAATCAGCTGAAAAATTTGCTTTGCTATCATCATCCCTATCATATATCAAATCAAAGACTATTGGATTATTAACTATCCTAAAACATAAAAGGAGTGAGCGCAAAACCCAGTATACTAAACCACAATCATAGGCGCATGAGAAAATGGCATACAATCTACATGCAACATAGTAACATATGCAGCAATCACACATTATTATCTTTAACTAGCTAGGCAAACAATACGATTTAGAACCATTTACAATTAGCCATAAACCTAAAATAACTCACGACTCTATGGAAACAAATACGTATACATAAATACTTATCTATATATTGGTGTTGGATACTCTCCACATACTCTGGGTGCCGTATTTGTACCACTTCTAAATTACTAGAATCATCTCTGTGCACAACTTCACTCAGGACAATGCTACACTGATCATTAGGGAGCCATCCTAGTAGCTTCGATAATCCGATCTACTAAACCCAGCCAAACACAATCGCAAACCATTTTAAAGTCATATATTATTAAGTTCATTTACAGATACTAAACATACAATCATAAACAGTGACTAAGGTAAGGACGTACCTGGTACAACGCTTGAAACTATTAATCTAACTTCACCAAAGACACCTAAACACAAGTAACACCCACTCAAAATTGATTTCAAAAGGTTAACATACTCCTAAGGTCATCTAAACCCTTAAACTAATAATAACTACAACTATTCTAGGTTCAAACACACCTTTTTACTTAGATATAAGAGTACTATGAGATAGGGTAAGAGTTTAGGTGTTTAAAAAAAAAATAAAAAACATGGATTAAAAAAAGTTTACATAATCCCCCTGCTGGTCACCCTCGTGTATGGGGCATGATAGGCTCGAGAAGAAAAAATTTAACATAATGCCCTCGTCAAGCATATTATGGCAGGCCTGAGGGCCATCATGACCCTTGTCACGGTCGTGATGTGGGCGTGATGGCCATGACAGCTAAGTCACGACCATGATCGGCATGGACTCAATACACCCTAGAGATCACGGCCTGTGTCACGGCCATGACTCTTGTCCATGCACCAACTTGATCCAAAACATGTGAAAAAGCCCCAAAACTCTTTTTATCTTAAATCATATAAAAACTCTATAAACATACATCTGAGAGCAAAATGCTTTTATAGCCACATTACCTGCAACAAATGACGTTTCCTTTTTCTTTCGCAAACAATCAACCACCACAAAACCAAAAGTTAGGGTTTCCTAATTCTCTCCCAAAGATGAATTCCTTCAATATCGACAAGAAAACTTAGAAAAGTCAACTCTTTTTTATTAATAAATGATTGAAAAATGAGCAAACTTAACCTAAATATTTGTCATTTGATCTTCCTTGAAACAAGATACAAGCTTGATGGAGTTTAAGGGTTTGTCTTCTTCTTATACTGTAAAAAGACACGTATTCTATTCTATTAGGTGGGGGAGGAAAAGAGTCATTTTACCATTTTATTATTATTTATATTAGGATGGATCATAAAACTTTCTTATTTATCAACACATGACAACTTTGCCCTTTGCTATGATTTATTTATTTTTATATTACATTAAATCTATAAAACTATTTAAAAAAAAACAAATCAAATGGATTTTCCTAAAAATTTAAACTGACTCCTATAAAATTGGGATAATCTTAGTAATAGGAACTAGGAAGTGTTAAGAATTTAAATTGTACTAGGAAAAGGTTTACCTTCACGAACGTGGATTAGGGAAAACGAAACTATGTTGTAGATAATTTAAAGGATAGCTTTGAATTGTCCAATGATGCCCTTTTTTTATAGGCTATTTTAATAGAAATTACATGCGTTCTTTTTGAAAGTAATATTATTATTTTTTTAGCCATATTTTGAAAGTAATATTAAATAGTTTTCTCCAATCACAATTAAAAAAAAAATACATAAACATCTAAGATACTGAAAGAAGTATCTCTCACTTTAATATTATAAATTCAAATATCTATATTATTAAAGATTAATTTTTTTAACATTTAATATTATAGATAATAATATTAAAAAATTACTCATCTCAAACTAACTTCACCTTTCGACCAAAATAATAATAATAATAACTTCACCAATCCCATAAAAAAAGGATTCAAATTTTTTATCTATACATTTGTAACTACCAACAATAATTATTTTCCAATATATCAACTAAGACATGTTGTGTTGTATGGATATTTTTTGGGGAAATTGCAAAACATCACTCAACTTTAAGAGTAGTATGGATTGACCCCCTAACTTTGAAAGCGTGATTTTGATTTTGACTCCTTAAACTTTAATTCACCTGCATGGTTAAATACACGCCATATTTTTTGTTAAAACAAATAAAAAGGGTGCGGATTCACCTTATAAGCTTTTTATCTATGTTTAGATTTATCCTTTAAATTTTTATTTATATATAGATTCACCTCTCATTTGGTCTTCCAAAATAGTTAATTGTCCTTGAAAGTTTAAAGGGTAAACAACCAAACTTTGAAAGTTGGGGATATTGAAGTTTCTGATGTGAATTTTTAATTATCTCTAATTTTTTATAAAACAATTTACGAATAAAAAAAATTGTGCGGATAATAAATTATTCAATATAATTAATATTGTTAAACATCAGAGTGATGAATGTAGCATTGCCAGTAAGACCAATGCCACAAAGCGTTTAGAATTTTTCTAACTGTTAATAGGCACCGGAGTGTTGAAAAAGAAAATCCTAATGGAAAATCGAAAAAACGTAGGGAGACTATGTAATCGTGTTTTATGACAGCCAGGTGCATACAGTAGCATCATGCGCGCACTTTTTTAAGACGTGGAAATCGGAGCCACCAACTCGCTTTTCTTACTTACTGGACTTCCCATCCTTATTTTGTCTACTTTTTTCTTCCATTTAGTGAAGAAGCCAGGAATAATAAATTGATAATTATTGTAGTTGTACTGCTACTTTAATTTCCATCTTCTAGCCAGCTTGTTTACCACTAATTGATAATCCAAACACTAAAATAAATAAAAGATTAATAAAATAAATGTTTTAGCATAAAAATTAATATAATAAGTATTTTAATAGTACAATCACATGATCTAAATTATTGAATAAATTGTAAAATAGTGAAATATAGAATTTTCCTTATAATTTTTTTATAGAAAATTACTCTATATGCTGATGCTTTAAACGTTTTTTGTTCTTTTTTTCCTTTTATCTTTAATCCGCTAATTCACATTTGGTATTTTTTTTCTTTAATTTAAAGTGGTGCTTCACTGTAAAATATAAATGATTTTCCTCAAACATTAAATAAATCATTCTTAAGCAAAAATATGAAAAGATATATTTTTAATATTTTATATATTATTAAAACCATACTGTTTTATTTATCTCTATAATTATATTCAAAAAATTAGCACATATAGAATAAAAACTATATGTCCTATTTTTATTCTTATTTATATTTTACTAACCCATGATTATGTTGTAATTCTTCCTCCTAAAATTCGAACTAAGTACCCGCTGGTGACCACGTATCTATATTGTAACTATGAAAGGATAATGCATCTATTACACCGGTGCTACAACGAAGATTAATTAATTAAATAAAAATATTTAATTTATAATTTATAAATACAGTTGTTTAGGACTAAAAAAATACAACCCCTTAGATATATTCTACATACTTGTAGTTTTGGTCTTGGAATTTTTAATATATATATATATATATTGTAAATGTGCGTGTGTTTCTTTAACAATCAGACTAACAACAAAATTTAAACCCTCAACTTATAAATCACACAATTTAAAAAAAAAATCGAATATCTAATATCACAACACTTCAAATTATAAAATAATCTCTATACTCATAAATAAAATTAAATTTGTAACAAAGAAAACCAAAAATTTAAAACCTTTGAGTGGATATAAACTTGAAACAGAAACACTAACATCAATGTTGGAACTGGAAAAAAAAAGAAAAAAATAAAAGAAATAAAAAAAAAAAAACAAAATCACCACTAGAGACACTATTCCCAAAACTCACATTATCTTCATCACTTTCGTGCTCCCTCCATATTACATCAAATAGACTCATTCTAACAGCCCCTTACATCACCTCCTATAAAACTTCTTATATGGTTATTGGTTTCTTTTTTTTCTTTTTTTTTCTCATCATTTGTGTTGAATGAACAAGTAGTGGTTGTAAATGTAAACGATCTACTAAGGAGGGTTTTGTTCTGCTTTCTCCATAAAAAATTTCACTCTAATTATTGTTTTCATAATCCATTATTCAATAACTGCCTACCCTCTATCACCATTTGCCATCTCCTACATTCGGCCCTATAGCAATACATGCACTTGATAATTACAATGGAGTCAGTTGACCTATAGTAACACATGCACTAGACAAATTACAATCAAATAAGTGTACGAGTCAGCACATCTAAACAAAAAACAGGTATGGAAACAAAGTTGATCTTTTTCTTCAATACTTTTGTCACATGTAAAAGTAGAAATAAAGTTAAAATTATAAAATTCTCGGCAAGAAATCATAAAACATACAAAAACATATAAATTGAAATATGTTTGAAAGAACTTGACCATGGATAAAAAAAATACATACTTTATATATATATATATATATATATATATAAACATTTGCACATTTAGAAAAGAAAAATAAATTTTGCATATAAATAAAAATGTATACCACAAAAGTGACTTATTCTTAAGCAGTTAGCAAAGGAAGCGGACCTTCTAATCAAGTGGTATGAAACTATGAGCACTGATCTTTCAATGGGATTAACAATTTTCTTCCTTCCTTAAGAGTCATAATAAATATGATGTACACACTTCAATTTTTTCCATTTAAGGCTTCAATTAATATTATATTAAGCCCACGAATTACAATAAAAAAATGATATTAATAAAAAAACAATAATAAAAATATAAATAAGGAGCCATTACAAATTTTAGTTAATTTGAATAGGTAGGTGAGCATGTTAAATGTTATAAATACCGACATACATCAATGGAGGGATCACATGAGACTTACTCTAAAAGTTGAACAAAGAGTGTTTTGAGAACTAGGGTTTCAAAAGAAAAAAAAAAGTTGATTTGAAATTTTCAGATGAAGTCGAGACAATTCGACAGTACAGAAGGATTTACGGTAAGTTTAGCTATTGATTGGCAAGTTTAGATAAGTTTAACTGCTAAGATCAAATCCAACAAGCTTGACCACTATAAGCAGAGTCATCCAAAATCACAGACGTGAACCCCATGTAAACCAAACTCTAGGCCAATACCAAAATGAACTGACCCTGTCACTTGTCTACCGCACCAACTACCCCACGAACGTCTAACTCGAAGACGGCCATCGTACATGAATGAACTGGGGAAGAAGACCAATAGTCACACGTGTGAAGACTGATCCTCACATTTGCTCCTCAATGAATCTAAGTCACCGCTAGGTTACTTTATAGAGGTTAGGGGTTTCAACTTTGATATATCATGGTGTGTCTTCCTGTTTGTTTCCATGCTCCACATGATGGTTATATTATTATTATGACCTTAAATTGCTAGCCAGTTTGTGCTTTAGGTTATGCGTATTCAAGTCGGCAAACATGAATATAGTGATCTCTGTGATAACGTACTTAAACTGATTCAATCTTCATGGATTATTCATTAAAATCACATGACCTATGTAGCTTATTCATATCAAACATTTGCACCACATGAAATATTATTTTATCATGTAGATTCCTTTTCATAAATATAAATCATTTAATTGGTATTTTTTTTAATTGGATTTACATTAGACTTTTTTTAAAAATGGAATCTTTAAGTTTAGGCATTCTAGGACTTTTCATAAATGAAATTAATTTGATAAAAAATGTAAATCTGGCTATATTTGGAGTTTTAAAATCTATCCACATGCTAAAAGTTTTATAAAATGAAAAAGAACTACATATTATCTAATCCTTTTAGTGGGTATGTAGACACCTCCGGAACGATAAAAAATTGAAAATTCTTTTTTATTCCCTCATATCTTTTGTGTATATATATATTAAACTAATTTGTTATTTGTAAATACTAATTGATTTGTAAATGAATCATTCAATTATTCGCGTCAAATAAACTAAACCTAAGTTCGTCAAATAATCTAAACCTAAGTCATGACAATTATTATTAAATTATAACCTTATCTTTTATCTCCACTTTTTACACAGGTTTTACCATTTCCTCTTAATATCTCTCTCTTCATACTATAGCACTATCTAAACCTTTATTTTGCCTCTATATTAACATTTTTTACCTTACATTTGCACTCACACTTGCTCTATCTCAAAGTTTTTCTTCTAAATTTCCACATTTTTTCAGTTATCATAATGCTTTGGATCTTACCATTTGACTCACAGTTGCTTTATCTCCAATTTTGTGCCAGAGTTTCCACCTTTTTTGTATTTTTACCTTCCAACTTGCACCTTCTCTATCTTCAAGTTTTGTGCCAATTTTTTCACCTTTCTTGTGTCTTGAACACGTTTTCTTCCTGCAGTGTTACTGCTTTGACACTTCGAGTGAGAAATAATCACTATTTTTTATTTTAATTTATTAGTTCCATATCTTTGCTTTCTCCTCTTTTTGGCCTTCGAAATCAAAAGGCAAATACTAATGCATATAATTTTTTTCCTCTCTTTCTTCTTGATCAACATAATCCCATGAGTGTTTTTTCTCTTTTATAAGTTTTTTTGTTGTAAAAATCAATCTTTACATAATTACATACGACCCATTCACTTGATATGAATTGCTATTCATTCCTTCATTGTTCTAAGTAAACTATTATTACGGTAAATGACAATTCATAATAAATTGTTATTGCATAAAATAATGAATAGTAATTTTTGTCCCCATATTATGAATTGTTATTCAATGGTTTGTTTTCGAACTTTGTCATAAGCCCCATCTTGAAAATATCACCAATACAATTACTTTTCTTTGTAATAAAGACAAGGATAGTTATAGATATTTTATCTTTTATTCCAATAATTATTTATTTTATTTTTCACATCAAGTGAACATTATAATAGTCATTAATCTATTACATTTCTTTTGAATTGGAATTCAATACATCCTATTCATTACAGTGAAGTGAATGAGCAAACAGTGTTTAGGGTATGTGTTTTATTATAAAAATAAAATCTTTACATACTCACAGTGTTTGGATAGGTGTTTTTGAATTGGCAAAGGCAAAATTTAGGTGTACTTATTCTAAATTTTCATGCTTTTAATTCTGTAAACACCAAAAGGGATTATATTCTAAATTTTCATGCTTTTAATTCTGTAAACACCAAAAGGGACTATCTTTGTAAGCATTTGCAAGTTATGTTTTTCTTCTTTTTTTTTTCTAAGAAAATTTGTTAACTACTAATTTCATTGTTTTGTCATAATTTTGCTAGATTTTAAATGGAAGTGATATATTTAAGGATTTTTTTAAAATTCGTCCTAGAAAAATTTGTTCTGTTTTCTTTAATGTACCTTGCAATTAATTTTATTTTAATGAAATTAATTTCCCTGACAATTTATTTTAAAATCAAGATACCCTTAATAAAAGACATAAAGGATCTAATACATCTATAAGAAAATTTTATTTTGTTACTCTTAATGTACCTCACAATTAATATTTTAATGAAATTAATTTCCCTACGATTTATTTTAAAATTAGTTGAATAAAAGACTTATAGGATCAATACATATATATATATATATATGATAATTAAATGAGAAGAATGAAAGCAAATAACATTGGGAAGGAAAATGATATATCAACTAACAATTACCATTATATAATATTCCTTATATTAGAATTTGATTCTTTATCGAGTTTTTACGATAATGTTGGTTAATTTTGTTACTATAGTATCCTTTGATTAATGAAGGGAAAGGAGAGGACGTTAAGCCATAGTAGGGTCATGTTAGGTATGATAATAGAAAAAACAATCCATTAATAGAAAATATGGGTTTGTAGTACCATGCTATCATAAAAAAAATATGAATCTTTATTCTTAAAATTTTTTATGTTAATGTTACATATTGCATTTTGTAAAACACAGGCTTCTATGTGCAAGTAAGTTTCTTTTTAAGGGTTTTTTTTTTCTTTTATAAAAAAATATTGATATATAAAATAAACAATCATCCTATATCAGTGTTGTTTCTTTTTTTCTTGTGTATACATTCCATTAACTACTTTTTTTTTTTGGGTAAGTTGTGGTAATTTATCCTTGATTAAGTTTTCTACTATCAAAATCAAATCTTAATGTATATGTTTTTGTTGGCTGAGGATTAGTATCCATTATGCAAGATGTTGATGCAAGATGAAATATTACAACAATTGATTGTTTCACACTATTCTACAGAAATTTACTACACAAAGGGATAACCCACTTAAACTACTAAGTGTGGTTTATGTATAAATGAGTTTTATATGTTCTTTTCATAGTAACATTTTTAAATACAAGACTATGGGCATTTGTAATTTGTCGAAAGATATGTTGTGTTGTCATGATAATCATTGCTCCTTTCATCATTTGTGTTGCAAAGTCTAATTTATTAATAATTTTCATCCAACTTGTAGGCACATGTCACTTCTTCAATGAAATAGATCATGTCAGATTAACTTCGTCTTCAAAGAGTCTTTTATCTCTTCGTTTTTCATTTTTAAATTGTAAACATACTTTCTTCATCAATTATACAATTTTTTTCTATCATATATGTAAATGGCAAAAGTGTTGATTTAAAATTTTATCGTACACTTCTATTTTATCACAACGTGGGTGTATCGTCCCCTAGTAAAAAATAAATAAATAAATAAAAGACATTCACATAACTCTAAAATAGAGATTTAATGGTAGCCATTAGCTAACGACATAGTTTAAAGCAAATGACCTATTACTCCAGGTCGATTCATTCCCCACAATTTTTTTTAACAATTATTTCAAACAATGCTACTCGTGTTAAAAACATTTCTCTTCCTTTATTGACACCAAGTCTTATGAAATCTAGTAGGAGGAGCATGTTACCTCCAACAATGTTGTGACTACTACTATAGTTGCCACCATCCATCTTTGGCAATTAAGCATGGAGAACTTTTATAGTCTCATTGATTAGATAGTACATTCAATCATTTAACCATTAAAATAAATATAATAATTGATACATGAACTATTTTAATGGTGCAATCATGATTAAGTACGAATCTGGGAATTTAAATGAGTGATGGGATCGATATTGTCGGAATTAACGACGTAACCAAAGAATTTTCCATAAACATGATATATATATATATATATATATATATATAAGACATGATATATTTTCCTTCTCAAGAAAGAGAGAGGAAGAGTCAAGTCGAAGGAGAGAGAAGGGGGGAGAGTTAAGGATGAAAGAAGAGGGCGGTGTAATTGAAATAACTCACAGTATAGTGATTTAAAACATGGACTTTGTTCACAATAAACAAACTTATTTCATGTGACAAATTTCATATATGCATGGACTTACTATATTTGGACAAACTTACTACATTTGTCTAACATACCACATTTAGACGAGCTTATCGCATTTACACTAACCTACCATATCATGAACACATAAAATTCTATTGTCCCATCATATTTCTAATCAGACTAGTCTAGTTGGCTTTCTAGCAACTTAGATTAATTATTAACCGTGATTGCACAATTGAATATTTAAAATATCAATTACTAAAGAGAGGGAGTAGTTATTATTTTAAAGGAGAAGTAATTGGTACTTGCCAGCTTAGCATACCTTCAGCTTGCTAGCTCGATTCAACCTCACATAGTAAACACCTTTGGGTTTTATTGTCCTTTTCAGCATAGGTTATTAAATTTGGATAATTCGTTTGCTTAACCATCTTACTCCAAAAAATAGGGTTTATTATACCAGAAGGTCACAATATTTAGGGATAAATTCATTTGAGGTCATAACGTTTTAGAGTGGTTCAAAATGGGTCACGACATTTAGAGAAGTAGGTCAATTGAGGTCTCCATTGACACATATCATAATGTGTCGGGTCTTTTGAGTTTTAATTAAATATTTCTCTTGTTGAAATGTGCTAACATAGACCTCAATTGACTCAATTCTGTAAATGTTATGACCACTTTTGAACCACTCAAAAAGTTTTGATCTCAAATGAATTCACCCATAAACGCTGTGAACTTCTAATGGAATTTACCCCCAAAATGTATTAGAAAATCAAAGCATGATAGTAAACCACACTGCTATACCTCTCAAATACAGCTTTACATGATTCCTTGTCCAGAATTGCTTGGTCATGTTCGTAGTGAACCTATTCATATGCTCTTCTTATCAACTTGTCACTAAAAAGAGAGGGATCCATGTTTTGATAGACTATTTTAGACATGGGCTCTCTAAATCGATTGAATTGTTTGGTTTTTGGGTTAATCTCTTTAGGCTCTACTTGGCTTGGTTATGGGTCTTGGAATAATTACATAGAGCTAGATGGAGTTGTCTAAACTGTAGTAGCTCAGCCACTCCTTACTTACCATCAAGTAGGTTCACCAAAAGGTCATAAGAAGAGCTATGACCTGATTGGTTGAATTGGTACGCATTGCCAACCCACGATATTTAACTCATTACTTGAGGATCTTAAAAATCACCGTAATGTGGAGATATGCTTTCCTAATATATTGAATTCTACTTCCCTAATATGTCAAGATGTACTAGTACATTACGATAATCTACTTTCATAATTGGCTACTACCTTAATTCCTATAAATATACGCTTCTCCATTTCTAGTAAGATCATCTTCACACATACACATACTCTCGGCTTGTTGTTGCTTTGCTAATTTGCACCTATAGATGTTTGACTTAAATACCAGAGTGACCTTACTGAACAAGCCCCAATGCTCATTGATTGTTTACTATTTTGCATGCCTCAATAACTATTTCAAGGCTAAATACCTTCAAGCTCTCTTTTAGCATAACTTTGGCATCAACACTGGTTCTTTGGGCTGAGAAGTTAAATGGTAGCATGCAGATGGCTCATATTAAATTGGTCTATTTGCATCAATAATCTATTATTTTTAAGGAGTTAGCTCATATTCAGTTTGTCTTTAGTGTTTTTTATTTTTATTGTGATTTGTTATCTTTTTTTTTTTTTAAAATATACCTTTTACATACTTTCATAACCACCTACTATCATTTATGAGTGCATAGTCATTTGCAATTTTTTAAACTGTTATTTCAAGAGGGAGAAAGCGAAAGAAGTAAAGTTGCGAGAATTTAGAGAGGAGAATTTAACTCTAGAAAGGAAATAAAACTATATATGCATTGAATTATGAAAAGTGGGTTTAAATATATACACACACGTGAGAATATTGTGGTACGTTTGTTATGGATGATGATGCTACACTAACAAGTGTTTGTAAAGTTGCTTGATCACCTTTTCACTACATTTAATTAAATTCAACCCTTAATAAATTGAACATAGCAATATATAGCATCTGGTTTTGCATTTTCACCCTCTCTAAACACCAACCTTTTATCTGCGACAAAAAATGGTTATCTTTTCCACATAATGATGAGCCAAGTGATTGGAAAAGAGGTCATGATACGAATTAGGAGCTATTAAAGTGAGAAATTTGTGCGCATAAGAGTTTAGAGCTATAGGAAGAAAGTTAAAGGTTTAATAGGCCACTAGAGAGAGGTCGGCATGGGCGATGTGGTGGTGGGGCATTAGTGTTGTAAGGTATTGGTTAAAAGTGAGAAAGTTATGATCAATAAGTGAGATGGAGAGTTGTTAGAGAAAGTGAAAAAAGGTTGGATCATTTTGATGAAATGGGAAAAAATGAGGATCTTGTAGATTTATGTGTGTAAAAGAGGTTTAGGTTTGCCTTTTGGAGGAAAAAAATATGTTTAATAGAGAAAGAAAAGTAGTGGTAGAAGACTGGTAAGAAGTGGAAAAATATTAATTAGTGGGGCTTTTATTTTTAGCCTGGTTGATTTGAGCTAGTTAGTTGGCCCGACCATTGCACCTTGGTTAAAGCCCTAATGGATAACCTAGACGACCGATCTCAGATTAAAGGTCTATTTGGATTGTCTGTTTTTCATCTGTATCTGTATCTTTTTTAAAATGATATGTGTAAATATATCCGATTTACATCTAAATTTTATCTAAATTTATTCTATTTGATCTTTTGATGAAAACTGTCAACTCTTTTTTATCTATATCTATTTCTTGATAAATAATTTGTTAGAAAAAAGTTTAAAAAAGTATCTGTATCTGTCGGAAAAAGCCAAAACAAACAAACCCTAAACCACCTCTGTGGCCAACAAAGGTTAATTGAATGTGGTCTTAATTCTTTTTTTCCCTCATGTTTCTTACACAATCTGCCATTTATTACTCTTAGCTGCTATTTTATTAGTCCTATCAGACTTCATTTTATCTTCCCTTGTTTAATATAAAAAATTTGCACCGCATTTAAGAGCAAAAGATATTTTCTTAATAAAATTTTGAAAATTTTAAATACTTATGCCAAATATTTTCTTTTTCTCTTGTACTAAAGCTCTATTTCTAAAAGATGGTTTCTTTTAATTAGTCACCCTTTCCTTGTCGCAACAAAATTGTCTTTCAATATATTATTTTTATTATCTTGATGCTTATGATAATGTTACGTTTCTTTAAACAGTTTATGCATGTATAGACATGTGTCTACATTACATAATTTTCCTTTCTATTAGAATAATAAATTAGTGGCATTTCTACTAACTTACTTTGACTCCGACATAGTGATTCAAGAATCTCTCATTCTGAAAATTTTATGGTCTTACCATTAATTTTGGCGGAATCGATACCGTCACCATTTAACAAGTCATATCATATCCAACTGTAATCAAATCACTAAAATAGTTAATATTCTATTTATTATATTTATTTTAACGGTGGTTTTTTATAGGTTATTCATTAATGAGAGAGAGATCGGACAGAATAGAAATAATTGAAAATCAAATAGAAAAAATCATAAAAGACAAGAAGATGAATTTTTTTTAATTCTATAAAAAAATATTACTTGAAATAAAATAAAATTCTCTAGCTAAACTAACGACATCAATAAAAAAAAAAAAAGAAAAAACAATTGGAAGAAATTGAAAAGACAGTTAGTCGCGCCTCCATTAACGTACTAGACTCCAACATCAGCTCTCTGATTCGGACTCTGGTGGAGACATCACTCGGACTTGGACTCGGATCATTATTTTATTATTGACTCAGCCGTTCGGAAATCCGAAATCCACCATCCATTGAAACAATTAATCACATGTTTACAAATAAATACACTTGTTAATAAGGCTGAGTGGATAACTCTATCTCATAAGTATTTTCTTCTATTTTGATTGATTAGATAAGATTCAAATGGGTATTAAGTATGATAGATAATATACGGGTATGGATTTCTTAGAGCTTGTATTTTAATACATAAAGTGTATAAATTCTAGAATATTTTGTACCTACTGTATTTAAATATTATTTAAAATTTTCATAAATAAATAATAATACTCACTTTTTATTTTTATTATTATTTGTTCTATTACCTTCTGGAATTTTTTATTTTTGGAAAGCTTGTACTATTTTATTTTAAAAAAAAAAATTATTATTTTGGAAGAACACTGGTTGTGTGTGCCTGTATTTCTAATTTACATAGAATTGTTGTTTATCTTACTAGGCTAATTAATACAAAAATATCTCTAAATTTTTTAATTTTGAATCCTCTATGGTAGATAAAATTTTATTTGATATTACAAAAACAATTTCTATATGTATTTGTTATAGATTTCAATTCACACCTAAGGAAATTATGCATATTTAAAACTTACGATATTAAAAAATTACTTTTTAAAATTTATTTCTACAAATTATTTATAGTGAATATATGAAGATAGGATTGTTTTATGTACTATACGAACCGTATATGCTATTATAAACTTAAAATTTAAATATTAAAAAAATTATTAGTTTCATAGATAAAAATTGGCAGCTTATAAAGTGCGAAGTAATACTAGATAGGCTCTAATACAAACTTTAGTACCGAATAACCTATAAATTAGGATACAGATAAAATCTCATACCTTATCAATATCGAATCTATTTTATGTTGTTGCTATTATCTCAACCAAGGATGAGCTTAAATGGTCCCCTACCCGGCAACCCAGAAAATGTCTCCTAAAAAGCTCGTTAATGGTGTATAAAAGAACAGGACGAACACAGCCCATCGAATCCATGCGCAATCCAAGATTTGAAACTCTAAGAATCCACTTCTTGTGCAATATTCACTAAGCACTAATGATGGCTATGATTTTCCAATTCTATAGGGAGGAAAAAAAAAAGAGAAAGGCATTGCATTATACTAATACTGTGCTCCAGAGACGATATAATATTTGATATGTTTATTTTATTTGATATACTTATTAAGTTTTTTTTTTTTCTTTCTATCTATATTATAAAATATTACGTCATGATATTTAAGGAAATGAATTTTCTCATTGAGATATGAAAATTCAAAAATATCTTATTTGTATTAGATAAGTTTAAAATTGATGGTTTTCTTCCAAGTTTCCTTTTCATTTTAAAAAACAAATTTTTATATTTGAATTTATTTATATCTAATTTAAAAATTATAATTTATCATAATTTGTTGATTTTTCTCCCCTCACAGTCTCTCTCTTGTTTTATGTCACATGTAAACGAGCAAAAACCTTTTTCTAAGGGCAAGAGTTATTTTTTAAGAGTAAAAGTCACAATCACATGTCGTAACTCTTTTAATATGGAAATATTACTTTTTTTATCATCAATGCCAATCAAATACAAGCCTTCTCTAGTTACTTATTTTTTTTATTGTAAAATTTATTTTGGTAATACTTATATAAATATGATTATATTTTATTCTCTTTTTATTTTTTATTTTTTTACTTTTCCTTAACTTTGATGAAAATTTATATAATTTGGTTCGTGTTATTTCACATACTAGTTGTACCTAATATGATTTGATCTATATAATGAACTATATTATTACTCATAGATAACCATACATATATATACTATGGATGATGTATCATATATATGATGCTAAATTTGCAAACACTTATACAATTTAATTAATAATATGTGCTACAATTTTACATAATATATCTTATGCATTATATTATTGATAATGTAATAAATGTTTGTAGTATATAATAACATGGATAATATTTATTCAACAATTTTAGATGCATGTCTTTTCTTTATATAATAATATGAAGATGTTTTTTATTATATTGATATTGTTCCTTTAAGATCCGTGTTAGTCAATCATTTGTATTTTAAAACTTTAAAGTTCGGTTTTTTTTTTCTC
This sequence comes from Combretum micranthum, assembly GCA_024138025.1. Taxonomy (NCBI): domain Eukaryota; kingdom Viridiplantae; phylum Streptophyta; class Magnoliopsida; order Myrtales; family Combretaceae; genus Combretum; species Combretum micranthum. The sequence continues at coordinate 262,410 of JAMXBD010001198.1, forward strand.
TCTCTTTATCCATAGGTGGAATAAGATAATTTTAAGGAGATCTCTTTCAAAAATACTTTTACACTTAAAACTTACTTTCATGTTTTGTTGTGGATCTTTTGTCATCGTAAGATTTGGGGTAGGGCTGCAAATAAGTCGAGTTGCTTATAAGCTTATCAAGTTTGACAACTTAGCTCAAGTTTGATTAATAAAGTTAAACTCAAGCTTAAAATAAAACTCATTTGTTTAAACTAGGTAGACTTGGGCTTTGATTTAGGGTCACAAGTCAGCTCGTAAACAAACTTGTTTAAGTTCATGGATACACTCTTGAGTAGACTTGTTAACAAATTCGTGAAGAAGCTTCTTAGCAGACTTATATTTAGTGAATCTTATATGTTATTTTATGTTTGAAAAAAAAATGAAAAACATCTAAACAAATTAAGCTCAAGCTTAAGTTTCAAAGTTGATAAAAGCTTAGCAGGCTTGATAGAAAACTCAATTCGACTTAAGCTTAATTTGTAAACGACCCAAGCTTGACCTTGAAATAAGAGCTAAACTCGAGTATAAATTTTAGGCTCGGTCAAAAACTCAACTCAATCTCAATAATTTTAACAAGTTAACCCTAATCATTTAAAAGTTCAACTTAGCTCATTTAAAATCCTAGTTTGGGGTAACAGACTTATGAATTTGTACAACACATTTGTTTAGTTAAATGTGATAAGTGGTAATATTTTAAGTTTTTAAATATGCCACCTTTTGTGGTATCCTTTATACATCATTATGTTCACTGCTTCAATTTATATACTTTTCATCTTCAACTCTCAAATTTTTTATGTTTATTTATTCATGTAGGGTTAGTATGTCTAGATGATTAAAAATTAATCATATAAAATAATGTTGGGCTTGGCTTTTCGGGCTAAGTGACAGGACTTAAAAAATCCAGTCCTTATTTGGGTATAAAAGGAAATTTGGTATGGTGAGCTTGGAGGAATGCCTGTTGGACTGGCTTGTCCATCAAACTAACCTTTTTTAATATAACTCATGTACTAAAATAGACTCATCTTGGTCATTGATTGTCAGCATGATCCAATTGATGACATCGATGATCAAACTCTATAAATAGCTTAAGTCCTTCCTTATTTGAAGGATTAGAAATTGGACAAAAACACTAAGGTGCTGTTGAATTTCTGTCTGAAAAGATCATATACTTATTCATTACAATCAGCGGAGCTTAATGCTTGATGGCTTCTCCATTTGTCACAAGTGCATTTGAGACAACTGAGATTGTCTACTTTACTCCTCTACCTTATTCCATCTCTCTTTTAATCATTCTTGATGTGTCATTGTGCATCACTTATCCCAGACCACGTATAGTGTGATGCTTATGTAACATAATTACTTCTACCCGAATCTATACATCTATAGTACAATGAAATTTATAATTTATTGATTGGCTCTATCTTGTTTGCTATGTGGAACTTTATCATATTATTTTTTTTTTATTTAAATTCTTCCCATATAGCATTATTGTATACGTCAAAAATAAGGGAGTTTCAGGTGTGATGGCCTTACAAAAGGTTCTCATTTTCCATCGTTTTGGAAATATTTTATCATGACATATGATTTACATTTAATGAGTTGATTTTTATTAACTAACCTATTTTTGCTAATAACCTTATACTTATAGTTTAACGGCATTAACATTAATATCCTAGCTAAAATGGATAGAGTTCAAGCCCCATTTGCATTATCATTAAGTTTACTTATACCTCTCACATGATTCTATGGGATCTCGTAGAATCAGATACTACCTAAATTGTTATGTCCATATAATTAAGGAGATAGTTGAGATAGCTAGTATGTAAGATATTCTTAGCTACATAGGTACACATAAGATTTGTCTCCTTCACGGCACATTTAGTTCGATGAATGGAACAAGGCTGTAATGAATTAACATTACGGAAGAATTGAATAGGAGTGTAATAATAATTCATGTTCACTTGGGTTCAATTGATTTATAATTACATTGTTTACTTGATAGAATAAAACATTGTGATAAGCATGAATAGATAGGAAAAAGACCAAAAAACCCCTACTTTATATAAAGGAAGGAAAAAAAAAAGAACATGAACTTCATAGTCTTCACAATATTCATCGTTCATATCTCAGAAAAGGAAAACCTATTTTCCTTGAGGAAGACCTATTTTCATCCCAATCAACTAAGAAGAAGGAAACCCCATTTTCATCCCAACGAAATCTCCCTTTGATCTTTTTGTAATCAAACGTCTGCACATAAAATGTAGGTGGAATGAAGAAATCTGATATCGTGAAAAGCAGCCCTAAAGTGGAAGAATTTGAGATTAAATCTAAGATAAAGAAGATGTGCATGAGGGATTTAACACTTTGTATCATGAGCTTTTGGTAAGGTTCATTGTCCCTTGTTTATTAAATTGATCAGTATGCTTGGGCAGTCATTGGTCAATTTCTATTTGCATTTTCCTAATTTTTTTTCTCATTTGCAACAACTTAGACAAGTGAATAACTACTCTAACCTAGATAGCTATCTTGAAGGTAAAATCCCATTCTAATTTAACAAGAATAGCTATAAATCGCAATTATAGTTTCGATATAAATGTACAATAAAAAGATTATACGACTATGATTGTAAAAAAAAGGGGGAATAGACGAACACGTCAAATCCAAATCTAACTTAGAAGAACAATAACAAGTTTTACTCAAGCTTATACTATATGGTTTTTTGCTGAAATGGTTTTAATTTTTTCAAACTTATGACATTCTATGAAAATACATTATAGTCATCGAACGTGGTTATAGAATTAGAATTTGGAACCTATGATTTGGTATATTTAAGTGGACATAATTGGCAAACCCGTTGTAACATTAGTCATAGTTATTGTTTTGACTTTTAGTTTAGTATACTGCACTTTGTGCTTTTATATAAACAAATGCACTTTTTCATTATGTCCAATGGAATCGTAGTCATGATAGAGTTTGGAATTCATGTTTGCTATTTTGTACAATTGGTCAATTGAATATGTTTAACAATGAAGAATTTATCTCTGATCCTGATGTATTTTCGAATGGAAAAGATATTTTGTCAAACATGGCCATAATTGACCAAAAGAAAAGAGTGGAAAAGGGAAAAAATTAAGGTTATAGGTTTACTTTGCACCATCACATGAACTTTTCAGCTCATTCGTATGCATTGCATCCGTTGAATGTCTTGGAATATGTGTACTTAGCTTTCTTTGTGAGTAGGCCACTTGCATGGTTATCCTATGTAGTAGAATGCACACTTTAGTAGGAGTGTTGCCCCATTTTGGAGGATTATTCCGCTATACTTTAGCAAGAGTGTTGTCCTATTTTGGAGGATTATCTGTCTTGGGCATGCGTTGTCCATCCCTTCTTTTTACTTTTGCTTGCAATATTGTACTCCTTAGCATGCAAACCATACCACTGATAAATATATGTACGACAATTGGATTACTTGGCACTGAAGTCTTCCTAACTTGTATTATTGCTTTTAATTGGTGGCAATGTCTAGTGGCTCAGTGTCGATATGTTTTGCTGGTTCAAAGGGGGCAAATGTAGCTTGTTATTATGGGGAGCGATCCATAGTTTTATCCTCTTTGAAGCTAAGAAGTTTCGAAAGAAGGTTCTATGGATGTTCGAAGTATTGGGTAAACATCCATTCTTATTTTCCATTTTTTTCCTAATGGATTCATTAGTCATTGATGACTAATATGGATGCTATTAAAAAATGTAGATGAGAGAGAGTTGCAAGTTCTTTGAATGGGAAATTGGAAAATATGGACTTGATTTTGGAAAGAAGGTTGTTAAATAAGTGGAGAAATTGGAAAATAGTTGGAGACATTGCAAACTAAGCACAATGAAAGATTTAACAAACTTAAGACTAAGGTACAATTAGCTTAAGAAAGGGGAAATGGGCTCCAATTAGCGAAGGAACATATGACACGTAGAGAGAAGTTGTGGCGAAGGGTATTATGTGTGTCCTAGATTTTGAGTCTTCTAATGGTGATATTTTATCTTGTTGATGGAAAAGAGGAACATGTATAGGAAAGGATATCCGTGTTTGAGTGATGGTTATGGTTGGTCTATGCAGTGAATATTTTAATGAAAATTATGTTAAGGCAAAAAACTCTTTTAATTTTACTTCTAGAAATACAAACAAGTTCTTTTGATTTTGCTAGATCTAATCAAATATGCAATTTTTCAATTCACATATATGATATCAACAACATAATCAATATCCCAAATATCAATTCTGAAAGCAATTCAATATTAAAAATTAGACTTAAACAAGAACAAGAACATGAACAATTCATTAAACTAATAAGCACAAAACATATATAGTGATGATGTTTCTAGTCCTTCATTGGAATTCTATAAAAGAATAAAACATCTATCAATACAGATTGGATGAAGTACACTTGTCTAGAACAAATTGTGAAGCTTCCTTCTTATTGTTTGCATCTTTTTTGATATCTCTGTTTTCAAAAACCTATTCTTCTATTTTTAATCTAGAGAGAATATTAATATTACCATGAAATAATTCTAAGAAAATGAAAAAATAATTAGAAGGCGAGTTTTAGGCCCTAAATAATGCTTTTTTGGCATCAAATGCACAGTGATGAGGCAAAACTCACAACTAATGTAGATCTCTTAATGCTTTGTCTTAACATATTATAATAAGAATTCTAAGTTATATGTTGAAAGTTATGACTAATCGAAGTTCCAATAAATGCAACCTAAAATCTTCACCAAAGGCTCAATTGAGGATAGGTTGTGGCCGCCAATCAGGCTAGGACATAAAATCACAGCCACAGACTCGATCAAGGCTTGGGTTAAGGCTTTGGTTATGGCCACTGTTTAGGCTATGACCCAAAATCTTTGCCACATACTTGGACTAAGCCTGGGTTGAGTGGCCATGATTTTAGGTTGCGTTCATTTAAAATCCATTTCTAATGAAAGCATGGTCTGAACATGGTTGATGTATCCTCCCGTACTCTTCTTAAATCCTTATTATTTCTTCACTTTTAACCCAAAATTTGATATAACTTTATTAATTTTTCTCCATAAACTCTTTTATCATCTTGGACATTTCGAAAATACAAAATTAACTAGTTAAGCATCAAATCTTAATAATAATTTATGAAAATTCACATAATTTACCCTATTAAATATAGAACAAAACACATATATCACCCTTCATATGGCAAAATATACTACCAAGATGCTGTATAGTAGTTTTGAAATTACACCATGATGACATCTCTTTCAAACCTGTAAGATAACAACCATCATGTTGCATATACTGTGCTAAATTGTTATGCAAATAGAAAAGCTATAACCATAGGATAATTATACACTTTGTAGAGTGCTTCTAAAGCTAAAACCATGATAATATGTATACACTTCTAAAAGTTGCTCCAAAGGTAAAACCAAGATACTAGGTATGCATAGCACAAAGTGCTCTAGGAGCTAAATAGATGAGTTTATGACAAAATGAGCCCTTGTCATAGTGCATCCAAAACAAAAAAATTCTATTCCCAGCTAAGCATTCATCAATCATCCAAAAGAGACCTCAAATAGCTCAAGCGCTCCTCTAGTGGAAGCAAGTATAGTACAGCTAGGTTATCCTTCTGCTTAGGTAACCTTAATAGAGCATTTTTCATCTCTGGTTGTGATTAGGGATGCAATCGGGGTGGGTTTGGAATGGGTCAAATAAACCTGAACCAGATCTGATTCCCTATAGGATTGCCCAAACCCAACTAGCAACCTTATAGGGTTTTATATGCAATACCCAAACCCGCCCTTATAGACTCATGGTCTTGACCTACCCCACCTCGTTGACCTTATTTGTCTATAAACTTTTTTTTTCTCTTTTTTTCCTTTTTTTTATCATTTGTCTACTTGTCTTCATGATATGTTCCCCTTTTTACTTATTTTTTTTAATTTCTTTCCATTTAATTATAAAGATATATATAAAAAAAAGTCAGTAAGCTAGACAATTGATTTCCGATGTATGATAATCAATTTGTAACACAATATAGTAGAATTTACTTTTTTTGAGGATTGACATAGATACATAAATACGAATATTGCCTCTTATTAATTATAAAAAAAGTATGACATTCTCAATGGGACAAAAAAATAAATTATACAATCATAAAGTTATAAAAATAATAAAAAATGGACATATTAAAGTTTTGATGTTATAAAATTATTTTTTTCTACTAATCTTAACGGATTCGGTCGATCCTATAAGGTTATAACTACAATCTAAAACAAAATTTTTTCCTAAATCCGTCCATAACCCTGTAGGGTTTTTAGCGGGTCGGATACTTTATAACGACCGTCAGTTGCATCCTTAGTTGTGATATGCCCTTGATGGTGCAAAGAAATGTGTTAAATTTTTCCACATCCTTCCTTGATTGATCAATTGACAAATGCTCCACTGCATGGTTGATAAACTTTTGCATCTTTCTCATTCCAGTGTCAAAGCTCTTTGTGGCAGCTGACAGCTCGAATACTACTCCACCTCTAAGCATGTTTCTCCTCCTTTTTGTACTAGTATGGGTTGCACTATGGTGAATAGAAGTTTCTTCTATTTTAACCCCCATCGGCACATCATTTGCAATGTTCTCCACAAGTGCTTCCTCCATTTTTATCTCTTCAATTACATCCTCAGCTATTTGAGCATCTTCACCAGTTTCTCGGTCTTTACCATAGATCATTGTGAACTCATGCAAGCAAAGGAAGCTCTTACGCATGAAAATGGCTACATCTTTATGGCTCTGAAATGACAAATAACACAATTACATCACCAAAAAATACACACTAAGAAAAATGTACATTAAACCAAACAAATTGTATATCAAATATATATGCATCCTATGCCTCCTTCTCAGCCATCACCATCTTTCTAATCGGATCCTATCTAAAACCGCTAATATTTCTCCCATAAATCATGTCATAAATAATGCCCCAATCTTTCTTCAGACTTTTAATGTATGATTCAATGTGTGGTCTTGCCTTAATCCCATTGTTGGGAATCTTGATTGAAAGCATCCTTTCTAATTCGTTCAGATATCTATTGTTGAAGACGGTATCGACAATATAGGTTCCAATATTATGTAACTCCACCATACATCCAACTAGGATTTCATCTCTACCAACTATCCACTTTCTATGTGAAAGCTTTTTTGCTTTAGACTTCCTTAGTGCAGGATACACCCCTTCCATGGTGGTAGATCTAATGCTAACAAAAAACATTAATAATCAACCCAATTGTTCATGATATTATAAGAACACGGATAAGTGACGTGGTGGCAAATTGCATAGCACCATTAGATAACATTCGTGAAACAACAAATTACAAAGTCACATGGAAGTATATAACACAAAGGAGGAAATACATCGTCATGTCATTTTACATCCTAGCACAGAACATAGAACAACATAAAACATTGACACATCAGCTAAATAATGAAAAATATAGCCATGTCTTCTAGAACTCCAATCATTAAACATTTGGGTTGACATTTCGTGCCTTCAAGTTGTCAATGAATCACTGCTCCCTAAGTTGCTATGAAGTCATCCTCATTGTCTATGTGGCTTTCCTCTACTAAATTTAGGCAATCTTCTGGTGGGTTGTGGCTCATTTCCATCTAATGAAGTTGTGGAGCAAGCAATAAGTAAGTATCACCTGATTGTGGATTCTCACTACATAGAAGGATTGACTCCTTAAAATACACCACCTCATTTTGAGCAACCCAAAGCATCTCTCTATAACATTTTAGGTAGTTGCATGTCTCAAATTAAACAACTCTTCAGCCAATTTTGGTTACTGTTCTTGGCACCATTCATTTAAATGATACCTTTGCCCCCAAAAGGCGTAAGAAAGCCGTCATAGTTGGGATAGCCTCTATCAACTAGGTAGCAGCATCCAATATGTGGTATAGGAATGTGTTATATTCTATCTGAGATATGGGTTGAAAAAAGAAAAAAAATTAAATTCTTGCATATTATTGCAACTCATACCTTGTGGAACTTTTAGACCATTCCTCCTAGTTATTACATCTCAAAGTACTCTACTACTAGCAACAAAGCCCTCCCACCCAGGCAGCACATAGGTGAAAAGCATATTTGGTTGACATATACCTAGTACGTTAGTGGCAATCTAATTCTTTCAAGTTCTGTATTGCGACTTGTCTTTTAGTGGCACTTTAATCGGTATATGTGTTCCATCCAAGCTCTTACACAATTTTGCATAACAAAAAGTTATATACCATATACAGTCAAACTCTATCTTTTCATATATTTTCTCCCAGTAATTTCAAATAATCCATATAGGGATTCTCACTTTGAAGTATTTCTACCAATTGTCGACGAAGTTCGCAGTGATAGGTTCAGCCTTCTAAAGGAGGTAGTTTTTTAAAAGAAGAGTGGCATTCATGACACTATAGAAGTACTTGCTTACGATTGCTCCAAACCTCATGAAGTTATGCTTAATCACCCTATTTTTTACGTGGTGAGAAAGCATGTGTAGGAACATTGCAACTTGCTCATCTACTAGCATGTTCCTAGTTGATTTTAGACCTATTATGTCCCTCAACATCTCACAAAGTTTGAAAAAAGCATGCTATCTAATCTCATTTGTTCAATACATATCACATAGTTACTATGAACAAATCTCTTCATGTAATCGCGTGGACGAGAGGAGTCTAAATTATAAAATTGGACACATGGTTGATGGGAATGTATGGTAGAAGCATACAACAAAAATATTATGTGATGTGCAACACTACAATATTGTATCCTTAGTGCTAAAAAAAAAGGGGGGGATTTTCCTTTCCTTTTGTTAGTTGTAGTCTTGTAAACATACAAGATCCACAACTGCAATAGTAAGACGATATTGATTTACCAATTAAGATTGCGATGTTCATAGTAACCTAAGGTTCGAGAATTTCTTCCATCTACTTTCATGCATTGGTTAGATTTAACTTTCATTATTTTCTTAAACAATCTCCTATACATTATAGTGAAGCTTAAGCCATGGATATGTATGTATATTGAACATGGTATTATGTACCTAAACTATCTATCACATGATAAGGTCAACATATTATAACGTTGATGTACCCATAATGTTTCTAATCAATTTGGTAGTGTATTGTGATAAATTGTATTGTCAATAAAGATATTTTTTTTCAATCAAACAATTGAATTTCCAAAGCATTCATTATACCTTCTTCTTTAGGCTGGATTTTTCCCAGATTCTCACATGTATACAATTTGGATTCGCTTCCACACCAATGACCAACCACAAAACATTCCCACCTAATATTAATAAAAGAGAAGTAATAAGAAGATAAGGTATCCTCTATTCTTCACTCTTTACGTTCTATATCTAGGCCTCAAAAGCAACTTGCTCTTATGTTCATCCCGTATAAGTATAAAAGGGCACATACATGCTTGAAAAATATGGAGTCTCCTAGATAATCTTTTTCTTCGTTGTTTGACACTCCCTTACATTAAATTAAAGACTTGTACTGATTCTTAATCACATTAGTCAAACCATAAAATGCCACAATACTAAACACTTGATTCAATTCCAAAAACATTAATCCTAATGACAACAATGTCTGTACCGTATGGACATCGAGCGCAAATACAGTCAACCATATACACAACTTCAATTCTACGAACATTCATAAAAATGTAATAAAATCAACAACATATGTTTTTCATCAAAATGCACAACTCTTTCCAGCTAACAACTGATGATATGTGTATGTCGATGCTCCTTGACTCGAAATCTACGACGAAAAGAAACAACAATCTAACCCAAATTGCTCGTTTAAATGAGAGCAAAAGAAGAGAGATTGGGGAAGGGTTGCGTGGAGAGAGAGAGAGAGGAGAGAGAGAGAGAGAGAGAGAGTGAGTTTACCTGGGCTAAGGATTAGGATAAGATAACGATGATTGTGGTATTAAGGTTTTTGCGATGGAGATGTTACAATGATAGGATTTTTTGATGAATGATAATTATTATCATCAGGGCAGTTGTGTATTATTTCTGAAATATAAGAGGGTTATTTTGGGCACATAGGCATTTGAGTTGGAGAGGAATTCCAATTCTTGGCTTTGGACTGGGGAATGTCAGTTCTTTATTTTTGGTAATTGAGATTTTTGGTGGAATAGCAATTACGAGACCAAATGACTAGTGAACAATGTAATTGGAATCTAACTTGGAATAGAGGGAGAATGGAATTCTAATTCCGCTAGGTGAACGTGCCATTCAGTCTTTAGGTCCTCAAGTCCAATTTTTAACTACATCTACATGAAATGTAATTTTCCTAAATAGGGCTAAGCAAAGTCAAGCGGATATCATATTACACATATTATGAATATGCCAAACAAATAAAATATATGTAATCTATACTGATTAATTGCATAAACAAATTTATTAAGATAGAATATATTGATAATTCACACAATATAACCCCAAGGTTTATAAAAACTTAGATTATAATTATTAAACATAATAGAACTATTGCTTCCTGCCTGCAACAAATGATAACTAAAATATGATAGAGCCTTAAACTAATCATTTGTGAAACATAATATGATAAAGCTTTTGACTCATTATCTTGGCCAAGTTATTTGCAAAAGACAATGGCATTTGCCATTGTGAACAATATTTAGTTATCTTATCTTGAGTTTACTACCTCTATCAAGCCATTAGAAGGATAGTCCACGATTCCTGACTCACAAGTTACATTAGCCTGTAATAAATGAGTCGAACTTGAGTTTAAAATAAAACTCATTTAGTAAACGAAATGAATCTATATATATATTTTTTTCAAACTCATGAATCGGCTCAAGCTCGTGAGCGATTATATTATTTTATTATATAAAATTATTTGTATTAAAATATTAATATAAATTTATATATAATTATTTACATTAGTATAATATTATAAATATAACTATTTATGTAAATAAACTTGAGCTTGGTTTTCATAAGCTAAATAAGCCTAACAAGTCGAGTTCAAACTTGCGAATTCTTAACTAGCATAAATATGAGCCTTTAAAAACGCATCTCTTCTCGACTCGTTTGTACCTCTGTAAGTGTTTCCAATTTCATCTCATTACCCTACTAGGATAATTCTTGTTAGAGGAGGGTAGAGGTCGTATTTGTCCAATTGGATGAGAGATGTACTTTACTTATTTTTGTGCCATTTTTATGGAAAGACACTAATCTATTATTTTTATCTCTTTCGTTTATTACCTTGTCATTTTGACATCTCGCTCAATAAGGCAACTCTGATATTATTTTGTGTCATTACTTTAATTTTTTTTAATAATTTCATTTTACAAGCTTTTTTATTCTGATTCTATTTTCTATTCAACTTAATATTTTATTATATCCTTTCTTTTCCCTAAACCATTGAAAAATAGATGTCATAAAAGTATATAAACTTTTTAGTTTTTTCATTGCCTTCTTCTTCTTTTTTCTTTCCCTTTCTTCTTATTCTTTTTTTTTATTTTTTTATTTTTATTTTTAAGCATCAACATAAATCAAATATGCTTTGGTTCCGGCCTGTTGGCTATATGTGTGTTTACCCTATTTTTAAAGAATGAAAATTTGTCCAAACTTTAACTTAATTTAGGAATATAAAAACCTAATCATTAAAAGATCATTAAGAAAAAGGATCAAGTTATGTTGGGTTTTTTTTTTTAAAGTGTATTGTAAGTTTGTAATATCTCACCCATATGAACTTAGATACTAATATTAAACCATTGATATTTAGGTTGGTATTTTGTGTTAATGGATGGGGGTGTTTTTTTTTTTTAAAGTTAATTTTATGTTACGAAGAAAATAAAAACAATAAATGATTAAACTATAAATTAGTCGTATTTATTGGTATTATTACTAATATTGAATTATTGGTGAGTCCGCCTGTATGTTGTGTTAATGGATCTAACTCTTCTTTGTTTTTATGTTAAATTTATGTTAGTCGGTTAATCAAAATGTATCTGTATTATAATTATATTTTTACATCATGTCGTGTTTTATTTAATATTTTTCCTCTGTAATCATACAGTTTGATTGAACAGCACCTGCATCCGAGTTATCAAAGTGATAATTATATTAAAAGTTTCAGATTAATTCTCACATTTGAAATTTGGATCTTACTATTTTTACAATCAATTTGTTAAACTTTAAAAGCATTGGTTTGGTACTTTTTTTTTTTTTTTTTGGCGTCAGTTTAGTACCTAATTTGTACCATTTTTACAACTATCTAATTAAACTTTCTAACTTTTATAATTAATTATCTAAATTTTGATTATTTTTATATTTAACTATCTTCATTGGATTAAATAGTAAATTAACATATTTTGAGTTTAAATGATTAATGGAAGTTCTATTGTCTAGTCATTAATTTTGAAAATATTACATGTATAATGTACTTTAAAAAAATTTTCACAAGACCAAATTATAGAAAAAAATTACAGAAATAGTATCATTATATCCCAGCTTCATAATATTTTTTTTTTAAATTAGACATGACGTGCGATGCAATTTAGACCTATATGTATGTTGGACTTGTGATACACATATAATTACACATGTTTTACCCGTTGGACATACGATACAAGACCGAAACCTGTATTGCACAACCAACATGTGATACACATATTCCTAAACTTTTTATCATCTAGATTACTGTATCTTGTTTTGGAAATGCGATATAAGCAGAAACATTTGTATCTTTATTTCAAGATTCGACATCACTACAAGAAATTTTGGCTTTAGAGACAAAAAATTCTGTCTCTGAAAGTGAAAAATCTGTCTCTAAAGACTTTCAGAGACAGAATTTCCGTCGCAAATTTCTATTTCAAAAATCATCGTCGCTAATTCTTTTAGAGACAGATTTATTTTCCGTCGCAAATTTGCTACGGAATTTCTGTCGCAAATTTGTCTCTGTTTTATAATTAGTTATTTTTAAATATCCAATTAGAAAATATTAAATAAAATTATTCCGTCGCAAATTTGTCTCTGATTCTAAGACAAATTATTAAAAAAATACACATTTGCCTCTTATTTATCCTTCCCAGGAGGTTACCCATCATAGAATGCTACATACTAAGCACACTTAACATTGAAGTTTTCACAAGCACTAAACCGATAAACCAATTCGTATCTTCATGAGTAAAGTTTCACTACTGTTTATTTAAGAGATACCACAATTTACAATATTATAACTATAAAACATTTTATATATCTTTTATAGTTTATTTTTATTTTATAATTTCACTTTACATATTTATTAAGGATTTTTCATTAATATTTTTATTAAAATAATATATAATATTAATATATACAATGTTTACATTTTATAATAATAATTATTTTAAATTATATATTTATTATAAATATATAATATTTTCAGTAGTATATTATAATTTTTTTTCCAAATATGATATTATTATTAAAAAATATTATATATTATGTAAATATAAATAATGTTATACATATAAATTTATATATATATATTTAATGATATATAATTAATTATATTTTTTACATTAGTTATTTAATATTTTATATTAAATTAATAAATTGTATATTTTTAATTAATGTGTTTATTTTTTTTGCACTTAATAAATTATAATATAATGTAAACAATATAAAAATATATTTTTCATTATTATATTAATAAAATAATATATAATACCAATTTAAATATATTTAACTAATTATTTATATTACATATTTTATTACTTAAATATACTATATTTTTACATAGTATATTATTTTTTCCCTAAATATGTTATTATATTTTAAATAAAATATAGTATGTAAATATAAATTATGTAAGATATATATAATAAATTTTTTTATATTAAAAAATATATGAATAGTCATAATAAATATATAATAAATTATAATTATGAATATATATATTAAATATAATATATTATTTATATATTTGTATATGTTTAAATATACTAAGTTTACATTTTATATTAATTATTTTATTTTACATATATTATTATTATTGAAATATACTTTATTTTTAATTAGTATTTTATGATATTATTTGCATATAACATATTATATTATTATTATACACTATTTTATTAAGTTGTATAATTTGAGTTTTTATATAAGTTATTATGTAAAAGAATTATAATAAGATATAAATATAATATTTATGTTTTAAGTACTATTTTTAATTTATACTTTATTATATATAAATATGTATTGTAATGTTAAATATATTATAAATAAATATATATATAATTAGTTGTAAATAACAAATGATTATACATATTATAGTTATTATATAATAAAATTAATTTAAAAATATAATATATGTCCTTATTATATAATGCACATTTATATATATTATATTAGATATGTATAATTTAAAATAAATTTTAAACATAATTATTTATATATATGTAATAATTTATTTTAGAGACAGATTTGCAACAGAATTTTAAAAAATAGAAATTGGCTCTAAAATAATTTATTTCCCTCTAAAATCAGAGACAAATTTACAACGGAAAAATTTTCGTCGCAAATCAATGTGTAATCCGTCGCAAAAGCATATAAAAATTAGAAGATTATTCATAATTCATGTAATCATAAATCCGTCGCAAATCTGTCTCTAATTCATTTTTTTAGAGACAGAAATTTTCCATCGCAAATTTTCTGTCTCTAAAGGCTAGTTTTCTAGTAGTAATAGTGACACTAATTTGAATTTTTTTTTTTACAATTAGTATTGTTTGTTTTCTTTTTGAAACAATGCTAAACACGTGTTCTACCCATAAATTAATGAACTGATCCTATCAACTATTCAACGACTGACACCATATCCAACCATGATCATACAACTGTGATCGTATTACTAAAATAATTAAAATTTCAATTAATATATTTATTTTAAAAGTTAAATAAGTAAATGAACAGTTCCTCTGATAGAACCATCGAATATGATTAATTACATAAATTATAAAATTTAAATATCAAATTTAATATTTGATAAATGTTTTTTCTAGAGATGTCAAAAAGATAAATATGTAAATATTTTGTGAGTTGCTATATTTAAGAAAAGCATGAACAAGGAAAGAGAGGGAAAGTAGGAGGAGAAGGAGAAAAAAAAAAGTAAATAGTATAACAAATTTGAACCTTTAATTTTATTGATGAGGTGTCACTTATTGAAACATGTTGAGATGGTCAAATTTTTCTGAGTAAAATCCGATGGTATAAATACTCACCATAGTAATTAAAAATCTCAGACATAGTCCGATTCCCATCGCAACCGCTTCTTCTGCGGTCTCATAACTGTTCTCTCTCTCTCATACACATAGAAACACTCACTCGCTCTTTCTCCTTCTCTTTCTCTCTCTGCGCCACTGCTTAATGGCCACGGGCCTTCATCTCCGTCGGCTGGCGGTAGTAGCCACCGCCAGCGCCGCTACCTACGCTTCTGTCGCTCTATCTCCCGCCACAGCCTCCAGCGACCGTGGCAGCCCCGCTCTCGAGAATCTCCGGCGGAAGATCACTGATCCGAAGGCTTATATCCCGCCTCGTGTCGTCCAGGAGTCAGCTCTTGCCACAGCCAGCTCCGCGAATCCGCTCGACATTCTCGTCGTCGGAGGTGGAGCCACCGGATGTGGCGTAGCGCTTGACGCCGTGTCGCGAGGATTGAAAGTCGGACTCGTGGAGAGAGAGGATTTCGCCGCCGGCACTTCCTCAAGGTCGACGAAATTGATTCATGGAGGTAATATTGATGGAGATTTTGATTCGACAGGATATATCCGTATCATCACTTTCTCTTTTTGGAGTTTTTTTTCACGGTAGTAATTAATAATAACAATAGGTTTGGATATACACTAATGTATTATAATATCTTGTACTCTTACACTTTATTTATTTATTTTATTTTTAATTCGTTTCTGTCAATAATATATAGAAATAAAATAATTTAAATATGAAAGACGAGGCAGTGAACAACCGTAATAGTTATCCATCGGGTGCAATTTTATAACTTGACAAGGAGTACTTATAAAGAAAAAGAAAAAACAAAAAGAGTATTCATTAGTAAAAAATGCCGATCATTAAATTATATTTTTAATACTTTAAATTTTTTTTTCTTGAAGATTTTTTTTATATAATTTGTTTTATTTTTATTTTTTTAGGTGTGTTTTGTAATTGTCAAATACTACTGTATGTTGTTTTAATTATCATGGTTCGGCGGAAATATATGTTTGCAGTGAAAGCAATTGGGAAATGAGGAAAATAATGTGTTTCTCCAAGAAAATGGGAATTGTTTTTCTCGTTTGTGATGTAACAAGTTTACTTTAATAATCGATCTATTATATATTACAAAGATGTGTAATTCATATTCAATGAATCAAATCCACTCTATTTAGAATAAAGATTAGAAAAAAAGATTAATCATTAGGTGAGAAAATTTGCCTATAATATATGGTCCTTTTTGCATGGCTTTCATCATGGAATAATCCGTTCATGAAAAATGATATGGAGAGGAGTTTGAAAAATAAGATTTATGGTTCCCCTCTCAGGAGATGCTTGATACGAATACTAGAATGTTTCAGTAGTTTTATGCATAGTAAAAGATGAAACATCAAAGGAATGTGTCAGGTAACATTGCACATCTCCCATTATATGCAACATTGCTTTTTGCGGATTCATGTGATTTGTCTGTTGGCAAATGTCTTTGAATTACTTTTTGGTGGACTAAGTCCCCTTACAGTTTAATAATTTTAGTCCTTCTAGAGAATTGAGATTGAGTTAGATGCTGCAGAAAAATATGTTGATATGAACATTGCTTTCAAGTGCTGCATATAAAGAAATGTGATGCTGATGAAAATTCTTTTTTATCTTCCATCTCTGTAAAACATTTGATTATCTGTGTGTATATATGTATGTGTGTATATATATCCTCTTTTTTCTTTCAGGTGTCCGTTACCTGGAAAAGGCTGTTTTCAATCTTGATTATGGGCAATTAAAGCTAGTGTTTCATGCTCTCAAGGAGCGGAAACAGTTTATCGACAATGCCCCCCATTTATGCCATGCTTTGCCATGCATGACACCCTGTTTTAGTTGGTTTGAGGTAATATACTATTGGATGGGACTGAAATTTTATGATGTGGTCGCTGGGCCACGGCTTCTGCATCTCTCTAGATACTACTCAGCAAAAGAATCTGCTGAACTCTTCCCTACTCTTGTGAGAAAAGGCAAAGATAGAGTACTGAAGGGAACTGTCGTATACTATGATGGGCAGATGAATGATGCAAGAGTTAATGTTGGGTTAGCATGCACAGCTGCTTTAGCTGGTGCGGCAGTACTTAATCATGCAGAAGTAGTGTCATTTATCAAGGATGAAGCCACTGGTAGGGTAATCGGCGCAAGGATTCGAGACAATATGTCAGGTACCTGCATGTTCTATAGTTGTTAATTATAAGTTATTGTCAGTAGACTTGACAAATGCTTTTTTAATGTATTACCTTGAAAGATAAAAGGTCATTTGAGAGTTGGGATTATTCTTGCAAAGGTCTTTGGTTGTTGACTTTCTTATTAACACCCATGCGAGGATAAGGCATCTTTCCACTTTTATGATATCATGCTGGTAGATCTAGTTACAGGTCCTTTCTTTTTAATTAATTTGGTGATTAATATATACTGGTAATGCATTGAAGGACGATTTGCACTTCATATTATGTTTATCATCTTGTTTGTGAATTATTTAAGTTTATTTTTACCAAAATGCTAATGATGACTAATACGATTACTTTTCTCTTCTGAAAAATTTTCAATATCTCTCTGCTCCTTCCTAGTCTGTTAAAAGATCCTAATATGGTAGGCTTCTTTTTATCTGTTGAATCTCATGGTCTATCTTCGCAATTCCAAGAGTTCCTTTTTCTAACCTCCATCAATGTAAATGACGGTTCTGATAGGTAAAGAGTTTGACACCTATGCAAAAGTAGTTGTGAATGCTGCTGGACCATTTTGTGATGCTTTGAGACATATGGCTAATAAAGAAGCACCAGCTATGATTTGCCCTAGCAGTGGCGTACATATTATCCTTCCTGATTATTATTCTCCAGAAGGAATGGGCCTGATTGTTCCCAAAACTAAGGATGGACGGGTTGTTTTCATGCTACCCTGGTTGGGAAGAACTGTGGCAGGCACGACAGATTCCAGCACTACCCTCACAATGCTACCCGAACCTCATGAGGATGAGATTCAGTTTATTTTAGATGCAATCTGTGACTATCTCAATATCAAGGTCAATTCTTTTTTTTTTTTTTTTTTTTTTTTCATTTTTAAAATGTTTTGTCTAATCAATAGGTGCCTAGGAAGGGTAATAAATGCCATTTGTATTGGCTATTTTTTTGTTGGATCCATATACGCAGGTGCTGACCCTCTTGTGAATTGTTATTATTTACCCCCTCCCCACCAAAATGTGTGTGTGTGTGTGTGTGTGTGTGAGTGAGTGAGTGAGAGAGAGAGAGAGAGATAGAGGGATTGAGATTTTCCATTGTAAATCAGGTCTGTTGGGAATTTTGCTATGTGTGGGTTCAATTTTGTAGATACTGGGTCCCATATTGTCTTTTCTTTCCACATATATCTTAAATTTGTCTTGAACTTGGAGGGGATGAATTATGCCCCCAGCCCCTTGGTAATTTCTTCCACACAATCATCTGCTCATGTTGTCATATATTGGTCAATAATAAAAGGAAGTAATGCATAATCATTTTTCAAGATTCTGCTTTTCTTGGTGGTCCACCTATTTGGTTGTTCTCCATCAAGGCATAGTATGGGGATACTGACCAGGGTTATTACCTTTCCCTCATACGATGATTAGGTTGTTCATAAATGAATGATCGGAACACTTTCACTCTTTATTGTAATTACACTTATCCCTTCTCTCTACTGCATCCTTAGCTAGTAGAAACAGCTAGTGCCTTCACAAATCTCACACATGGTGCAGTGGAGTGTTTTGTGTGTTTAGCTATTCTCATCACATGAAGATGAATCTAGTATAAGAGATACAGAATATGCACACTTTTTCACTGACAGTTTGGAGTTGAAGAAGTATTCATAATGTTGTAGGTGAGGCGTCAAGATGTACTTTCTGCTTGGAGTGGAATCCGTCCTTTGGCAATCGATCCTTCAGCTAAGAATACTGAGAGCATATCTAGAGATCATGTTGTCTGTGAAGATTATCCTGGTTTGGTGACTATAACTGGTGGCAAGTGGACCACATATAGAAGGTAGTCTCCACTTTAAGGATTCTCTAACAACTTAATCTTCTTGTGAAGTAAAAGAATAAAAGGAATGGGATATATTGCTTCTAGGAAGATTTAATAAACCTACCTTGTTAATGTAGTTTCCATTCATTCAATCATTTGTCACATGTTATTTACTTGGTCTTTTATCTGCTTGTATTCTATCTAATAGTTGACTTTCAGCATGGCAGAAGATGCTGTAAATGCAGCTATTAAGTCTGGGAAGCTGAAGCCAGCTAATGAAAGTCTTACAGATAATCTATGCTTAGTGGGCGGAGAGGGATGGGATCCTGCATCATTTACAGTGCTTGCTCAGCAATATGTCCGTATGAAAAGGACACATGGTGGAAAAATTGTTCGAGGAGCTATGGATACTTCTGTAGCTAAGCATTTGTCTCATGCGTATGGAACTATGGCAGAAAAAGTGGCTGCTATTGCTCAGGTTTGTTCTTTTATTCATCTGGCTAACAATAGAGTGACTGATTTGAAAGAATGACTTAAAATAATTGACAAAAACACATCATCAAGGCTTGACATGCTTGACGGATCAATATATTCTCTTTTGCTCTCCAAGAAGGGGCACAATGAGGTAAAGTTCAACCAACTGTTCTCGACCCAATTACCTCTCATTTGTGTCTCCTTGTTTGTCCATTATAAATTGTCTCTAGGTTAAATCAAGAAACATGGTACCTAGATTGCTGTAGAAAGGGCATAGACAGAATATTATATGTAGTCATCTTAGGATGCAATGTTCTTGTCCATTGCTGTGAATAATCTCCTTATGATACTCAAGTTTGTGTTCAATGTCTAGCTAGAGAGCACTGAGAAATTTCAATAGTTTTGAGTGGTTAATTTCTGATTCAATGATGAGACAGAGGATACCATATTGTATAATGGAAGATCATTGACATCCTATCCCACTTGACTCACCAAATTTCTAGTATTTCTAAGACAGCTTATTAATTTGCACTTTTAAACTTCAGGTTTCACATTTGTGCTTGATTCTTAGCTGAATGCTAGAATGAGCCCCCTCCTAGAACTTTCATCGTCGTGCAATTGGCTCATAAAAAATTTTTAAATTATTCAATATAGTTTGTGCTTTGTGATTCACATATGGTTCAGCATAGCATCCAACTTTGTTAATGGTATGATGTTATGATATTTGAGTGCACTTGCCATGTTGTGGGATTGTTAATGTACATCAAACAAGTTATGTAAGTGCTATTACAATTTTTGCAGACATGACATGCCACTTACAACAAGATGATATTGACCCTAATGCTGTACATAACCAAAAGTTCAGTACAGTAATGAAAATGAATCAATGGCTTCTTATGCTTTTTGCTTGAACCTTTCTCCATTTCATAAATATAGGGTGAAAGGAATTAAACATTTCATTTTTAAATGGGTTAAAACACATTTGTTGTGCCTTTTTGTCTAGAATTCATCTTCAATTTCTTCATCACACTCTTCTTAGCACCCAAGTTGGGGATTCTGTTGTCATATGAGGCAGGAGTTCAATTTCTTCTTGTCAAATTTGACATTACGAGCTCATAGTGATGTGAGATCTCCTGAGTTCAGTATACCATCATATCATCAATGAAACTGTATTTGTTTTTTGGTGATATGTACAGGATGAAGGTTTAGGCAAACGATTAGCCCATGGGTATCCTTTTCTTGAGGCTGAAGTTGCATTCTGTGCTCGTTATGAATACTGTGAATCTGCCGTTGATTTCATTGCTAGGAGATGTAGACTGGCATTTCTCGATACAGATGCTGCAAACAAAGCACTGCCTCGAGTGATTGACATACTAGCAATAGAGCACAACTGGGATAAATCAAAGAGGACGGAAGAGTTAAAAAAGGGAACAGAATTTTTGCAGACTTTCAAATCATCAAAGAATGCGCAGTTCAATGATGGGAAACACAACTTATAGGTGCGATTGCCTTTCGTTCATGTTTCAATTTTCTTTAATTCATTTTCTCTAATGGTTCCTGGATAAAATTGGTTAGTTTTTTCTTGTTTGCTTTCAGGATTTCCACTTACTCTCTTTTTGGATCATGCTAGTTCAATACTGAGGACTCCCATGGTTTTACAACAACTGCACAATGCCTCTAAATTTGAGGATTGACTTTTTTATTCTTTTAATATATATAGAATTTCAATCTTGCTGTGTTCATTTCAGAACTTCTCTTGATACACCTCCTGATTCTTTTGGGGTTAATAAATGGATATCATACACGGCCTAGGAGAAGGCCACTACAGAGACTAATACATTATTCATCGGTGGAGCCTCATTATCCTATACTAGACACTAATGTGTTATCCAATTTATGCAAAGGGTAAATATGATTCTTTTCTGTTCAATGTTTTAATGCGTTCATGAGACGCAGTTGTATGTGATGTATGCCAAGGGGATGAACTTTTTATTCATTTGCAATTACATTGGACTTGTAATTTGGTTCTCAGTTCAATTTGGTGGTGGATGACCATTCTGGTTTCTTGAAATTATTTCTTGTTTAGTATCTATTGAAATTAATTATTGAAATGATGTCTCAGTAAAATTATTTATCAAAATACGGTATCAAAGTCGCAGCTTTAAAACGAAATATATAATAATGTATATTGCATGCTGTTTATAGTATAAATTTCAATGCATATTACATATTTGTAAAGTGATTTTCACTTTTCTTGGACAAAGTACTAGGGAAAAGGAATAAAATATTATTATTTTTAAAAATAATTACGAAAATATCATTGGATCAAAATAATCTTAGTTTTAAGTCCTGATCTTGCTGCTTGAAGAGACGGGGTTCTCACTAGTGGAAGATCTCGTTTCTTCAAGAGACGAGGCAGTTTCGTGTTGTACCTTATCTCTTCAAGACACGAGATTCTTAGTGACTGATCTCGTCTCTTGAAGAGACGAGGTTAGAGAAACCCCTCCCCCCCTTGTGTTTATTTTTCTAAAAATTACTCCTTTGTACATTGTTAATAAAACCTGTCAAAATCATATGTAAATAACTATATAAATCATTCGTTAACTATCGTCAATCATGGCTAAAGAACTTTCAGACTATATAAACCAATCCATCCAAACACAGCTTCAAACCCAATCCATCCAAAACACAGCTCTAAACCCAATCTATCCAAAACACAACTCTAAACCCATTGTAGGCAAACATAAATATAATAATAAATGAACATCCGATTGTTTCTTTGAATACATCAAATGTATAGAGAAAAATGATGTACAAGAATCATAAAAGCTAAGAATCCATATACATCAAGCATCATAGAACGTAAGAATCTGTAGACAATGACCTAGAAAAGGAAAAATCTTCTAATATCTACTGTTGTTGTTGCTGTTGTTTGGCCCGCCTCCCTCATCCCCGTCTCGCAAATGTCAGGGGAATGGTGTACGCAGATGGGGGTGCTGTGTAGAAGGATCAATCTGTGTAAGCGTGCTCTCATCGTCTCTACCACCAGGGTTGTACTGACCAAATGGAATAGGGTCTGGCTCTACCTACGTGAGTCACTCCCCCATGTCATGTGATGGTGACGGACGCCTCTTCTATGGAGGTAGGGGGTATAAAACTCACTATATGACGGGTCTGGCATAGGAGTGTCTCCCATACAAGTGTAGGATGTAGATGATGGACCAAACTCGTCATGAAGGAACCGGGAAGGACTTGGCTGATCAAATCCTGGCACGTCAGACGGCTCAGCTCGTCTCGAATCTTTAACTGTCAAGCCCTGCCTCGCTCCTGACCTCGTCCCCGCCCATACCTGTCTCTATGTGGACATCGTCTCTGTGCTGGCTGAGGTTGTGGGTCATCCTGTACTGGTACTGGTGGTGGCAATGGATCATTCAAATTGAGTCCTATGAACTCATCCACCACACAAATGACATCTAATGCAGTGGCAGTTTTCTGGAGGCATGTGGGGGACTCTATGAATAAAATTTGCCTGCAAGCGAGAACAAACATGTACATAAGTGAATGAAAAACACAGCACATTTCATATGCAGCTTATGTAGTTGGTAAGCTTACCATGAAGCATATAATAGCCCCTGTACAACTGATCCAGTGCCTGAGGATCACATAATACTAGTCGAAGTAATCATCAGATGTACCAGTGGGCATATCTGCCAGCCGATCACTCATGCCATCCCACTCAGCTGCTTACCTGAGTGCTCCGATGCCCAATTTCGCTCAGATTGGCCTTGCATGCCAATCTCATGACGATCTCATTCAGCGGGCGGAGCGGGATCTATTGGAAACCACCAAACTGTCTAAGCACTTTGTCTGGATAGTAGTGCTCAACAATATGCAAGCACACCAATGGGACCTATGCACGCCAAATGTCATTGCCCGCCGGACAATATGGAGGCAGGGAGTCCATGATATCAACGTAAGGCTCTAAGACGACCTGTTTAACAAAGAAAGTACTATATAAATTAATGGAAAAAACTAAATGGTCGAAGTTGAATGAAGTAAGACATTGAAAATCGTACTTAGCCCTGGGTCTGTCAATCTAAACATCCCCGATACTCAATCAGTAAGTACGTGGCGGAACAAGTAACACCAAAAGTAGCACCCCAATGGCTGGTGAGTGGGCGTCCCGCTGTAACTGCAGTATTCTCTCGACGCACCAGCGCAATGTGAAGGAAGTGCTCCCAGACCCATATTTGCAGGACAACTAAAGATCCTGCAATGTCCCTGGTGTCAGTGTGGGAAGCTAAACATAGCTACCTATACATCCATGCTAAACAAGCTGCTCCCCACGTGTACTGGCCGGCCCCGTCGATGTCCTGAAGCACTGCAAGTACATAAGATGAACATAGTTGGACGACATGTCCGCAAAATGAACCCCCCTCCCCCCGAAGCATCAAGATGTACGCCCTGGCATGGTGTCTAATAGTCACCTCATCAACAAAATCGAGTAGTACTCTAAAGTGGGGTCCAGCCAGGACATCTTTAGACGACCACTATCCAAATGAGTCCCAGACAATGGTTAGAGTCTTAACAAATCACGGCACAATCTAGACCAATCCATCTAAGCTGCCCATAACTACTTGTCCATCGGTAGAAGGCCATTGCGGATAGTTACATCCTCCAACGTCACAACCACTCTCTTGTAGTCATGTGGAAGGTGTCCTCAGGGCCCACCTCTCTACGAAAGATATAGAGTGCCAATCTAACTGGATGAAAGGAATCTGTGCTGCCCCAATGAAACCCGACTGCGACAGAATGGCACTAGTCAATCTTCCAGATGTACAGGTATGATATCCTCCCGCCTCAGCTTTGCCTCCCTACGGCGGCAATGTAAAACAATGTGCTCATGTAGGAAAGTGATCAAACTTATAAGTAACAATCTTATTATGTGGAAAGTAATTAGTTGAGGACAAAAACTTACCTATCCCTCCCAGGCCAGCCTCGATCTATGAACCGGCTACCCTGAAAGTAAAAAGTCATCGCTAGGTCCTGGATCCATCTGTAACAGAGAAAGTGAACACTGTTAGTGGAGAAAGTAATGACCTTAAAAAAACTGTAAAGTATACTAGATAAGTACAGTCAAACAAAGCATACAAAGATTTACCACTACGACTCGACTAACCCAATACTGTTCTACTAGCCGACCCTCTATTTGGACAACTGCGAATGCTATGCCCTTGCTGCCCACACGACTCACCTGAGTAATCTCGTGGGCCCTCTCAAATATCCATCTCATTCTAGTAGCACTTTTCCCTAGGCCTACCCCTTCTCCTAATAGGACTTGGGATAAGGTACCATTTCGCAATGTCCAAATGAGTCCAATTAGCCTTATCGATTGCAGGTATGAAGGAACGACCATACACCCTAAGCTGGTTCTCCCACTTGCACCAATGTCCCACTTAGGCAACATAATCTATGTGCAGTGTTCTCATTACTGCCATTGCGTAGGAGCATAGAATTCCGTATGTCTGCCACTTGTTACAGGTACATCTATCTGCTCTCAACTTAACTTTTTGTATATGGTCCCCCTTCTGACCATACATCATTGGGCATGGAGCAGTTATAACTTCAAATATCCGTTCCTAGTAGCCAAAACAGGTTACTCGATGAGCATTTGAGATATTGTTCCATCTCTTGAACTTGTTTGCAGCATATTCTGTGAGCAACTTACCCATACTCATTGCTTCGCTTGAATCCTGTCTTTGCTTATTAAATATTGAGTTGCAATTGTAGAATGTTTTTTTCACTAACGCTGCCACATGTAAGCACCGAGCATTTTTTTATAACTGAATTGTGACTTTCGGCCATGTTAGATATACCTATCCCAAACCTTACGCCTTCATCGTATGATAAAGTCCACATATATGAGGTAACTTGCGAAAATATGGCGATGTGCAAGGACTGCTTTGTAGTGTTGCATTAAAGTAACCATGGAACTTTCTTCTCTGGGTTTAGTATGTGGCTCTCTTAATTATTACCTTACATTCCTTACTTTTGGCCTTCAAATTAAAGTTGCTAGCAACGTGTTGGATACACCACCGCCAAGGCCATCCTCTAGGCCACACAGCATTTTCACCTTCAACCGCACTCTTAATGCCAGTATGCCAGTCCGATATTAAGCAGATGTTGGATCGATCCTTGATAACGTGTTCCAACACTTTTGCAAGGAACCAACTCCATGTGTTTGCACTCTCTGCATCGACTAGAGCATACGCTAATGGAACTATATGATTTGCCCCATTAACTGCTACTGTAATAAGCAGTTTATGCTTGTACTTGCCGTACAAGAAGGTGCCATCAACTGTGACCACAGGTCTGCAAAGAATTAATAGATACAACTTATTCATGGATATTAATGTTGTAAGCAAAATAAAACATGTGAAAACATACCTGCAATAATGGAATGCTTTAATGCAAAGACCAAATGCCCAAAACAGTTTGTCTATGAATATGTGGCCGGTAGTATCTGAATCAACAATTCTTCACTTAACTTATGTTCCTGGATTAGCCTCCATTATTGCCTTAAATACATAACAGAGCTCCACATATGAATCTTCCTAACTTCCATAGACCTACTGAATAACTTTTTTCTTTGCCTCACGAACTCTCTTAATATGAACATTGTACCTAAACTCCTTTAAAATGGTTGATTGGAGGTCCTTTGCCCTCACATCTGGAGAATTATGGATCTCTAATATGATACACCTGGACATGCTTGTGGAGTCTAGCTGAAAGTGATCCTATCCAGTTATTTTATCCAAGCAGGTTAGGGTCCTTCATATTTAGTGATGTGAAATCACTCACTGTACTTCTTGTAACTATCTATAAGTCTCTACTTACAACCTCTGTTATGAGTATCAATACATTTAACTACCAATGATCTTGGTTCCGAGTCAACTACCTTGAAATTGTAATGGTTCGATATGTGCTACATTTTAACTATTTGTATTAGATGATCTTTAGTCTCAAACCGCATCCCAACCTTGAATTCATCACTGAAGCTCCAATTCTCGGCACTCAGTTCCTGTTCATCATCGTACGCAGCATAACCACTGTCAACTTCAACAGTGAAAAAGGGCACTGGCACCGAGCTCTCTACTGCATTAACGTCGGTGGGAGCAACAAAGCGGCACCAGTCATTTATCTTTAGTTGTACTTTTGGAAAAGAATCTTACTGAGGGAAAGCTTGGACATTATCATTTCTACCATCATCGTAGTCATCACTTGATTCACTTGTTGTGAAGTCTAGATTGGCGTCCGTATCATCACCGCCTATCAAATCCGTGCATAGATTTGAAAGTTACCCATATGTAACTGTTCGCTGCCCATTGTCTAAATCGGAGTAGAATTAAAGTCTGCCAAGCCTTGGCTCCCAATATTTCCAAGAATGCCCATTTCCCTTGCAAGTGCTTTGACACCTCTTTTTCGAATATCTGCACATAAACAACCACCGACCCTTCAGTGTACACCAACATTTCTTGTGCAGCATCATCATCGGTCACTGGAATAATATCATAACGCGGTGTCTTATCTCCAATAGCTACCCTATGATAGAGCTCCACCCGATGTGTACACCTATTTACCTTGAGTCTATTGCAAATGATGTCCAGTATTTGCTTATATGTTGAGTTCCTACTAACACTGACCATAACAACTGACTGCTTATCATAACCAAAACCATCATCACCTTGTACAATATTCCCATGAGCATATAGTATGAACTTTGCTTTATCCATTTCCTGACCGACGCTGCCATCTCATAAAATATAGTTCCAATGCATGAAAGTTGCATCATTAGTTATCAATTGCACTCCCATAATATTTAATGTAACTCCTAATGCTACTATATCAACCTTGGTCGTATAAGAGTATATTTAACACTATATGTTAGATGAACCTATTTTATTAATTTATCCCATATGCACTTATTTATCCTATTTTAATTTAACAAATAATCTAATTCAACTGCCGTATTGGGATTAAATTAGTTAAACCTATAGTTTATTATGTCTAAATCATGCTCGATTCAAAATAATCAATTTCGGTCTAGATTTTACTTAATATCGGTTAAGTACATGTATCGAAAACAAGACTAACTCGTTATTTTATATTTTTTTTCCACTAAAAAAAATTTACTTCAGATGAAAACATAATACTAATCATCTCATACAATTATACAACAATGCGATCACTAATCAAATATAAAAACCACATAATTTACTTAACAATTCAATAAAAAAATACCCTCAATATCCAATATACAACAATGCAACATCAAAACAAAAAAAATTTAAGTGGAAATCGTAATACTGATTTGACTATGGCGAGGAATAATGTGGGTCTCCTTGCACGGATTGCTTCTCCTTTCTACCAAATTAACACTTCTACAAAGCTTGCCAATCCAAATTAATAACTATATGCACTCAATTGTGTGCAAAGTGGTTTAATTTTGTTAAATGAGGGTTAGGGTTCCAATTTTCCGATTTAGGGCTTTTGTTCGTGGCTGACAGACTGAGTCAGAAGAAGGCTCGCATTTGATTTTTTCGTGCATACCTCGTTTCTTCAAGAGACGAGGTCCTAGGTCAGTCACTAAGGACCTCCTCTCTTGAAGAGACGAGGTACAACATGGAATTGCCTCGTCTCTTGAAAAGAAGAGGTCTTTCACTAGTGAAAACCTCGTCTCTTCAAGAGAAGAGATCAGGCACTAACGACCTTGTCTCTTGAAGAGACGAGGCCAACTTGCCTAACACTGGGATTATTTTGATCACAGTGGCATTTTCATATTTATTTTTAAAAATAATAATATTTTATTCATTTTCCCAAAGTACCAAAGCTATAATATTAAAATTCAAAAGGAACTAGATAAAAATAATTTATAGTCTCTCCTAGCATCCCATTTAAATTGATTTTTCACTTTCTTTATTGTACCTGCTTGACATTTTAAAAGATAATGTTTTGTGTAACTGTCTACATAAAGGAAATGTAAATATCTGAGGCAAGTTGCTATTGAAACCTGCAATATATACTCATGTATCAATATGGCATATTTCTTTCATCCGATGATACAATGATGGATCACGATTTATTCATGCGATTTGCTTAAATATAAATCATACCCCATCTATAAGATAGCAATCTTCAAATGGATTTTGATAATTATTTTCATGTGATGTATATTTTAGTAAATTTATTCTATAGATATTGTAGATGCATTTGATACTATTAATATCTTTGATATAACTAATAGGCTTAATCTTGAAAGCAAACCTAGAAAGTACAATGTTGTTTTTAAATAAATGTATGTATCAAATATTGTCTTTGTATTTTCATAATTGTTTAATCATTAATGTTGCTTCCCATCTTATTCCAACTTTCTTAGTCCTTGAATTCAGGCTTTCTTGCTTAATGCAACTTTTGTTAATAATCGGATGGCATAGAAATTCCATATGTTTAAGTTAGTTACTACATATTGACTGTTTTTACTATATGTAATCAAGATTTGACTAAAGGAAAATGTCTTAAGGATATGTTATTATGTTTTGTGTTGATTGTTGTTTGAGTATTAAGCATTTAAAGTATTAATTTTTATATCAGGTATGCATGAATAATCCATGGTGAGATAAAATTGGGACTAAACAAAATAGAAAGAAGGGGAAACGAAGGATATGTTCATCCTGTATTTGATAACGAACACAAAATTATGATCCTATGCAGTAATTTGTTTGGTTTTTATATAAAATGGAATAGGGTGGGTATTGCTATGTTTTTAGACGTTTAATGCCTTGATCATTTATTCTATTAGAAGAATTGGATTACTAGAAAATGATCTAAGAAAATCGAGGAGAGGAAGCGAGTCTCATTGGTGGAGAGATATCGTAAGTCATAACTTGGACATGAGATCAAGGTAAGTTTCATTCATAGTACCTAAATTTTCTTTTGTTTGTAACAGAGTTATATCTTTAAAAAAAATGCCATATCAAGAAATTAGTTGAATTTTTAAAAAGTTTCATCGAGAGTGTCCATTTTTTCGTTTGCATGCTGACATGTACAATGGATCTGATTAAAATAGTGTCTCTCTGTCCTACGTGGAAACTTTTTTTTTTTATTTGTTTTTTTCTCTTCTCTCTCTCCCCTTTCTTTTCTTCTTCTTTTTGGCTTCAAAAAATTGATTCAAATTCATCAAAAAATCGATATCTCAATTCTAAAATTTTCTTAAAAATTGATTTAAACTCATTAAAAATTAACATGGAGCAGTTGCAGCTATCAACCATGGTGAGGATGGAGGAGTCGATGGAGTTGCCACCATTAGTAAAATGATCAAAAGTGGAGGCATTCGATGACACAAAAACCACGGTCCACATCTTTTGAAATATCAAGCAACTCCTCCACAATGAAATGGTCTTTGTTGTACTTCTTCTTCTTCTTCTTACTACTACTACTGCTACTGCTGCTGTTGCTATCGTTGTTTTTATTGTCAAAAGAAGGACCCCCTCATGGAAATCATTAGAGAGGAAAGAAATATCGGTGGCACCAGTGGGATAAAGCTGAGAGAAAGGTGGAGTGGTGCTGAGATTAGAGGATGACGGTAGTATGGACGGCGAAGGGGGTACTGGCGAGGTGGGGATGGAGTGGTAGTGATGGTGTCTGGATTTTTATTTTTTTTTTTAATTTAGGGTTTTAGTTAGTAGAAGAAGAAGATGAAGCGTAGAATGGAAGGTGAGGAGAGAGAGGGGAAAAAATAAAAAAGATTCAACGTAGGATAGAGAAATATTACTTTAATTAAATCTCCTGTGAAATGCATGTTTTTTTGTCTAAGTGTACTTTTAGTAAAACTTTTAAAACGTTTAGGTACTTTTCTGATATAATTTTTTTTCTAGGTACAATTCTGTTACAAACGAAAAAGTTTAGATACAGTGAATAAAACTTACCTTCATGAAATCACATCTTAAACATGAAAATTTTGTGTAAAATAAAATTATATGTTCAATATGTGATTTTGTAATTGTATTCTTGTAATTAATTTTAGATGAACTATATTTCAACAATATTTTCTATAGAGTGCAAATTGACAAAAGAAATTAATTTGCATTTCTCTTTATCATTACAACAAGGAGGAAGGAATCGAAATTGAAACCTTTCATATGAAAGACTAGGGGAGATGATACTAGATCATAAGATTATTGAAAAAAAAAATAGCGTTTAAATACCACATTTCCAGAAATTTCAATGGATTTATTGTGCTCTCGTATGGATGGAATTGAGTTGGATATCTACTTGCTAACCTAATAATGTTGAACGGAAGTAAGCCGCCAAGCACTAACACTATTTGGACTTAAGGAAAGGTGAAAGTAGGAATTGGAGGAGATAGAACTAGGCGAGAGGAAGAAATCGATGTTGGTGGAAGCAATTTCACGAATTCAAAATTTAGATGGGTGGGGAGAATTGATAAGAGATGATTCAATTTTCTCTTTAATATATATAATCGATTAAATTAATATTAGGATATTTCTATATTTATTTACTGAAATTTAGCCAAAAAAATATACATTTTTTTATAAAAATTTTTTCTATCTATATATGGCAATAAAGATATAAGTGATTATAATGTTAAATGAACTTATAATTATGCTAATGAATAATTCATTGTCTTGCGCATTAACAAGTATCATAAGGAGATCCTGCTAAAAATGATTGGGGATTTGCAGTAAAAAATAATCAAGAAGGCAAAAAGATTATTTTTTGTCACTTTTTGTGAAGACAGTGGCATTAATTTTTTGTCACTTTCATTAAACACGATTTAGCTTTCATTGTTAATTTTTTCATTTTTCAAAAGATAATCCATGCTCATTAATTTTTTTGTCACTTTCATTAAACCTAACTCTATACAAGATGAAACCTTCGACTCTGAAATAACCTTATCACGTTCTCCATCTCCTTCTAGGGTTAAAGAAATTTGCTCAAAATCTGTTCAAGAATTTGGTCAAAGTTCTGAAAAACCAACAGAAACACCACCTCAAAAGGATCCCCAAAAGAAAGGTCTTCGAGTTCTGACACAGAACCTATTTCAGAACTCCTCAACAAGCTAAAGAAGAAGAACTCTTCCAAAAGTTCTTCAAAGAAAAGGAAAAATGTTGCCTTGGCTCCAGCAGAAAGTTCGAGGTCCAAAAAGAAAAGGAAAGTCAAAGAATCAGACGCTTATCTTCCTATAAAAAAGGTAAAAATTCGTGATTGTTCTTTTATTGCTTTCAAGTACTTTAAAATGCATGGATTTTCTTAGAATGAGTGGCTAGGTAATATTGGTGGAAGAAAATTATGCAATCTGACTGGGGATGTGATAAGTGAGATGATTGAAGAATTCTATAGGAATTTGAGACAAGTAGGTAGTAATAGTTTGAAATCACGAGTTCAAGAAATAAATTTGACCATATCTCGTGATGACTTGATCAAATGCTTTGGATTAAAAGATTGTCATGATGACAATGCATTTGTATCCTTACAGAGGAATGATTTGTTTTTTTATTATGAATGACAATATTGGAGAATTTGTAGATGACGATGTTTTTGTTTATGAATTTGAGTTGATTGTACAAGTCCTTCATAAAGCTGTGAGAGAGTGTATACTTCCAAGGAAAGGAAGTACTACTACTGTGACAAAGGAGGATGGTTTGGTTATTCTAGCTATGATGGAGCACATCAAAAAGACTTAGCTAAAAGGATTCTAAAACGAATGTGGAAAGATCAAGAGTATAGGATCTATGGAAGTGTTTTAATGGAACTTTTTAAGTTCAAAAAGGTTCCATTCCCAAAAAAAAAAAAAAAAATTTCCTATTAGTTTAAAAAGAATTGGGGAAAAGAGCATACACCATATGCAAATTAGACCCTATAAGAAGTTTTGGCATACTGTAGATGGTGCAATTTATTTGCACAAACGATATAGCGAGAGTGTTGATTGGGATAAACTTAAGGCAAGAATTGAGGGGAGCAAGAACCTTTTCCAGAAACTTCACCAGAAGTTTCTTCTGAAATGGAAAAAGGAAAAGAACAACAACATAGGTCTTGTAAGGAACCGCCACAAAAGAAAAAGAAGAAGAAATTTGTGCCTATGACCAGTGGTCATTTCAGAATTGATGAAAATGTGAGAGTAGAAGAAGGATCTGACAGTAACTCTAGCGATCCACCTCGGTTCTATGAAGGGCCTGGTGAAACATCTTCTGATCCTCTTCCAACTTCCCTCGTAAGACTGATAGAGGAAAAGATTGAGGCTAAGCTTGAGGACTTCAAGCTTGATTTGACAAAGTTCATTACATTGGAGATCAAGACTTATTTCTCTACAAAGCCCATCCCTACAGCTCATCAATCTGCTATCGCTTCTTCAAGAGCTATTCCATCTTTTTCTCGTTCTTCACCAGCACCAGTAGAACCTATTCCAGAGGTTGTCTCCACTGACACATCTGAGGGTAGTTTTGTTCCTCTTCCTCGTCGTCCTTATGAGCTAACTCCAGCCGATCTCAGTCTTGTTCCTTACATTCCTCTTACTGTTTTGCAAACTCCCCAATCATTTTTGGCAGCATCTCTTTACGATGCATCTATCTCTTTTGCTGCTGTCATTTTAATGACCTTTTCTTCATCTGCTACAGCATCTTCCTCTACCAAATATCGAAGACGTCAAAAGGTTCAAGCAAGGAAATCCACAATCCCAATTAAGAAGCCATAACATGTTCTGTTTTTTAAAGCCTTTACTTGTTTTTTTCTATTTGAAAAGACTTTGTTACTTTTATTTTGTTCTGTTCCAAAGACTTATGATTAGACCTATGTGTCTATTACATTTTTTTTATATCATGTAATTGACATTCTGTTTCTTTAAGTGAATGTTTTGCTAATAACAAAAATGGGGAGAGTTTGTGAATGGTTGATATGGATGACTATTTGATGTGGATGAATGTTTGTGACAGTTTGTGAATGGTTGATATGGATGAATGTTTGTGAAAGTTTATGAATGGTTATATGGCAAATAATGTTTATTTTTAAAGATGTTTTGTTATCATCAAAAGGAGGGGAGAATGTTAATTCTCTATTAACTAAAGTTTTGATGATAACAAAATAATCAAGAAACTAATACTTTTATTTAGTGTGCAGAATTACACACACACACACACACACACACACATATATGTTTAAGGCAGAACCTTCCACAGAACTTTAAAGAATCTTGATGAGCTCAAGATAAGCAGTTAAATGAGTTATATTTACATGAGTTACATGCATTATTTATCATAAACAAAGTACACATAAGTTTTGAGATAAGCTATAATGTTCTCAAAGGATTTTCAAAGGAATAAAGGATATATAGAATGTTTTCCAGAAGGTTACTTTAAGGATAAAGCATTTTTTCGGAAAATCAAAACTTTTCCCAAAACCTTTACTGGAATTTTTTTTGAACAAAAATAGTTACTGTTCATCTACTTCAACAAGGTCTACTACTGTTCAAATGGATTCATAGGAGTATAATGAAGACCTAGCTCCAAGATAATAAGTATATTTGGGTAATATACTTATTTGTTCCACTAAAGTAGGATTATATCCAAGAGGATTTAAATGATTATTACTTTCTCTCTCTACAAGCAGGAACAATTCTTCAAGGACAAGATCAGATACGATTTTCACAAGATTCAAGTCAAGACAAAGGGATTATCGGTATTAATTTATGACAAAAGCAAGATTATCTCTTATCTCTTATCTAATTTCATGGATCTTGTTAGGAAATCAAAAGAAGATAAACGTTATCTTCAAAATAAGATAATAAAGGAAGATAACGATGAAGACCGATATTAGCAATAGGTAATTTCCAAAGTCTGTCTCCAAGCAGAACAACGATATGGAAGGAATTCAAATGGGATACATCTAGATTTTGATATATCACGCGAATCAAGTTGAATTTATCCATCTGTTATAATCACACATTTTTTGAATTTAAACTAGAGAACAAGTAGAAGTTTGATATTACTATCTGTTGGAAGCAATTGGGTGGTTTTCAAATTTTAAAATAAGGATAAGGCATAACATATTCAAGCCGAGATATTTGGGATGGGATATCTATCTTTCAAAACAACTTTTGAACGTTAGAAGAAGAGTAATATATCTAAAGAAGATAGAAGAAAAGAAATAATCATCAAATATACCTTCTCCACACAGTAAACAAAAAGCTCTCTCCTTTACCAAAAAGACATACAGAAGCAAATACAGAACAAATCATAGAAGTTTGCCTTCATCAAGATTTTTCATAATTTCTTTACATTTATAATAGCGAGCTGATCTTTTAGCATTCATTCTTTAACTCTTTGATTTAAAGATTTTATTTTGTAAAGAAGAAACGTGTTGTTGCCTTCTTAGTTGATAGTTTAGTTATAAGTTTAGACTCTGTAGATCGATTGTAGCTAGAGGATAGTTGTGAGAATCGAGCAAAGAGGATTGCATAAGTTTGTAATTTAAACTTATTGGATATAGTGAAACAAAACCTGTAGTATAACGGGGTCCCTGGCTTGGAGCTGGAAGAGTAGATTGACGCACAAGACGAAACCACTATAAATTGTTGCATGATCTTCTTTTCTCTATTCTTTTACTTTTATACAATTTATTTTTATATTTGTTTAATTGGTATATTGTTCTCATTTTTCAAAACCGAAAGGGGATTATTTTTAAAGGCAAAAATTTATAATAATCAATTCAACACCCTCCCCCCCTTCTTGATTATTATTTGGGATCGACATCATTTATGTGATATCATGATGCATATAATGTGTGATAAGATCCAATATTGTACTGTCTTTTAAATAATGTAAAAAGGTAACAGATAGATAGGTTTCAAGGAAGCTGATGTGAACTGAAATGGGAATGATATTATATTTGCAACAAACATTAAAAAAATACATTTTATAATATAATATGTGTAATAAAGGTGAAACATATGTCTATTGTACTTGTAGAAAAAATTACACAAATACAAACTACAAAAAAAATTACCAAATTGCCATCTTTATATCGCAAGTTGAATAAGAAATACAAAATTATACACGTATCGCACGTTGGAGGCAAGATACAATGACAATATTGTGCAAAACTTTGAAAAATTGTTGTATCGCACAGAGAATGTGTAATATAACTTTGAACATATATCAATCGTTGGATGTACAATATAGGTTCAAAGTGTATCGTACAATGGACTTGTGATACACATACATGAAGAAAGCTGGTAACACTTAAGAAAAATATATTATGCCTAAAAACGATTTCTTTTCTAAACTAAAAAACTAATTTATGCACACTAACAAATATAAAGAACAATTATAGTAAATAGAGAGATAGTGAAAGGAAAGCTTGCACTAAGATATAACGTGGAGTTCGGCCCGTCCCCTAATCTCCATAGTCCACAATAACTGACTCCTCTAATGGAGGACTTCACAACTTTATTCACCAACAAACTAATTGTCTCAATATAGGACTCTAACACATCAACAACATAAATTGCTTGAGTTGAGTTATTACAAATTCAAACACTTTAGACTCAACTCAAGACTTCATTTTAAAACACTCTGCTAGCTAAGTATAATGCCTTTATAAATTGATAGCAATAATAAGACAAAATAAAATTATACTATACTTATCTCTCTCTTTCTTAACAATGCAAATCATAAATAATGCTTTGAGAATATTTATAAGATTTTGATTACAAGAAGTAAACTCTAACAACAAACAAAAACTTCTCAACATCTGCTATTTATAGCTTATCAACAAGCTAAGTTGTTGCACCCTTAAATTTCTCTCCAACGATTGATTAAAAGCTCCTAACAGCTAGTTTTTAATCGTATCGAACTAGTCTAATTCCTCACTAGTTAGGTAGTCCAAATAGAGCCCTCAGCCTCCCCTCCCCCCCCCCCCCCCCCCCCCCCCCCCCCCCCCCCCCCCCATCAGTTCTAATTTTTTTTGTAGTTTTCTAGTTTAGACTGGCAAGCTATTACGCTTTTGACAACTCCGACATGCTTCATATGTTAGCTGTAACTTTCTCATCCAGACTCCGTTTGAGGTGACTAAAAATGCTATGGAAAGCTTAGAAAGAGCACTACAACTTTCATGTAAACTTTAAGAGATTCCAAAAGAATCAAGGTCTAAAACATGATAGAAAGACCTGCAACAATAAACACAACAAAAACACAAAACACATATATGTATTCAAGCATTTGTTCATTCAAATTACATGACTATCTTTAAGTGTAACTTAACATAATTGAGTAGTTAATTATGTAACTAATTTCCTCATCAAAATTCATGTTGAACACATAAGTTCAACAGTACAAACATGTGTATCTTACACCTATATGCAATATAGTAATGATATTTGTGTAATTTTTTTTTGGCGTATTTTGGATTTATGTAATTTTTTTTAAAACAACGGTTAACACATAATAATCTCATGCAATAAATTAAAGGATCATGCACATATATGGGTCCTTTTTGGAAGTTAATTCAAAGATATGCTCTTATTTAAACTAATTTCGATTTTAGACTAGTGGAAGCGCGTGTAATTCCCTAGATTTTATGCTATGTTTATGTTCAAACCCTAAACCAGAAGTTGATCGAAAACCCTAAGGTCAACAAATACGTATCAAACAATAATAGATTAGATCCAACAATCATGTGTTCCTAATCCTAAAATAACAAAACCGAGATAGTAGTAGATAATAGTTCGTAATTATATAAGGATGCATAAAAATATTAGATTCAATAATTTTTGGTGTTTTTCAAATCCGAACGGGATCAATTTTCAAAAATCGTGCCTTGGTACCTTCGATGGCAAAAATATTCTGATAATACCAATAAACTCATAAAAATACAATGATTTCAAAAATATCAGTTTTATAATTTTTTGGAATCTAAAAATATCAGATATAACTTAATTACGTGTATTTTCTTTATTATCGGTATTAATTTGTCTTATCTACTATTCCTAGTACTATCTACCTTATTCATTACTATTAACCTATCTCTACTTTTTCTACACTTATTTGTATACTCTACCATACCTATTATCTACTTTTGACTTTTTCCATACATCTTCATTCACATCAAACTTTACATCTTATTACTTTTAATTAACAAAAATACAAAACAAAACAAAACAAAACAACCTCTCTCCTCCTCCCCCCCTCAATCACATCGGAACTCTCTCTCCCATACACACACACATTTATTTTTTTCTTTTTCAATTCATTTAATTTACACAATTTTCACTCCAAAAATTCTATAAATACCCCCTCTCCCTTTAATTCTTTCACATACTCATTCACCTTACTAAAACTCTCCCAAATTCTCTTTTCAAACACACTCAACCATAATCTCTCTTTTCTTTCTTTACTACCCAATTTTTCTATACAATTCCTACACATATAAATACTATCCAAGCTTTTCTTCTTTTGCCACTTCCATACTTTCTTTTAGGTAAAAGTTCTTATAATTTTCTTTCTACCATGTCATGTAACTAAACATGACCATGGTGTATGTTTCTTAAACAAATCCAATGTTATAGAATCAACACTATATTCATGTTTGTTCTTGTTCATGAATAAATTCCATATTATGTTGTTATATAATCTTATTATTGTTATTATCATGCTTTAACTTAACTTCATATATATGTTTACAATCTATCTATATATATATATATATATATATATATTTAGAGCCTAAATGCTCATTAACTCACTAACAAGCTTATTATTACTTTTCTTTTCTTTCTTTCTCTTTTATTTAGGACATAGCCCCGGGATGCCTTTATGAAGCTAAGGCTCCCAATACATGACCGGATTACCTTGATGAAGCTAAGGTTCCCAATGCTTGACTATAATATCTTGCTTATTATTGTTATATTGCTTACCAATATTATTTTGCTTCTTATCTCATATTTTCAACATCTACATACTACATGCTCACAATACATGTATCTACATAATGATATCGTCTCAACTAAATTTAGAGTAGAATTTTTCTTTAATAAAGGAACTTGAAACTAAATTTTCTATTATGTGACTTGTCATTAAATAATGGAGTTATCATTAACAA
The DNA here is from genome assembly GCA_024138025.1 of Combretum micranthum. Lineage (NCBI taxonomy): Eukaryota > Viridiplantae > Streptophyta > Magnoliopsida > Myrtales > Combretaceae > Combretum > Combretum micranthum. The sequence goes on from JAMXBD010001198.1 coordinate 301,374, forward strand.
CATAGAAATGGAATAACACAAGTTTTCTTAAATAACAAATATAGCTTTACCAAGGAAATATAAGAAATAAACACTTTTTTTCATAAAATAGAAACCTAAGTCTTATAAAAAAATTTGTTGTATTCAAAATTTTTCACAAAAAAGCTTAACATTACACTCTTTCAAAATCCATAACAAAATAAGAACAAACTAGTTTTTAAAGTTAAAATAAAATCAACTCATAAATTTTATAAACCCACTGAAAAAAAATAATGATTTTTCAAGTTTCTAAAAAAGAGTCTATTTCAAAGAAATAACAAAAATATAAGTGTGATAATATAAAAAAACAAGGAATTTTTATCAATAAAGAGGATTCTTTTCAAATAAAATTTGTAGAGAAAATAAAAGACCAAGTTTTAGAAAATAATAACTTATATTTTAAATAAGAAATAGAAAAAGAAAAGACTCATTTTCTAAAACCATTCTAAAGACAAATTTATAAATAGGTTATTAACAACTTAATAAACTTTTTGATAACTTTGTTCTTTTATCACTAGAAGTAAAAATTATAAAAGACCAAAGTTAAAGGAAAATTTATTTTGTTGGAAAAAAGAATGAGAAAAATAAAATAAAAATATGCTTATTTATAATAACCTAGGAAAATATAAAGTTTTTTCAAAATACTTAAAAAGAAATTTGTCAACTATAAGTTTTAACACTTCAAAATGAATTGTTCTATAAAATAAATTGTTGAGACACTACCATTAGAATTGTTGCATATAAAGTGAGCTTATCTATATACTCAAAGGATTTTTCAATCATATATGTGTGTATATATATATTTATATTTTTGCTAAAAGATTTTTAAACAAAGTTGAGTTGGAAAATTGTTTTGCAAAATCTGGAAAATTCCATTTTGAATTTGTACCGAGGTGTTTATCAACTCAGATGACCTTATATGTAGGAAATAACCGTAGAAATAGTATATCTTTTCGAGTAGGTAGAAATCGGTATATTATATGCAAAATTCTGAGTTAAAATGAGCAAGTTATTATCATTTTAAGTTGGAATTTCACTCCATGTGAATTTTGACGAACTTAGTTGAATAGAGTTGCAAATTTAAGTAGAACTTCCAAGAAATACTCATTTCAGGTATTTCTTTTGTATAGGTGACATGGAGTCCGAGCTACCCTACCCGGAGGACTATTTCTACTAAGGAGCTTTCGATATGGCCAAGTGAGTTTAAATTCTCGCAATTGTACCTATGTATTTACTTGTAGCTTAGTGACACTAAATTTAGGAAAAGATTAAATATGAAAGTGCATGTGTTTTACTTATGTGGTTGAAATTATGAAAAGTATATCGATGTGGTAATTGTTAACTAATCATTGTATGATTTAGTTTAATATTGATTATCTACAAATTCTATGGTCACTTATTAAACGATTAATGCTATGCCATGATTACTTAAATTAAATTATATATGCATGACACGTAGTGAGTCACATTGCATTCATTACTATATCTTTGGTGGGACAAGGGCATAGTAATGAGGTCTAGGACCTAAAATAATCATCTATGACTTAAATTGTCTGAAATTAAATGGTGTGTGGGCACCCGAATCAACTACATTTTAGCGATTAGTAGGAATCTATACAAAACTATAAAATATATTATTTATGAACTATGGCTTCATTACCTGGAATACCTAACCACCGACTGGAGGGTAAATCCATTCAAACATATAATTCCTGAAAAATCGTATGTATTGTTTGCTCACGTGATTGCTTGCATTTCATATGATTAATTAAATAACTTGGGTGATTATTGATTGATTGAGTACTCTACTTGTGGATTTAATTCTCACTAAGCGAAGAAGCTCACCCCCTTATAGATATCTTTTGCAGTTTCCCCATTTTTGGTTGAAGCCCTGGGATTATTTCTCTCTGGTACTACCTTTTGGCTTAAGGAGTTTTTGGAAGAAGTTAAAGACTAGTTGTAGACTTAGACTTCTAAGTAAATCTCTTTGTAATTTATTTTATTAGGCTTCTCTAGACTATGATGAACTATATCATTTGGCGGGGAATGCCCCTTTGATGATTGTAAGACCTTTATATAATTTCCTATTACAAGTTATTATGTTATGATTTTCATTCTTAAACTGCTATATGAATGTCTTCTTAAACAACTTGTTTCAAAGTTGATCCGCTATGATCGTAAATGTACGCCTTATACCCGGTATCGAAGCTTATGAGATGATGGAGGTGGTCATACTTTAGCTTTAATATTGAGTGTGTCGAACTGTCGCGTCTAGGGTACCTTTTTGAGCGTGACAATGCATAACATTGTATTAAGGAAGACAGGTACATGTTGGCCCCACCCTCTCCCTCTTTAGATGTAATAAAAGCAAAGGTATGGCTACGCCTTCTTTACTGTACCTACAAAAAGTGCATTTTGAGTTGAAAAATGCTTAAAATTTACTTTGTAATGCTAACTTCAACTTCCAATTACAACACATTCCCCTTCTTCATTTTCAAGAAAAATGAAAGAATAAACATAATCAACCTAGCTAATCCAAATATAATGATATCAAAGTACAACACAAATATCCAAAAATATAACAAGTCCGAAAATCTAATATAAGCATGAAAGTACAAAACAAGTTCAAACTACATGTCACATCCTATTTTTTTTCTTTTAACTCCTCCTAGTAAAGATGTTGCTTAATGGTGGTATTAAGGATCGATCATGTCATTTCTTTGGCTATGGATCTTCATGCTAGCCCTATTCGCCATTTCCCTCTGGTTGGTCAAACTAACATGAAGCCACTAGACACATCTAGCTAGCACAATAGATATGTGTGGCACCTTCCCCCGTTTCCACTTAAGGTCTAATTGCTCAAGTCACCCTTTATATGGGGCGGGTGGTGTTGGAAGAGGATTAGCATTTGCTTAGTAAATGGAATTACATAGGCGTTCGGCCTACATAAGGAGCTACACATGACCTCTCCTACTATGTACCCATTGGACATTATCCTACCAGATGAGTTAGCAATAATATCTCTTTGCATATACTCTTTGAGCGCCATCCAACTAAATGAATCGCGTATGATATCTCTAGGCATGTACTTGTTTGGCACCATCGTTGTGGTGGTGGGATAAGTCGTGTCTGCACTAAAAATCTATGTCGACTATGTGGACATACATAGATTGATGAAGTACTCCATTATCCCTGATAAATGTGTGAAATAACATATTTATCTCTGCTTAATTCACATGCATATTGTCATTTCCATGAGCTTTTAGTGAATTATTTGGAGAAAAATTGGGAAATGTTCATCTTTGATTCATTGCATACATATAAAGAGAAAATTGATCAATAATTAAATTTTTCATGATAAATACATGTTTTTCATAGCCTTTGGGCTTGATCTTTTATTGTTATGCAATTTTAACCATGTGAACTAAATTTTCTTCTAAAGTGTTTGAGTCAAGGTAGCCTATGCAACTTTATTGAATGCTACTAGAGCTAAAATGTCAGAACAATAGCAGTTAAAGCTCATAAGTTGCTGTTAGTAGCCCACTTGAATTAGTCTCACTTTTGTCCCATGATGTGGTAGACCTAAGCATTGGAGAGGTATGAGCTCATGTCATATTAAGGAAGTAGCTTCAGCTTTTAAGCTTGCAAATGTCTATCACTCAAGCGTGTACAAGACTAGAACTTTCCAAGCTATTGTTCAAACTTCCTAAGGTGAACCACATAAAAATTGTAACCACACCATAAAGAAGACCAATACATGATAGAACAATAAACTAAATTGATGCTCACCTGTTTCTAATGTTGAGCACTTAAGCAGGCTCAGTCTGAGCATTTAATTCCTATCATGTGAGTGTCACCATGTGCAATTACAACAATTAGTTAGATCCTAAAATACAGTGACAGACAAAGTTGAGTCGATAGCAGCATTGTGCCAAGTAGCCATGTATGACCCAATTGACCATCTATTTGAGTGGATTAATGCCAAGAGACCAAACATCAACAGCAGGAAACAAGCCTAAGCTATTGTTACTATTGCAAGTGTCAACCAAGTCACAAGCAACAACAACATGCACCAATGAGCAAGAATGGAGTGCCTCTATCCAGACTTGATCGAGCTTCACTAACCAATCATGATAATACCGAGCTATTTCCCCACTCACTGACTTGCTATTAATAATAGACCAAAGAGCAAGGAAGTCCACATGAACTTTCGAGTTGCAATTTTTTGCAGCAAACCAGGATAAGTGAGTAGCCAAAGTGGTGATGATGACTGACTTGATGAATTGCAGCAGATGCACTGAGCATAACTGAGATGATTTAGAGAGCAAACCAACTTGCTCATTTCTAAATGATCGAGCTCTATTGGTTGCAACACATGACCAAGCAAGGCTCCACCAACCTGATTATAACTCAAGTTATCGCACAACACTAAGCTTGTAGCAACATGCATCACTCCATTAACCAGTCTCACACACTAAACGTTCCTCAAGCACATAGGAACACCCCGTATTGACTGAGCTTAAGATCACATCAAGCTTCACTGACCATAAACCAAGCACCTTAGTTTAATCTAATCAAGTGTATACATAGATGTATCGAGTGCTAATAGAAGTTGCTCGATGCCTTACATCACGTGCTAAAACAACAACAAGTGAAATACCAAGCTCCTTTGACTCCATCGACTAACCAAGACAATACAACCACTGACTAACCATGACCAAACAGCTGCTAAAGTATTAAGTTTCATTCCATCCATTTTCCATCACAGAAAATTTCACCCATACACCACCCATTTTCATCTACCTTCATCATACAACATCATCCATTACCAGCATTCACTATGGAGTTGGATCCAAAATACGAAGAAGACATTTTTAGTATTTTTCAAGTGTATTCCAACCTTATCATTTGTAATGTATCGTGTACTTATTATTTTCATTAGTGAAATTCCAATTTTCAGTATGAGCTAAATTTATCTAATGGAATTATGTGATGGTTTATGAATTCCCTAAATGGTTGATTAGTTTTTATAATAGGTTTTGTTAATTTGGAACTTTGATTATTTCTGTTTTAATATTCATGAGATAAATTTGTCTATGAATTTCTTATGAATCAAGGTTTGTAATACTCAAGAGGGATTTGAAAACTTGATTGAAATAGAAAATATGATTTTGAAGTTGACACGGACACTTATGATTTTGGCTCAAATTGTAGAACTCACATCCTTAATGTGATTAAAATTATGGTTTAAGACACGAACACTACTTGAATCATAAGTTCAATTAGAATAACATGACTTATGAGAGGAGTGTATTATTTACATGTTGATTATAAATGAATTATTTGCGAGGGATATCCATGTTATGATTAGAATTCTGCAACTCAAGAGGAAGGCAAATTCTTGCGAGTTTAATCAAAATCTACACAAACAAATCCAATTATAACTACGACACAACAAATGGACATTCTAACCATACCATTGCATAATCCCACACTTTGTTATTAAAGAATTTTATAAGGGTAATTTTAGTCTAGTGTAATTTTCAATATTAGTTGAATTACAATTTATAGCAATAAATTCTTAGAAGTAGTTAATTAATTTTAAAATCTAAAAAATTTCATTTCGATTGCCTAACTTAAAGTAAAATCACTATAATTTAGTAATTAGTCATAGACTCTCAGTGGACCTTAGATACTCCTACTAGCCTATACTTGCATGATCGATACACTTACCAGTGTCTTTTGCACTTACATTGATTTTATTAAAAATGTGCATCTATAGTTGTCTAACAAACTTAAAATTAGCGAGAGCGTTAAAAACACTTTCAAGTAGTCCCACTCTCTAACTCTAAGCCCATGTCTACCCCTTACATGGGACACATTCACATCTTATTGATGCTCAAGTTGAATTTCTTCTTGGGGTTATGATGTGGGATTTTTCAATCGTAATCAATCAAATTAAATTAAAACCCTATTCTTACCATACAACTAATCCTAAGCAAGCGTACCTATCAATTGTAGTACCAGTGTAAGCACAGAGATCGTTCCTCCAAGGACTTATAACTACTAATAATTACCCTAGTCTTACTATTCAACTGGTTTAAATCGAATGATGATGATAATAATTAATATCTAACTAAAGAATTAACCCTATAATTAAAATAATCATGCCTCTAATAATATTAATCACTCACAAAATAATATCTTAAATCTTGATACACCACTAACCCTATCAAACTTCTTAATAAACATTCATTAATGGAAAGTTACGCTCTTGAATTGCAGGAACCCTAGATTCATTAATTTCTCTTTCAAGATGATTAAATTATAATCTTATATGTCTAATAGAAAACTCTCTGATCATTAGATTCACACAAAATTGCATTATAGACCATGATTCCCTAGAAAGATTAAAACTTGATGCAAAAAGTTCATACAATCTATCTCTAGAATCACATTTAAACTCCTCTATTCATACAAATCTATTCAATTAGATGAAATGTCTTTTTATTTATGAGAAATCAAATAGTAAATAATTATGGCCACAAATCAATTACAAGACAATAAGAAAATATGAATAGATTCAAGAAACATAAATTTCCATTAAAAAAAACATTAAAATCCACATTAGGGTTAGGGTTTCTCAACACCTAGGGCATAAAGATCTAAATTTCCATATGAAGAAGGTTACAATGATAGAACATGGAAAAATAGATATAAAACATGATTACACCCTTGAAAGATAAAGTCTTGTGATCTCCAAATAAGGTTTGGCATTTCTCTCTTTAAAGCATCTCTTTTGCTCTCTAGGGTTTCCAAGAAGAACATGAAATTCTCTTAAAGACGAGTTAAGGATGCTATTTATAGGAGGGGAAAATTGTCTTCTATATGACCATCCTACACAATCCTCGCTCGAGGTCGTGTAGGACGAAAACTAGTGCAAAATCACAGCAGGAGAATGTAGGCCGCTTGATACGCGTGACGGCTTTGAAATGTACGCCGTTGGCCTTGAGCACCTACACCACCGACCTCCTTCAAGATTGCCAAAATTCTTGAAATCCAATGCTGCACAACCACGAACACAGCTTGTGTAGACAAGCCGTGTACTTTCAAAATTAGTTTTGGTCACTTTTGATCTTTTATGTGAGCACCCTATATAGCTTGTGTATGATCCTTGTGTACTTCCAAAATGCTTGCTAGTCGTTTTTTTATCTCCAACAGCAGTGAATCTACACAGCTTGTGTAAAATCATGTTTATGTTGTAAATTTTCCAAACTGCTATTTCTTCAGCAAAATCTTGCTTAATTCATCCAAAAGTTTTCATTAAGGCAAATTCTCCCTTTAACCTTAAAATTGACATTTTAACCACATGAGTATCCTTTTCCTTAATAATTCAAATAAAATCAATATAAAATACTATAAAAACAATATGACTAATAAGGGTCTTTAGACACTTATTAGGTTACACTAGATCTTGTTGTACTTCATGATGCTCCAGCATTAGGAACATCTTTACTCCTTCATGCTTTTTAAGGAGCTACTCTCCTTTTCAATTGCTTAAGGTAGGTTAATAGTCAATTTTAGTTTGCAAAGTTTATCAGCTTGCATGAAGAAAAGAAAGGCTATATGCATGTATGTTGTCGTTTAATATAATAAGTGTCTAAGTATTTACATACCAATTCTTTGAGCAAGGCCTTAGTATGTCTAACATATTGACAAGTAATACGCATGCACCACTCTTTGTAACTTAGATAGACCCTCCTACCATGCTCAATCGGGATTAGCCCCTTATGGCCTTATCCAATTATGTGATGTACTCATTGTGGTGCTACACCTAGTTGATGTTAGTTCTCCCAAGTAGATCAATCCAGTGAAGCTCTACTATTAGGTCAACATTCTTTAGGATGCGTTGGAAACCACCAAACTAGTACATTAACCTGCTAGGAAAGTACAACTCTACCATCTGAAAGCAAATAAGTAGTGCTTGTATAGGGTAAATTTGCCTCCTGGTGCTCAGAGAGAGAGAGAGAGAGAGAGGCAGGCGGGGAGGGAAAGGGAGGGTATTGTGAGCCCCGGAAAATTTCAGTCAATAATTCTAAGATGAACTCCAAAAATAAACCCGAAAAATCACTCCAAATTAAAACCGAACTTCAACTAGTCCAAAAACACGAGCAAATCCAGAAATTTTCGAATCTTGAGAAAAATAAGAATTCTTAAAAACAAAGTAAGAACTCAACATACTTCAATTCCAAAACCACTATGTACGACAAATTCCATACGTAACTCCGACTTATAAAATCGGGTAGTAAAAAGCCTAAAAACAAATTATTAAAAAGTAAATAATGAAACTTTCGAAAATATAACTCAATTCAAGAATTTCGAAAACATTAAGAGATATTAAGTACTTACAAAAATAAAATTTAAAATAAATTTCTCAAATTAAACATGTTATATGAACATAAAATATCAGTTTCCAATTTGGCAAAGATCTAAACCAGAAAATCACCCGAAAATCCTAAGTGGAATACAATAGTTTAAGTCCAGCAATCTAGCGTCTCTAACCCTAGAGGCCGAGATGTAGTTTAAATATGTAAAATAGCTCATAGTAATATAAGTTTGTTTAAAAATATCATATTGGTAAATTTTTGACTTATTTCGAACCCGTTGGTACAGACTTCGAAAAGCGTGTCCCGGGGCTCGAGATATCAAAAATAACCATTAGTACTGTTAGACTCGTAATTTCATATATTTCTAAATATATTAGTTAGTGTAATTTTCGGGTTATAAAAGTTACAGTTATAACATTTATCGTATTTTCATTACTACCGGTAATTAATTAGTCTTTTGCACTATTCACTTTTATTTCATTACACAATTTTATATTCTTATAAATCCTTTTATTTTTAGATAAATAATTTATATATTATAGAAAATTTGTTTTTCTAAAATTAGTTCGTTTCGGTTTTTACGGGATTAGATTCTGTTTAAGACCCGATACCTAAAAATAAAATAAATTAATTTAATAATTGAAAAATATTTTTATTTCATAAAATAATTTTTTAGAATTTTTAGGTTATAAAAATATCATTTAGAGCCCATATTCGCGTATTTTGATCATACCGGTAACTTATTTGATAATTCACTAAAATAAATTAATTAATTATGTTATTTTTATTATGAAAAATATGCTACAAATATTTGGAATGAATTTCCTATTTTTATATTATTTTATTTTATTAAAAAGTACTCTTACAACCCATACTTCAAGTACACCTTTCACATATCACTTCCTTTTCACTTCAATCTTTCTACACCATTGTCCCACACATCATGGCAGATTTTCCTTCTTTATGGCTGCCATTGTCCTTTAATTACTCCTATTTTGACTAAAATAAAAATATTCAACTCCTTCTTAAAGAAGCTACATTACACATTAATACACAATTCAATTTCAAGTCAAATTTCAAACATTTTCCTCTCTCTCTCTCTTCTCTCTTTCACGTGAACCCCCCTCCCCCCCCCCCCCCCCCCCCCCCAAAAAAAAAAAAAAAAACTACCTTGTTTTATTTTTTTTCTTCTTTCATTCATTAATACACTCATTTTCTCTCTCTCTTTCATTTACTCCTTCTTCCCTTTTTCATTCCTTAACTTTTTCTCTCTCTTTTTCTCTCTCTTTCTTCTTCATTTTGTTCTTGTTCCTTCAAGAACACAAGCTGCCCCCATTCCATTCTTGAGCTCCCACACATATTTCTTCAAGATTTTTGAACAAAACTCTTGTCCAAAGCTTCCATAGGTGATATAGGTAAAGTATAGTGAGAGTTTCATGCATCAAATGACATTCCATTAGCTTAAAAGCTAAGGATGATGATGCCAAAGTGAAACACTTCCATTTCTCTATGATTTTTCTTGTATCATTCTTATTTTCTTGTTTAAAGTAGTTATATTTTGTAGATCTAACTTTTTGTAACTTTGATTTTTGTTTATGCCTTAGATCTTGTTATTGAAGTTATTATTTTTGTTATTGCTTATGATTTATGCATATATTCATCATTCACATAACTATCTTAGTGTTCATGCATTTAAAACTAGTATAGTAAACTAGATCTAGTGTTTTGAGTTCATAAAATGCATTAGACTTTTGTTTTATGTTCATGAACAACTTGTAGTGGCATGATGATTGTAGGAATGTTTTAGAAAACTCAAGATCTATTTTATTTTCAACAAAAATCATTTTTGAAAATTCGGATGGAAAATGAACCATATTTAGAAAAGTTATTTTTCAACTTCAAAATGTGTATTTTTCATTTAAAATGAAGGGCTTAGGGTATAGATAACATAAATGAAAGATTTTGATGAGTAAAGTTTAGATCTATGAGTTTATAGTGCACTACCATGGGTTTCATTTAGATGTATGTTCATATTAAGTGTAGATCTTGGTTTTGAGCTCAAACAAAAATTGTGAAATTCGTATTTTGGCAAGACCCCTATTTAAAAACCACTTTCCAAATGTCAAAATGAAGTTTTTACTTAAGAAAATGAAGGCTTAATGTATGTATATTATCAAGACTTCTTTTTACAAGAATCAAATGTGATTTTCAAAGATTAATTTTCAAAACAAAGTTCTATTTTCGGATTTTGGCCAAGGCCTAGTTTAAAAACATGTTTTCCAACTCAAAAATGAAGTTTTTATTCAAGATATGAAAGGCTCTTAAGATATGATATGTAAGGAATGGATTTTCATAAGTTTAGATAGATTTTATCAAAAGATATGTCCAAAAATAAATTTGGTAAATTCGGATCTCAACCAAGACCAATTTTGAAAACCCATTTATCAACTTCAAAACTTGTGTTTTATATGAAAAATGAAGAGTTTAGGTCATAGATATCATTAAGTAGTGATTTTTATAAGTTGAAATGAGTTTTGATGAGATTAATGTATAAAACAAGAAATAGAATCAAGATGGGAAATTTTGAGTTAGTAGTCAATTTGTGAAATTCGTAATTTTGAATGAAGGCCATAAGAACACCTATTATCCAAGCTCAAAATGAAAGTTTTATGTAATGAATGGAGTCCTTAAGTAATAGGTACCATAAAGTCTTAAATTTTAATGCATTAAACAAGTTTTTCCCAAAGGAATCATTCAAAAAGTGGATATTCTAAAATTCGGATTTTTGAGTAAATCCTATTTGAAAACATATTTGCAAAGTGTAAAATGCAAATCTTTATGTAAAAATGAAGTCCTTAGTGGCTAGGCATGGTTGGGCTTTAATTTTCTAAGTGTCAAATGATTTTTACTTAAAGGAATCACTCAAAAACTAATTTTACAAAAATTCGGATTTTGGAATCAACTCTACTTGAAGACATGTTTACAAAGTGTAAAATGGAAATTTTTATGTAGAAATGAAGGTCATAAGTAATAGATATAATGAAGACTCAATTTTAACAAAAATAATTATATTTTCTTAAGTAATAAATCCAAAACAAATGGAAATGATCAAAGTTAGAAAACTAGATTTTTCATAAGTACTTGTTATTATGGTCTTGCAAAATAAAAAGTTATAAAATTTTCTTTTAGCAAAAATCATCAAGATCATGCATACATTAAACTCATCTCATGTCATTCATGTTAGGAAATCATCAATATTGCATGTATAGCCAATCTATATAGTAGGAACATTACAAACATTTACAAAACTATTTTTCGGAATTGAAATTTGCTACTGTCCTAATCTGATCACCTTTTCGAAGCTTCAAAGTTTTCAAAACTTAAATATAATATTAGAAATAGATAGATCTTTCGAAGTAGATAGAAATCGATATATAATTTGCGAAATTCCGAGTTAAAATGACCAAGTTATGGCCGTTTTAAGTTGGAATTTCCGCTTAGGACGAGAATTACGAATTTGATAGTTTGTATAAGCTCGTTTGGATTAGTTTGAGTTGAAATACTTATTAGAGTATTTCTTCCTTTTTAGGTGACCCCGAATTCGACGATTCCCTACCACCGGATTACTTTTACTAAAAGACCGGTGATCCAATGGCCGAGTGAGTTTTCTCCTTATTTTGTTACCTTGTTTGTGCTTGTAGCTAGTTGCATTAGAATTATAGGAACAAGATAAAAATCAATATGAATGGGGATGGGATATATGATGAGACTGTGATGAATGTATGCCAAAGAATACTAAAGCATATCGAAACCATGATTCGATTGGATAACTGCACTGTTCATATTATTACTGTTATGTGTATGATATTGGTTGGTCACTAAAGAATGTATGAATATTTTGACCTAAGCAAAAATTTAAATTGGTCATGCATCGCATCGGACATATTGCATTTGGTAGCATGCTACTCCTACGCAGGTCGATCGGTATGGTCCGATGATGACTCGTTTGGATAACGAGACCGGTGCCAGAGCTCATTCATGGGAACTAAGGCGCATGGGGATGCATTCCATGGGTGAGCCTAGCCGAGTCGAGTGCTATGAGCCGAGGGCTTGGGGACTAGCAGGTCGTGTAGACTTCAATACCATTCCTAACCCAAGATACGGAGGGCGTAAATCCGTTCTGTGTGTGGGTTCCGGATACCCATACATAATTGTTTGCTCATGTGTTTGTTCATGCATAGCATATGGTTGATTATAACTTGCTTGTTATGGTACGAATTAAGGGAATTCTCACTAAGCTAGTGTAGCTTATACCCCAATAGTTGTTTAAATGAACAGGTTATCTCAAGAATGCAAAGTGGGGACCGAAATGGTTGGAGCCGAGAATGACTTCGGGATTTCGGCAAAGAATAAGAATGTTTGAAGTTATCAGCTAGGTTTTATGATTTGCCTTGTAATAGTTTATGTAGGGAAGTCTTTGGATGAATGTAATTGAAGTTTAATGATTTGTATTTTGAAGTATAGTGATTCGTATATGAAGTATAGTGTTTTGTATCTGAAGTATAGTGAATTGTATTCCCTTTACATTGTTACTCAAGTGTATCAATATAAAATGTATCTCTCCAATGTGTCTCCTCTATGTGTTAGACGCCTTGTACATAGTATGGAAGCCTTCGCATGACTGAAGCGGTCATTCCTAGGCTTTAATATTGTGTACGGCGGACTGCCACGTTTAGGATACCCTTCGGAGCGTGACAAGTGTAGGGTTTTAGGTTTTGAGGATCAATCACTAAGGATGTAACTTGGCAAATGAAAAACAATGATATCTATATCTATCGCGATCTCTATTGGTCTAATACATCACAATAGGATTGTACCACATGAGTAAGGTGGTGTAAGGCATTACATAAATGTCTTTATAAATTAAGACAAGCCGGTTGAGCCTTAGTTATATTGTCTTACCATTTAGAAATCCTCTAATAGAGGCAAAAACATGCAATGTATAAGGGAACTAGACTTATAATCAAACATGACACCATCCATTAATTGGATTATGTAGGTGTAGGTATGGTGCATAATCTCTCGCTCATCTGATCTGTCCCTTGTCATATCATTCACAACTAGTATAGCGGGTGTGCTGCCATCTCATGAACTTTTCCCTATCTTTATATTTACTCCTGTTATTATCTTTTAAATTGTCCTCTTTAGCTGACCCATCAATATTGCCTAGTTCTTCATCAATTCTATCTTCAATTTCAAACAAGGATTTGGTTGTAGTTATTGGATCGTACTCCTCATGATGCATTATGGAGTCTGACATCATGCTATGCCCAAGGAGGCTAAAGTAGCCAGGACTATTTGCTTGCATTTGAGGAGTACATTATCAAGGTGGTTCTGTGGAAATTTGTGGGAGGGTAACTTAAGGTGTTTGGTTGGATATCTGGTGGGACATAACTGAAAGTGTTAGCTTGTGCTGTAATGTTTTTTGATGGAGTGACATACTCCCCAAAATTTTAACATATAACTCTGAAATCTAACATTTGCTCAATTGCTAGCTGAAGAAATTAAGCCCTCCCCATTATTGTCATTAGCAGTACAAACTAGCATGAAGATATGTGGATTACTTCCACACTTGAAAACATTACTATCAATTCCAAGAGTGTGGTGTATCTTCCTTACAAATTCATTATAATTGGCATAGATCTATACCTTTACCTTCTTGATTAGAGGTTTGTCACAATCTGGTTCTCCATTCACAATATTCTTGTGAATATATATGATAAATCTAACAAAATCGCTCATTTTCAACCCATCCACATAACCTGTTAAAAATTAGATATTTCAAATACGTTGTGTATTGAACATGTTATTAGGGTTCTGATGTGTCGGTGTGGTGTATAAGTAATCTTTTACCCATCCTATCTATACTAATTAGATAAAAAAAAAAAATCTCAATGTGGCATTTCATTGAACACATAACATGCATGATAAAAATACATAGAACCATAAGTATAAATTAAATTAACTTGTATTGGCACACATGTTTACAAAATTTATTCTCTACATGATTTCATATAATACAAACATTATCAGACAAAACAATTAATGTTTACTAGCATTGTTCTACCTAGGGTTTAAAAATCTATGATGTTTGTTAAGCTTGTATGTTTTTTTCCTTCCCGAGTGGAATAAGAAAATCTTGTATAGGATAATTTAATTATGTGTATCAGTTTGAATGTGAAATAAATTAAACATTTTTTTATATTCAAGATCTTGCTATCTATTTCTTAAAAAAAATATAAGTTATTTTGTTAAGCTTGCTTGTGAATATAACCAATTGTTTGTAATCTCCCCGGCGCGAAAACCCCAGCCCCCCCCCCCCCCCCCCCCCCCGCTCCACACACACACACACACACACACACACATATTGTATTGGTTAATTTAATTTAATCTACATATTTTAGTTCAAACCATGCACCCATTTTTATCCAAAGCAAATGGTTTGATTAATTTAGATAAATAATTAAAAATGCAACTATGGTTCATCTATTATAATAAAAGCAAATACTTTCTCAATTGGACTCCATATATCCAATTACCAATTAATCCTTTACCAATAAATTTATTCATTTTATTTCCTTAGAGATTTAAAAGTAATACAATTCTAGAGGTTTTTTAGTAATTTAAAAACTTTTATGGTTAGTTACCACTTTCCCTCTCTTCCATTTTTTTCTCCCGGTCACTCTCTTTCTCTCTCTTCTATGTCTACGTATAGCAAAAAAATGTTGAATAGACTGCAACATTCGTGTTTCATATCTTTATTGAACTGTATTTACACTTCCCCTATTGGTTAAAAATTCTAAACATTTTCATATAACAAACTATTGTCAACAACACATACATCTATTATTCAAACGGGGTTTGTAATTGACACATTTTTTTTAATGGATCTTTTCCTTCCGATTTACCATTTCCTTTCAAAATCTTCATTGCTTTATTGTTTTAGATGCATTATTCAAGATCTCCTGTTCCAATCTATGGACGATATTGTATGAATGTGATAGGTACATTCGTCACTTTATAGTTTTTTTTATAATTTTTTTAGAAATTTATATTTGCTTTTTATTACATAGTTCATCTGATCACGTGTCACTTCATTCTTAGCTCGAGTCGAGAGTCATAATGAGCAAAACAATGAGACGAACAAAGCCATGATGGGAATGATATAATTTTGGGCATTACATCTATATTTATTCTCAAAACTATCATTAGTTTATTACATAAACAAATTCTTTTCCTTTCTAAGATAGATTCCTTCATAACAAATTAGAGAATTTAAGAACATGTGTATCTCTCACGGGTGATTCAATTTAAGACTTTTTTTTTCTTTTTCTTTTTTTTTGTTTTCATAATTATTTTTTCACTTTTTTCTACATGTCTAGGGGCTATGACTTCCACAAATCATTGTATTATTATCTTATGTTTCCTTTCCTTGATTGGATACATAATTGCATTGTAGTGAGTGTATATTAGTGGTTAGGATGCATGTGAGATAGGAAGTAAGGGAGATTTTAAATATTTAAGGCGAAGCTTATTTCTCCATTCTTTAAATTACTGCATAATGTTTACAAAAGCTATAGCAAAAATAATGCGAACCACTTTGATCTAATTCTTTCTTTTTTATGCTTTTTTTTTATTATATATAATTAATTATTTTTATATTATATTAAAAAAGGACACACATTTTTAAATTTGAACCTACATAACGGGTGCTATATTTGCTAGCTCAGCTTAAAGTACAAGGCTACCAACCGTACCCATGTCGAGCTGCAACATGTGGTCGTGTTTTTCTACTTTATACTAATCAAAGAGTCTGAACCGAGCATGCTTCATCTCAAACCGCTCTCTCTCACCGCACCTCAAAACCCACAACCCAAAATGGCCACACGCTTCTCACCACTCTCTTCTTCCTCTTCTTCTCTTCTCATCAAACCCTTCTTCTCCACTCTCTCTCTCTCTAAACCCAAACCCAAACCCAAACACTCTCTCCGCTTCTACCCTTCAACCGTTATAACCTGCTCCTCCTCTCTCTCCTCACCCCCATCTTTCGAATTCAACATCTCTTTTGCCCCACCCGAACCCAAACCCAAGCCCAACCTCGACCCTACATCCACGCCCAATTTCATATCCGAATCGGGCCAGCAGCTCTTCATCCCGTGGGTCGTACGCGGCGATGATGGACAGCTTAAGCTCCAGTCTCACCCTCCCGCGCGTCTCCTCCACGCTCTTGCCGAGTCCGAGACGAAAGAGAAGAGGAGGATTGCTAAAGAAAAAGATAAGAAGGATAAGAAAAGCGTTTTGACGCCTGAGCCTAAGTATTCCAAAGCTGCTCGTCGGTTTTATAATGAGAATTTCCGGGACCCACCTGAGCGGCTTAGCAAGGTTCTCGCCGCTGCTGGCGGTAAATCTCTCTCTCCCTCCCCAACCCACACCCCCCCCCCCCCCCCCCCCTCTCTCTCTCTATATATATATATATATATGACTCACATTGATAAACTATGGTACTGAATTTTGATTCTTCACTACCAACGGATTAGATTGTTCTTAGTTTCAACCATTTGATATATTATATTTTCTCTTTTGGTTATCAGTGGCATCAAGGAGAAGCAGCGAGGAGCTAATATTTGAAGGTCGGGTAACTGTCAATGGTTCTGTATGCAAGACTCCTCAGGTCAGGCTCTAGAGTAATTATGTCAGTTATTGAGCTTGTTCTAGTTCTTGGTGTGTCTTTGTTACAGTTAGTAGTGTTGCTTAACTCATTTATGAGGAAATTTGTTTCTCGGGCCAATTAAGGATTGTTTTTGCTTGGGGGTTTCCCTTGTATTTAACAAGGTCCAGTAAATGATTGTATTGTTCCAATTTTATTGAATGTCTCTGAAGAGACTTCATTGGATGATTGAATTTGAAAGAACATTTGGCTCATTATGAGCGAAAGATTCGTATTTTCAAATAAAATGCCTTTCATATGAAGCAGAGGAAGGTTTTATTTCTTTAGTCTCAGCTAAATATACAATTTACCCAATAAGTCAGCATGATGTTGTCTTTCATTCTGAAACTATTACTCCTGAACTGAGAAGGTTTTCTTGGTTTGCTCTACTTGCTTTGTCATTTATTTTATTTCATTTGTTTATTTATCCAATGAATGCAGAAAATTTAATTCTAAAAGGTCAGGGAAATAGGACAAATAAAAGATTTTGTAAGAATTTATTCTGTTTTCAATCGAAGGATATTGCCCATCATCCTACTACTTGTCTGTGCTGTGAAAAGAAGTATAGATATGATAAAAATGGTCATCTATTTTTTAAAAGAAATTAATGGTACTGAAGTTTGACCTAATATATGACTATTGCCTATGGGCAAAAATCATATTGGGGGAGCAGTCTGTTTGGATGCTTGGGGGCATACTGTGAGATATCCCAAACTTGCAAGAGCAAGCGTATATCTATTAAATTTACACGTTAGTTGATCTTTGTTGTCTGAAACATTTCCATTGATGGACAGACTCGTGTTGATCCTCAAAGGGATGTCATTTATGTGAATGGAAACCGCCTGCCAAAGAAATTGCCTCCAAAGGTGTACCTTGCCCTGAACAAGCCGAAAGGGTTTGCTCTTGATACTGATCATTATGCTGGTTCTTGCTGTCAATTTTTGCTAGCTGCTTTTCTTTGACTGTTGATAAGCTTCTGTCAGGTATATCTGCTCAGCTGGGGAGAAAGAATCCAAATCTGTCGTGGAGCTGTTTGATGATTTTATGAAAAGCTGGGTAGGTGAACTTTTACGCATCTGCATGGTGATAGTTTCTTAATTCAGTAGTTTCTTTGTTTCAATAAAGCATCATTTCACATAGATAGAAGCAAAAGGTTAGCTCATGGGAAATAATATAAATTTGACTGGTTTAGGGTAAAAGAAATCCAGGATTGCCCAGACCACGATTGTTCACTGTTGGTCGACTTGATGTGGCAACTACAGGCTTGATTCTGGTGACTAATGATGGTATGAAGTTTTCAATCATCTATATGCCTGTGTAATTCAAATGTTTGTGTTCATCTAAAAGATTTTTGCTTCTATCATCACAGGAGATTTTGCCCAAAAGATATCACATCCTTCATCAAACTTAAGGAAGGAGTGAGTTGCTAATCTTTCAGCTATTGTACATATTAATTTATGGCTTTATTAAATCAGAAACCAACCTCAGCTAACTCTCCTGAAGTTGGCCAAAGAGGTTAATTTTGCTCTCAGTGGTGATCTTTTGATATATGTTTCTGGTCTTATGTTTCCATATAGAGATTGCATTCTGGCAATATCTTGATACCTTTTGCTGCTTATAGTTCCTAGATTTAACATATTTTCTCATCCTTGTTTTATCTATTCTTATTTGAATTGCTGCAACCAAAAAGTATTCAAAGCCTTGATCGGAGTAACTGCATATCTTTTTTTTTTTTTTTTTACATATCTCAGGTACATTGCTGCAGTAGATGGTGAAGTCCACAGACGCCATTTAGTTGCAATAAGTGAGGGAACAGTTATTGATGGCATTCGATGCATCCCTGATTCAGTGGAATTATTACCACGGCAGCCAGATACATCTAAGCATCGTCTTCGTATAGTGGTACTTGTTATCCTCTTTCCTATATGTTAAACATTCAACACAAAATTAAGCAGTTGAAAAACAATGAAATATTGATTAAGAAAGACCCATATGGATTCAGATACTCGTGATTTTTGGTGTCATCAGTGAAACATCTTGGATAAATACCGAGATAATGAAAAACTCTAATATCTTTCTGCATGGGGAGGAGAAAGCTACTCTTCATAGGATCTGGTTCCATCCTTG
Source organism: Combretum micranthum (assembly GCA_024138025.1). Classification (NCBI taxonomy): domain Eukaryota; kingdom Viridiplantae; phylum Streptophyta; class Magnoliopsida; order Myrtales; family Combretaceae; genus Combretum; species Combretum micranthum. The sequence goes on from JAMXBD010001198.1 coordinate 320,673, forward strand.
TAATTCTTCTCTTTTGGATCCTCTTCCTCTGCTGTAAAAGAACGTATTGCTTACTTAGGTCAAGAGCAAGAAATGCCAAATGTTTAACTTTCACCATTTTAGAAATAACATTGTATAGTTGCAGACTATATCATAATATTCTTTTCTATATTTGACCGTAGTAGATGTACGATGAAGAAAAAGGAAAAACTTGAATTCTTGAATTGTATATTGCAGGTTCATGAAGGGAGGAACCATGAAGTGAGGGAGCTGGTGAAAAATTGTGGGCTTGAGGTTAGCTTGTTTATCAAGAGGTTTTCTTTAGTGTCACTTAGCACTTCATGATGATCAAATTATCTTCTTAAAAAAATTTATTTAGTCTAATAGAAGAGTAGAGGCTATGAGCCTATAATGTTTCTTTATCCCACAAGAAATTGATGGCACGAGAGGAATTTATCCAAAGTATTTTTATTGCTTCTGCATGTTCATTCAGTTGGGCTTTATGATATATATAAAATTTTTCTTCTATTGCTGCTCATGAGGGGGATCTTGCCTTAACTTAATCTCATTTATGTTATAATTGACATTCTAGTTTGCACAGTCTCAATGTGTCCTCAAATGAAGTCCATATGTTGGATTTAGAAACTATAGCCATCCATTAATAAACGCTCCCTATATTGATTTATACTTATGGCTCAACCTAATTCAAAAGAAGCTAGATATCTGGAACCTTGCACGATATTCTCATTTTCTTATTCCATTTTCAATTCCTGCCTCTCTTGTAAACATTGGCTGCTCATATTCTTTTGCAGATTCACTCATTGAAGCGAGTCCGGATTGGTGGTTTCAAACTCCCATCAGATCTAGGGTAATTAATAAACAATACCCTTTGCTGCTCTTGCATCCTCTATGAATAAGCTCACTTCTTGAAACCGTATCTTTTAGAAACATGTATTGTTCCATAGGACTTTTTTTTTATGTCTACTGTTTGATGTCGCTAGCTTAAAAAATGAAGATGCCACATTACGAAAATGTGGCTCTACTGTTAATATCCACAGTTGATCAAATGCATGGAATTAATTGCTAATATGTCATTATTTCAGGCTTGGGAAGCATGTGGAGTTGAAACCAGCTGATCTTCAGGCACTTGGTTGGAAGAGTTGAGAAGATGCATGCAGCTGGGACCTTTTCTCCTTGCGATATCTCTCTATAAGCCAAAAGTCTTCCCTGGGACAAGCAAGTTGGTGCTAAACCCTGTCCTCGTGATGGGTTGGTTATATTGCTTTTTACAGGCAGGGGGTTGAGAATAATGCTAGCTCTTAGTCTAGCATTCAGGCGTTTTGAGAATACTGCTACAGTAGCAGTCGCGGTGAGTCGAGCGCTAGTCAAGAATTCAGGGGGTCGAGAATACTGCTTCAGTGATGCTAGCAGGAGTGAGTCAGGCATTCAGTCTAAAAGCAGAAGACGTCCACACTGGCAGATCATCTCATCTGGATCTCAGTCGTCATATATCTGCAGTGTCATTTTGTTCTATAATTTGATGGCGTAGGTTGCTATTTGATTTAATAGAATGTTTTACTTTGTCATCATCCGGATTTTTTTTTTGGCCACACCATTATCCGGATTGATGCAGGAAAGGAAAAAAAAAAAAAAAAAAAAACAAAGTGTCAGTGTCTCTCCCTCTCTCTCTCTCTCTCTCTCTCTCTCTCTGTTTGAAGGGAAAATTTTACTGACCCCACTTTTTTAAAATGTCAATAACTAGCCCTCTGGTTGCAGAGCTACAGCCACATGTATTATTAGATGGATGCTTGTATGTTTCGACTGCATATATGTATTAGGATATAAAAATAAATAAATAAATGCCACCTCGTATTTATTTGCCAAATGGCAAAATAATGTTTTTTTTAAAGAAATGGGTCGGACACCGTATGAAAACCGACCCAATCATAATGTAAATAATGCTATAAAAAAGGGGCAACAAAAGAGAATTGTAATATTACCGGAAGAGTCATACTTGCCATTTTCCTAAACTGAAACCGAAGTTTTGGCCATAAAAATGCAGTAGCTATTTGTTCAAATGGTTATAAGCAACAAATGAAAATTATATGTTATATATCTGTTGGATGATACTACGTTTCCCTTCTTTTAATTTTTAAAATTTTTTAAAGTCACTGGAATGCTTTTGGTTTATCTGATTTTGAAATATATGATAAATTTAGAAGTGTCAATTCATAAAAGAAGTGGCCCTATAACTAAGTAGGAATTCATATAATTTTAAGGCTTATCAATTCATATAATTTCAAAACATTTCAAAGGTGTTCATGTAATTTATCCTTTTGTTAATATCTAAACTTTATGTGTGTGTTTATATTGTACATACTCTTTTTCCCTTAATTAACAGTCATTGTTATTAAACTTCTAGATACCAAGTGAGACTTAATTGAATCAATTGCTAACATTACTATTCTTTTTTTGTTAGCCCTCAGGCTAAGATTCAAGGTTACATATCTATTAATGGTCTAATATGGACCATGGACCTTCGAAGCTAAATCCAAGCCATTAGCCTTTTGGATTGACCTACTAGGTTATGGCCCAATTTATGTTAGTAACATTTTGAAGCTCCACTAGAGCACCCACCTCATTAGCTCGATAAGTTGATCGACTCCTTTAGTAATCGGTGGTACCATGTTTGGTATCTCTCGATATGCTTCCCTCAATCAAGTTTGGTATGTGTGAATGTTGATTGGTGGATCACCCTTACATTCATTGTAATTGTTGTCAATTTCCCATTTTCCTATAATCCCATGCACACTCAACTTCCGAGGATTGTCCAACTATAAATAACTCTCTCTCCTCCATGAGGACGATAATGTTGTCCGGACAACCTTTCATATTCATAATTTATCTATGGATTGACATACTTGCTAACTTGGACATTAAAGTGGTCGCATTAGGCCTAAACTCGATATGTAGCTTGACGTAGCCACTAACCATTTCTGTTATGCAGGCCAACTATTCTCTCAAGTTAATATGAATCATCAATATTCAAACTCTGCTGGATTAATACAAGTAATATCAAAAGTGAAAATTGACTCTAGAAAAGACAAATGCTTCAACCCAAGTTCTTCAAAGATGAGATGAATGTTGTCAAACAACTAATTTGTTCTTTGTTTTACAGGTATTTTAACTAGCCATCTTTATCATCTCATCTTATTCTTTAAATTATTTCATCTTACATCTTATCTCTTTGATGTCTACTACTAATTATTTCTTTAAGGTTGTTTTCAACTAGTTTAATCCCAACGCACATTCTTTTGGACCATGAATACATATATTCACACATATAGTCATTTAATTTAATTCCTTTTTTGGGAAACTGTTGAATTTGGTGCTCGAACTTTTGAAAAAATTTTATGACTACATTTGCTACCTTACGTTTCATTGTTGGAGTGATGTAGGATCTAAACATGGAATGACACGTGGACAAAGTACAATAAAAGAAATTTAGAGAAGGAGGAAAAGAAAAGGAAGACAAAGAAAACAAACACAAGCCATGTCTAAAAATCTTTCAAGTCCAGCGCACGTAAACCAAAACCATCTTCACCTACCAATTAGTTATCATAGAAACCAAAACATCTTCATGTGAGTTATTTAAGTTTTCTAGGTCCATATGATTCTTAACCAATGAATGCAAAACATTTCATTTTTACAAAAGCAAGAAACACAAGGAACTTAATCATGCTAGTTTTGAGCTTCAACTTTGTATCATATGATCATACATTTAGAGAGAAGTTGTTAGTCTATATGTGGTGCTAGGGGAGAAAGTCAAATTCTTTGTTCTTGGCCAATTTCAATGGAAAAAGATTAGTGTTTATATTCCTTGTGAAGAATTACACATAAAATTATCTCATATCAAAGCCTCCTACTTTAAATAGATTTGAATCGGAGTTTATAGTAAACTTAGATTTTTTTTTTTCAAATTTCAATCTTTATTTTTTTAATTTTTTTTTGTAATTTACTTGTATATTTGTGAGTTTCATCAATGGAATTATCAGTTCATGCAATTTCTATAAAAAAAAATGGTGAAGATTGCTTTGTGAGATGTTAGGTTAGTCTTTCTTCTTCCTTCTGTTCTCTTTTTCTTTTTCTCTTTGCCTCCTACTCTCTCTCACTCACTATCTTGTACACATATTGGTTAACCATTCGCTAAAAGATCCACATAGACAAATGGAGTCAATAGAGTTAAAAGGGGTACTGTGGGTGTTAGAAAAGTTCAATTGGATATTATATTGAACTTTTCAAATCCAGGTACCTAACTGTATTTTTGAACAAAGTCTATATACCAAATTTGACATTTTCACCATTTGTTTTTACTAAGTTGATACTTTTAGTGTAGATAAGTTTATTATTTGATAAGAGAGTTTCTTTTGTGGCAATTCAAATAATAAAGATTAAAGATTGAGAAATAAAGGGGGGGGGGGGGGGGGGCGGGGGGAAAGAGATAAAACTATTAATTATTTTTACTTGTATCTTAAGTATTTTATATAACTTCTTTAATCTTATTATATGATATTTGTTTATCAGAACCTTTTTAGGTATGAACTTCTTTTTTTTTCCTTTTTCACCCCTTTTGCTAAATCCAATTTAATGAATATTTTCCATATATAGATATTTATTCTCTTATTTACTAATATTTCTTTACTAATCTCTTTCCTTTTGTAGGTACTTAGCATATGTGTATATCCTCCATTGTCTTTTATGAGTTCTTCCTTCTTTCTTCTTTTTTTCTATTAGTTTATGTGGTTTAATAAAGTTCTCCATTTAAGTAATGCAAAAAAAATAAAAGAAAAAATATTTATATGCATAAAATACATGTATGTAATAACAATAAGCATAATTTCCTTATTCATAGAGTTCTCTCATACTTGAAATTAAAAAAAAAATACAATAAATAATAAAAAGTATGTATATAAATAACAAATTTTTTTTTTTTTTTTTTTTTTTGCCATTACAATAGGGAGGGAGAATTCGAACCTGGGACCTCTCACTTTGGAGACTAGGGAGATGCCACTAGGCTCCATTGACAACATTTTCTTCTTTTAAGTGTCTTTTTAAAACATGTCTATGTATGTGCATGAAAAAATAGTATTAACATAGAAGTATTGAATAACAATAATTGCAGTAATAATAATGATATCAATTAGCTATTCAATGATACAAAAGATAATAGTAGTAGAAATAATATAAGAAAAATTAGGGAAAGATAGTTTCTTTTTGTTTCTTATATATATATGTATATATATAGGAAAAAATGAAAAAAAATTAACTTCTCTTTGCTACATAGTATGTACTATGGAATAGTTTGGCAAACATGCAAAACATTTCCAATATGCCTTTCTCTTGAAACACTCCTCTCACTTAAAAAACAAAATTTGAAAAAAAAAATAAAAGGAATTTTAGAAAACTTTAGAACTTTTAAATAACAGAGCAATTTTTTTGTTCTATTTTTAAAGTAAAATTACCATTTAACAAGCTTAAAATGAAAAGAGCTAAAAAACCAAAAAATACCAACACACCAAAAGTCTTTTCAAAAAGAATAGTCTGATCTCGACTATCATGGTATGTAGACACCTATGGGAAGCAACTTAAAATATCAACTTTTTTTTTTCTTAAGTCTTTTTTTACTATAGGAAACTTTCCCCTAAAAAATAGAAAAAATAATAAAATAAAATAAAGCCTTTTTGAACATATGGTTTTTCAATATTTTACATAAAAAGATTTTACACAAATCAGTAATTAAATTAAGATTAATCTAACTGAGTGATCCTAACGTACTATTTTCTCAAGCATGGTTGGATGGTAACTCCAAAATTATTGAAAAAACCAATTTTCTTGAATTCTTAGTTGATGATTCATATTAAATGGATTCACATTTAATATGATTGAATTTAAGAAAACTTAACTGAAAACTAAAATATAGAGAGTATTGCAGTTGTTGGGCTTGCTTGTACCTTAGTTGAACTATTTAACTTAGGAAGCATTTTGTTTAAATATGCTTATCCATAACACCTAATTTGAAGGAAACCGTAATCATAATTCCTAAGCACAACCAGTGATTGTAGAATGCAAAACAATAAACCTTCTAATGTCACCTTTCGTACACTAAATTGATTTGGAATGGAAAGGAATAGATTTTAGAATGACAAATCCATTTCTATATTTGCAAGTGTACATGGAATGGAATGACTATAAGATGTATTTGTTGGAAATGTCCTTAGCAATAAATGCAAGTAATAAATATGCAATAGGATAAAAGAGTAATTATATTGCATGCAATTAATAAAGTTGGAATAGAATCATGATTTCGCTTTGTGAAAGGCAGAATCGAATTCTCTTTCAAAGCCATAATTATTGATTCTAAGGAATCACGATTCCAACTTCTAAAGGTGTATCAAAACATGAGAAATGAAATGAAATGAAACCATGAATTGCGATTCCATTCTAAGTCAATTCCTTCGTACCAAACATGACATAGGAGACTTGTCACACCCCAAAGGCTACCCTAAACGTGGCAGCCCGCCATACATAATATTAAACTTGAGAATGACACTTGGAAGCTTTCACATTGGTACAAGGCATGCGTTCACAATAAAGGGAGACCGATGGAGTTATGCATTTTAAGATAATGACAATGAAACTTTCAAGCAACACTATCATGATTCATCAAAATAAAATATTTTACAACTTCTACGGGGTATTCCCCTGATAAATCTCCATAATAATATAGTTTTACTGAGACAAATAACTAAAACTAGAAGATTTTAAAGGAAATCTAATCTAAGTCTTCAAATAGAATTCCTCCAAAAACTTTCCAAACGCATAGGTTCTGTCGAACGGTTAGGGTAGTCTCGGGTACAAAAACAATGATCCTGCAACATAAAAAATCTATTACAGAGTAAGCATGTAGCTTAGTGAGATAATCCTTACGCAAAAATACTTATAACAAACATTCAAACAAGTCCATCAAATAAGCATATGAAATGCAAACAACCATATAATCAAATAATACATACGACTATCTGGTTTTGTGTGTAGAATGGATTTATCCCTCCATTGTGTGTTAGTGAATGCTTTGAATGGGTCATAATCGACCTCCTTGAAATTTGCGTGCGTCTTGGGGTTCTAATCAACCATACTACTAGTCTTCAGGCTTTCGTTACCCAAAGTGATCGATCCGGCTTGGCTACACCATGAGGCCGTATTCCTCGAATGTTCTAAATTCTCAAGATGTAACTAGACAACTTACCTTTCCGGTCCTACGCTGAGGAGTAGTAGCAAAATGCGAATATGATATTCTAAGTGATATGCATGAGCAATTTAGTTTTTAGGGATTTTCGATTCGTCATTAATTCATTTAAGGCAATCAATCAATATTTGCACATATGACAATATTCATAGATACAGTTTATATTAATCAACCAATTGAGCTCTGATATACTTATCGTTTATGATCACACATAAAGAATCACATACATAGCTCCCATGATGACCTGCATGCATATCAAGTTTTATCTTTTCCTAACATCTAGTGCTCCATTCTATAAGCACATGTGTGAATACATAAAACATAAAGGAGAACTCACTCGATCATGGTGATCCCTATCAATCGAAGTAATCTTCGAGAAAAAGAAGGTTCTGGTCCTTGTTACCTAAACAAAAAAATACCAGAAATGAGTATTTCATCCAAGATCTACATAAAATATCTAATTCTATTTTGTTATTTTCGTCAAAATTCGGTTTTAGGGAAATTCTTACTTAAAATGGCCATAACTTGCTCATTTTAACTTAGAATTTCACATATAATATGTCGTTTTCTACCTACTCGAAAATATCTATCTATTTGTAAGGTTTTTTTTTTTATAATAAAAGGTCATTTAGGCTTCGGAATAGTAGGATACAGATTCACCATGAATTTCCCAACCTTTGAAAACACAATTTCCCAAACTTTTCTTCTTTCAAAATCCTTAAACAAATATATAGATATGTATTTGGTTGAAAAATCTTTTCGATACATAAATAGACCCATATTTTATGCATGACTTCTTTGGTGTTGTCTTAACAATTATTTTTCATAAAACAACTTGTTTTATAGGTTTGAAAAGTTGGACTTTAAAAATTTTCTCCTTAAATGGTTTGAAAGAGAACTATAATTCCTTAAGTCATTACAAATAAGTGTTTTCCTTTTATATTTTATTTCCTAACTCTTTAAAGATAATTTCAACCTAAAAAATTGGTCTTTTAAGTTTCCTACTAATTTTATTTGAAAAGAAAGAATTTCAGAATTTTCTTAAGTTGTTGACAATATCTAATATTTTGAGTTTATCATATCTCTGTTCTCCTATCTCTTAGAAAATGAGTTTACCATTTAGAAACTTACTTTCTTAGGTTATTGACAAATTTTTATTTCGCTACATGGATTTCTTAACTAGTGAGTTGATTTCTATTTTATCTTAAAAACTTCACTAGTTCTTAGTTTTTATCATGAAGTGGGTAAAAACCCTATAAATAAGTTTTTATGAAGAATTTTCATAATAAAGAATTATCAACATTAAAGTTTTAAACCAAAATTTTCATATTATTATTTTGAAAAGAGAGTGTGTATCTACTTAGTTAAATCTTTGAAGAAATCCACTTTGTTGATACCTTAATGTTTCATGGGAAGCTTGTCTTAGTTTTTTAAAAGATTTTAGTAAAAATAACATTTAAGTCCTTTGATAAAAAAGATCCTTGCTAAGTGACAAAAATTTATTTTAGAAAGAGTTTAGTCTCATTTTATTAAAGAAAAACTCCTTCTTCCTTTTTGTTGAGACAAAATCAATATGTTTATACATGAATGAGAATATGTAGTTATGAGAAAGATGAGACTATCACATAACAAGATAGAGAGAGATATAAGAAGCAAATAATTATAATAATAATGTCAAGTATTGGGGCCTTAGCTTCATCAAGGCTTCCCAGTCAAGTATTAGGAGCCTTAACTTTATTAAGGCTTCCTGGGACTAAGATTAGACTAGTCTCAAAAAAGAAAAGAAAATCATAATAATAAGAGCAATGATATTAAGATGTCAAGTTAGTGAGTACTTAGGCTCTAGGAAATATATATACATAAATATACATAATAACATATGGAAGTTAGATTGGAGCAATAATACTAATAATAACAATAAAATAACATAATAACATAAAGAAATTTTGTTTATGAACAAGAACAAGAACAAAACATGAACATATTGTTGCTTTCTTAACACTATGTCTTAGGAAACACACATTATGGTCATATAATGTTGCATGACGTGAATAAGAAGATGGTTTAGAACTTTTACCTAAGGTAGGTGATGGTGTGTTTTAGAAAATTTTTTAAAGAAAAATGGGTGTTTATAGGGATGGAAAGGAAGAGATTATTTGGAGGAAAATTGTAAGGAGAGAAATTGAGAAGTGGTTTTGGTAGAATTTTGTTAAGATAAGAAAATGTGGGAAAATAAGTAGTACGAAATAGTAGAGATAGTAAAATAGTAATAAATATTAGAAACAGTACTATGGATAATATACTAGACAGTTAGGGTCTGTTTGGATTGTTTATTTTTCATCTGTATCTATATCTTTTTTTAAAATGATATGTGTAAATATATCCGATTTGCATCTAAATTTTATTTATATTTGTTCTATTTGATCTTTTGATGAGAACTGTCAACTTTTTTTTTTTTTTTTTTTTATCTATATCTATTCCTTGATAAATAATTTGTTAGAAAAATTTGAAAAAGTGTCTGTATCTGCTGGAAAAAAGCCAAAACAAACAGACCCTTAAATACCGTTAGTAAAAAAAATATGCGTAAACGGCCTATATCTAATATTTTTAGATACCGAAAAATTCAAAAATGGATATTTTTGAAATCTTTATATTTTATGAGTCTAATAGTATTATCAGAATATTTTCATTATTTTTCTCATTGGGACCCTAATTTTAGAAACTGATCTCGTTCGAATGAGAAACGAACTAGATTTTGGCAAATATGATCTTTTTAAACTTTCTTACATAATTCCGAACTATAATTCGAAATTATCTCATTTTTATTGCTTTTAGGTTTCGCGCACGGAATTACCGGATCTAGATTCATTAGACTAAACATAGAACTAGGTTGACTTTAGGTTTTCGGTTCGACTTTCGACTCTTAGGATTTACTTATATTTACCGAAAAATCTAGGGGCTTACAAGACTAGATTGACAATGCATGAAAAATGAAGATTTAAACAAAAGGAGAAAAATCAAAGGAAAAAGGGTAAAAAATAAAGATCGGGAATGATAAAGAACCCACAATAACCCAAAAGAAGGTTATGATTAGACCATAAGGGGCTCGGCGAAGAAAGGAAAAAAACCCTTGAAAAGCCATGTTTTTATTTGGATGAAAAATGTAAAATCGGATGAAGGGGCATAAAGTTGTTTAGAAACTTTAGATGAGTAAAACCTATTGTAAATTATGGATAAAACAATCTTATATGATCTTAGGGAATGCTAGAAATAAACAGAACCAAAAAGAAAAAAATTCAATTTAGGAGTGTCTGTCTTTGACTTAAGGTTTTGTTTATTTTGTATTAGGGTTTTCCTCTGCATGTGAACCTATCTTGTACTTTTGTTATAATTTGTTTTTCTTTACTTCTCTTAACTTTTTTACATTATTGTTAGGTTAAGTTAGTTATAGTTTTAATTGATTTTAAATTCAACAATAGTTTGGTCGAATTTCACATGACATTTATAGTTAGGGACTAACATCGCATTAGTCATTTTCTAATTGGATGCCATATCTACTTATGCAAATGGAGCTAAGGGATTGGATAAATTTATGAATGCATATGCATGAAAAGTTCTTTAAGATATTAAATTAATCAATTTAAAATTTTAGACAACTAATTGCACATTTTATAAAACTTCAGGTAGCGGCTGGCAAAAATGAAAAAGGACCAAACCACAAATCGTCCTTATCCTAAAATTTGTTTTTCTTTTTCTAACCGGTTTGGTTCGCAAAAGTAAACCATAGAGGTTAATATATATACATATATATATGTATAAACTAGCTAATTTTGAATGGAAAATGACTCGTCCCAAACTACTCTCTCTTGACTTTAACCTGAAGCAACAAATTAATTCTATTAAACAAGTAAGGTAACAAGCGCAGTGTCAAGTCTGGATTTTTCATTTCTGGTTTCATTTCTTTTAATTCAATCCGTATTGAACTTGAACCCATTTAATATGAACCATCAACTAAGAATTAAAAGAAAGATTTTTAAAAACATTTTGGAGTCGCTACCCAATTGAAATCGGAAAAAATTGTAAGTTTTGATCAATGGGTTGGTTGATCCTAACTTAGCCATTAGTTTATAGAAAAAATTGATTTAAAACCAATTTGATGAACAAAAATTTTTTTTATTCGGAGGCTATCCTATTAAAACCATATGATTACTACTTGAAATTTATAAATTAAAAATTTATCCTTTTTACTAAAAAAAAATTACTAATGTACAGACTATGATATTTATAGTTTGTCATAAATTTACAAATCTAAACAATATTTATAATAAACAATGAATCGTTTCAATAACTACAAAAATATAAAAAAAAAGTGTTTTACTTTTTATGTCATCCTGAGGTGCTACGTACCCGCTAATCGGGATCAGACAACACGTAGTTCTTTCATAAAAAAACTTTAGTGGGTTGGTTCCTTTTAATTTTTTTTAATTCTCTTCACTATAAGTTTATTAATTTTTATGGTTTAATTTTTTTTTAGTAATAATGGTCTTGAACAACTAATCTCTCTCTTTTTTTTTTAATTACTTGGAAAATATGTTTTTCTATGTGATAAAAGATTATGATAACTTTATTTACTACCTATCTATAAACTTACGTAGTCATAAATGTGTTTACATATACATTTTTGTTGTTCTATCTTACATTATTTATATATAATTTGTAGTAATAAATCCTCATTGATGGATTTTGAATGTTGTCTTGCAATAATGAGACCATGGAATTTGTGATCCTCATACATGCGTGGAACAGATGAAATTTAATCCAATGGCATGTGTCAGTCAAATTACGAAGTCTACGTAAATGGCATGCATTTGTTATTGTTTTTTTTACCATTTATTTATTTTACTAATTATTTAGTCGAAAATAATAATAATTGAAAAAAAAGAAAACTTACCTGGGATGTTCAAGTCCTTACGCAAGTCGGGGTAGTTTGAAGACTGGATTGAAGACAAATGCGGATTTGGACTGCGGAAGCTCACCAAAGGCAATATGGACTGGTTGGTGATTGAGATGCCTATTCTAGCAAATTTTCTAATGACGACTAGCAAAGGTGATATTTAAGGCCACTTTGAGACAAATTCAAACTATCCTGAATCCCCCAATTCAAACAAAATCACCTAGAAAAAAATCAATAAAAAAGGTTTCAAAACCTTAAAATAAGCTATGGTTCGAACTTTTGAGGATGATTCTTGCATTTTTTTCTTTGTTTGTGATTTGTATAGGATTCTTCTATCTGTTTTTTTTTTTTTTGTTCTCTCTATGATTCTTCTATTCTTGTTGTTGTTTCTTATGTCTGTGTTAAGTATTTATTGGCTTAATAGGCTCACCTACTTGCTTCCCTACCGTTCATCTACTGCTTGCTGGCATATTCACTTACTTCATTCGACAACTGACATATGCACTTACATCGTTTGGCTAATGAGAGCGTGTGAAAAAAAAAAGAAGAAAAATGATAATTTATCTCATTGCAGAATTGAACCTAAGTCTTTTTTGTGCATACCAACGACTTATCCATACAGGCTGTTGGCATAGAAAAGACATTTGAGGTTTCTAAAATGGATCCAATTAAATAAACCAATTTATATGGGCCATTTAATTGGTTCCAGAAAAATTTATAATTAAAATTAGTATTATATCAAGCCTAAAAAAATTATTTGTTATTTTTTTTCTATATTCCTTAGTTATTTATTATTTTATATCTTTTATTTTCTTACCTTTCCCCTTTTTTCTTATATATTTATTGTGATGATTTCTTTGTTTTTTTTTATTTTTTTAATTTATGGGATTAATATAATATTAATTTTTACTATAAATTAAAACCTTAAATGGGCAAAAATAAGGTGTCTGCACGCAATTAAGCGTAAAGGTCATGCCAAACAACAACTCCTATTCTCGTCTTCGAAACGTTCTCCCTTCGACGATGACTTATTTGATGTCTCCCTCTTGGCTCTTAGTGTCCTTAGGTCATCTAAATTGGTTCGTCTTCTACTTATTTTAGGCTAACTTGGTGCATTTGTATGTTGAAATGGGGTTTATGTGTTTCGGGTGCATGAGTTATCTTAAGAACTTAAAATGGAGCTTATTTTATGGGAATGATTTGGTTTGATTTTGATTTGTATTTTGTGATGTCTGCCTTGAGTTGAGTCTATTGTGAGAGTAGATTGGTTTGTAGTTTAGGATTTTGTGCTAGCTAGCTTGGATTGTCTGCCAATGATGGAGTCGAGTTTCCTTCAAAGATTTGGCTTATTGTGATCGAAGAAATTTGTTTGTGTGATTAGGATTGCTAAGTTTTCTTGATTAATTTTGGTGATAATAAAAATGTTAAAGTGTCATTTAAAAATTTTGTTAAGTGTGCAGGATTAAGAAGTTAAACCAAAATGTGTATAGTGTTTTAAAGGAAGTATAAGTTGAATAAAAATATTTTATGAAGTTTATTAGATGTTTTTGGGTAATTTATTTAATGCGTTCCATGAAGTCGGATTAAATCCATGGGGATTTTATGAGTTGGATATTTATGAAGATTTTCCAAAATTATGATTTTATTTACAAGATGAAGACATATATAAAGAGAGATTCAATAATCATATATGGTGACATCCAGCTCATTGTTTGTTTTTGTAGAAAATATAGCTAGTTGGAGTTAAAGATATGGATAAGGATGAATCCATATCACAACAGAAGACATCTTATTGCGATTATATAAATTTCAAAACTATCGAATTTATCCAGGAGATAGTGCAATTGTCATTACCATATCATAGAAGATTTTTTTGCAGTTCTGATCAGCATATCAAAGGGATAAGGATAGATACAAATCAGCTTTAACATTCAATTTCAAATCGCTACAAAATAGGAGATATTTTCTTTAGTTTAAGGTAAGGATCAACATCAACGGTTTGTTTGGATATTTAAGGAGAAAGACATTCATACTTGATTATAGTCGTTTTCTTTAAGATATAAAAGAGTATAAAGTGAAAAAATTCGTGCTAAATTTGAGAAGCTCAAGAATTGAAAGTTAAATTCTACATACTATAATTAAGCTCCGTCAAGAGATATTTGAACCTAAACATTTCTTTCTATATTAATTTGTCCTTGAGCATTAACGGAGAGTTTTTGTTGTAACTCACTTTAAAGAATTTCCTACTCCATTTTGAGAGTTAAAGATTAAGTGATAGTGAGAGGATTACACATTATATCTTGTAGATCTGTTTAACCTAGTGAGTGATATTAGTGAGACAAAGCAAGATTAATTAGATGCTATAATCCCTTATTTTTTATTATTGGATTAGTGGAATGAGTTAGCATGGATTATCGGGTCTTCATCAATTGAGCTGAAAGAGAGGACTAACTTATAAAGAGAACCTCTATAAATTTTGTGCTTTATTTAATTTACTGCACTTTATTTTCATGGTGCCTTTTGTCTTCTTCATTTAAACCAAGGCAAGTGAGGCTATAAGAAAGAAGAAATAAGTTTCTTGTGATATGTCAAGTTTGATTAGAAATATGATAATAATCTTGATGTTCATGTGTTGTTGTGGGTTTCTTTTTATAGTTGAATTTTGTTATTTTAGCTTGTGGAATGATATTTTGTTTTCTTAATGAGAGGAAGTTGTTGTAGCAAGGAAGCAATTAATACCAGAAATCAGAACAATTACACTAAATTCTAGCCGATTGCAGCAAGGAATTAAGGTAAATTAAACTATCCTAACCAAATGCAGTAATGAAGAAACTCGTATTCAAGTTTTTGTATCATAAATATTTTTGTATTAGTGATAGATTTTTTTGAGTATTACTCCTTGCCATATATATGTATAATACACAACATGTAAATAATGTAACTAATTGCTCCTATGGAATATTTTGACATGTGATGGGGTGCCACATCACAGGTTAGTTACAATAGAAAAATTCTAGAATAATATTATAAATATACTATATTACGTATTCTAATTTAGCCTATAGCTACTGTTTATTTATATTCTCTATTAAAGTTTGGCCCAAGAGTTCGGTCCAAGTCCATACATCCTTTTTAGTGAGCCCATTCATTTTTAATGCCTCATCTAACCTATTAATTATCTCTTCACTTTCTAATTCCCTTAAATTAACACTTTACTTCATTATACAACAGATAGCTCACTTACAACCCATTCACTTCACTGAATGGAATAAAAGGAGAATGGAATTCTAATTCAAAAGAAATGTAATAGAGTTGTTATGACTATTACAATGTTCACTTAGTGTAAAAAGTAAAACAAGTAATTACAATAGTAAAAAGTAAAATATCTATAATGCCCCTTGTATTTATTACAGAGAGAAGATAATTGTGTACGTGTTATTTTCAAGATAAGGGTATTTATGATAAAGTTGAAAAATAGACCATTGAATGGTAATTTATGGATTAGAGGCATGAATTGCTATTCATCATTTTACGAAAATGGCAATTTATTATGAATTGTCATTCATTTCAAGTGAACACTGTAATATCAGCTTTACGTTGAACGAGAAAGGAATATATAACTATTCATGTCAAGTGAACAGATTGTTAGGCATTTAGGGTTTCCACTTTTCATCTAACTCTCTTTATTCTTCTCTACCAAAGTAAACCCTAGTTCATTATCCCCTTCTTCTGAATCCCTTGACCACAAGGGATGGTTCGGAAAGCTCAATTAGAGCTTGCTCAAGATCTCCAAGGTGGATTCCGAAGGTGACATACCCTTCCACAAGATAAGTACAGGAGTATTAACCTTATTCTTTCTCTTAATAATTTTGCGATATAATATAGCTTGGATTTCTAACTCTTATACCTATTCCTCCTGCAATGTAGGTAAATGAGCGATCAAATCTACCTTTTGGCCATGATAGGGTTTCAATTGTGATACGTGGAACGTTGGGTGCAACGCTACCTCTACAGGTAATTTTAACTTGTAAGCCACCTCACCAAACTTATATATAAGTTTATATGGTCCATAAGACTTAGGACTTAATTTTTGCACCTTAGTTTGTTTAAGCGACCCTTGATGATAAGATTGTAACTTAAGTAACACAAAGTCCCCTATCTTGATCTCCTTATCAACTCTTCTTTGGTTAGCATACTCTGTTGTGCTCGCTTAAGGTGAAACTTAAGCATGTGCAACATGTCTTCCCTGTTAGTTAGGACAATGTCTACTGCAACATTCTTACTCAACTACATAGGCTAAGTGGATGGGAGGTGGATAACCATAGAGGATTTAGAATGTTGTATACTTCGAACTAGTGTGGTAATTAGTGTTGTACAGCCACTTTGCTAGAGGCAAAAATTGGCTCTATCATTTAGGTATTCACCCATCATGCTCCTGAGATAAGTTCCCAAACATTTATTGACCACCTTTGTTTCACCATTGGTTTGAGAGTGGTAAGATGTTGATAGGTCGAGAGAAACCCCCCGTAAGCTCAAAAACTCCTTCTAGAATGCATTGATAAAGATTGGATCCCTGTCACTTATGATGGTTTCTGGCATGCTGTGTAATTTATAGACATTATCTTAGTATACTTGAGCAATTTAAGCTGCTAAATATGGATGGGATAATGCTATAAAATGGGCATATTTGCTTAATCGATCAACCACCACAAATATAACTTCCTTGCCATTAGATTTAGGCAAGCCTTCAATGAAATCCATGGAAACTTCTTGCCAACACTCATTAGGTACTGAAAGTGGTTGTAGCAACACCGGACTTGCAACATTCTCATATTTGTAGCGCTGACATGTGTCACATGTTCTTACATATTGTCTCACTATCCTTTCTAGCTTAGGCCAATAAAACACCGCTGAGATCCTTTTATAAGTAGCCTGAGTTCCAAAATGACCACTAAGAGGACCTCCATGGAACAGTTGTAGTTATTTTTCTCTAAAGCTAGATTCCGACCCCACTACGAGCTTCCCTTTCCGTGTTAACATTCCATGATTGAAAGTGAAATATTTCACTGCTATTCCCTTCTTCAATTGGTCAATGATTTGACCATATCCATTAGGTAATTCCCAAATAGCTCAAATTTCACCCATCAATTCTGGCATGGTAACCTGCAACGTCAAGTGATTAAGCTATTTTCTACCCCTCTTAGATAGAGCATCAGCTGTTAGGTTCACATTTCCACTTTTAAACTCAATAGAATAATTGAGTAAGCCACTTCTGGTGAGTTGAAGTCACTAGATGCTGCTTCAGAAGGTATTTTATACTTTGGTGATCAGTTTTGATTACAAAAGTCCTACCTAACAGGTAGTGATGCCATTTTTCAATCTCATAAATTAAAGCTAGTAGCTCTTTTTCATAAACTAATAGGCCTCTATGTTTAGGTGCAAGAGACTTGCATATGTAAGTAATAGGATGCTTATCTTGCATAAGCACTGCTCTTATTCCCTCATCATTGAAAATATCTACTAGGAATACTCAGCAGAGGGGGAGAGGATTGAGTATTTACCTAAAATGAATTAATTTTAAAAAATAACAGATATAAAATAAAAATAATTGTAGTGGATTAATCAAGCAACAGATATAACTTGCAAAATTATGGAGATAAAAAAAAATCAAGCCAATATTTTTAACATTGAGTTCAACTCACTTTCTATTCTCCATGGTCTACCAATTGCCTCTATCGTGGTCTTCACCACTACTTTAATTAATTTCAAAAGATAGCCCAAGATGAGCAAGATTACACACTCAGGAAATAAAATATTTCTTTTCTCTCTCTAAGTCCTTTTATATGAATAGCAATAAATATGAACTAAGCACTAGAGTAAATTTTCTCTTTTGATAATTTGCAAATATTATGTATAAGAGAATAGAGAAAAGAAATTTGTTTGATCATAGTTAATGAGCTCGTGAAATAATTTTGGCACTTCATTCCATCTGTTGATCTCTAGGTCTCTATATACAAATAGTCTTTTAAAATTCAAAAGTCCATAGACACAACGTCTATAATGTGCTAAATATTAAATATACTTCAACAATTTTTTCTTGCCACATCAGCTTCAGACTTTAAGTTGTTGCATCTCAAAATAGTTGTTGTACCTTACTTGTCGCGCCTAAACTTTGCTCTCAATAGTCTCTCCACATGCGTACTGCTTCGAGCTTCAAATTTGAGTGTATCGAGCCCTAAATTTGACTATCAACAATCATTCTAACATTTTCCTTTGTCGAGTCTTTGCTTTTAGGTGTGTTGAGCTCTAAATTTGACCATTGATAAGTCTATTTTTTCTTTTGCCTTTTTGTGCCTGGACTTTAACTTATCAGTCTTGATCACTTGATTGTTTAGGCCTCGATCAACCCCTCGACCACTGTTTGCACATTCTTTGAGCTTGTTGAGCCCTTAGCTTTGTTGCACCTCGATTAACTGTTATGGCTTGCCTTCAACAACCACTATTCTTACTAAAACTTGTAGAAAACACGCACAAACACACACAAAACATGCATATATATATTTGACTAATTAAGTATAGTTTACAAAAAATAAATAGTTAATTGTGCATCAAATTATCTCATCAAAATTCACATTGAACTCTCAAGTTCAACAACCACTAGCATCTATTTCAATAGTGAATTTCTTGGAAAAGTGGGGTAAGCATAGAACTAGTGGTTGCACCAGAGCATCCTTCAATTTAACAAAAGCTTCCTGAGCTTCCAAACCCCACTGAAACTGACCTTTCCTAAGTAGGTTGGTTAATGGTATTGGATAAATCTTTTGTAATATCTAACTAAATCAAGGAGTCTTCTTAATTGTCTTACATTGGTTGGAGCTAGCCAATGCATGATAGGTTCAACTTTCCTAGGATCCGTGGCCACACCATGCTTAGTAATGATATGTCCCAAGTACTCAATCTGATTTACCCTAAAAGCACATTTGCTTTGCTTGGTGAATAATTTTCCTTGCGTACCACTTCAAAAATAATCTTGAAATGGTCTATATGTTAAGTTAAATTGGTGCTATACACCAATACATCATCAAAGAAGACCAAAACAAACCTTCTTAAGTATGGCCTAAATAAATCATTCATTAGGCCTTGAAATGTTGATGTAGCATTAGTCAAATCAAGGGCATGACTAAAAACTCGTAGTGCCCATCATGTGTATGGAAAGCTGCCTTGTAAATGTCATTTGGATACATTAAGATTTGATGGTAACTAGACCGTAGGTCCAATTTACTGAAATAGCATGCCCCATACAACTCATTGAACCAATCCTCTACAATTGGAAGAGGAAACCTGTCTTTAATAGTCAGCTTATTCAATTCCCGATAATCCACACACATTCTCCAACTATTATCCTTTTTCTTCACTAAAACCACAAGAAAAGCAAATGAATTGTGGTTAGATTGAATTATGTCACTAAGTAGCATTTCCTTAACCATTTCTTCAACAATAGATTTTTGAACATGGAATAACGGTAAAGCCTCAAGTTAACCAGTTTGGAATCATCTTGCAAGTGTATCCCATGATTACATGATTTAGTAGGCGAAAGAGAAATTGGTTCTTCAAACATATCAGAATAACTTTCTATTAATTCAGAAATCATAGGATGTACCATTTGTTTATTTACATCAACAAAGCCTACATTACTAATCACCTAGCACTGTACTTCACGATTAGAACCAATAGTAGTGAGGATACGAGACATAGCCTTACCTAAAATAGGTGTAATGCATTCTTTTTGTCCCTATAATGTGCACTGGGTTCCTCTCTATTAAAATTCCATCCGAAGTAGCTTAAAATTCCAATGTATTGTTCCCAAAGTAATCAGCCAAGGTATGCCCAATATCATGTCATAGGCCTTCATTGGGAGAGTGTAAAAATCAGCTTCAAATTACGTCCCCTGCATACTCCAAACCAACACATAGATTATAAAATAACTGTAAAACTTTACTCTATTAGCCAAATTGACTATCACAAGTTCAATTGAAGCGAATACACGCTTAAGTTTCCGAGCTAGTCCTTCTTCAATGAAATTGGAAGAACTACTAGCATCAATAAGAATACTTAATTCCTGCTCTTTGAGATTCCCTTTCACACTTATACTTTGTTTAGAGTGGTTGCTACCTTCTCCAATTGCACACAAAGTGAGTGCTAAGCTCACTCTCTAATTTCTCCACTTCACCTTCCACTTCCAACTCATCAACCTCTTCGTTATCCTTACATGTTATCAAAAGACTTAGCCTCTTATTCTTACATCAGTGACCTAGCCTGAAGGCTTTGTTATACTAAAAACATTGTTTCTTGTGCCTTTTTTCTTCAATTTCTTCAAGGGTGAGTCTTCTGGTGTTTCTAAGGTAGGTTGGAGTTGTGTTTTGGGATTTTGGTAAGGTATTAGGGTAGTGGGTGGGTTGTGTTAGTGTTCGGTTTGGGTTTTGTGTACTTGGATTAGAGGTGTAAGTGGAGTATTTGGGAAATGGGTATTTTGGATTTCGGTGGTACGTGGAACTTTTGGTAGCTTTGTTAGGGTTTTTGGTGGTGGTTAGGGTGGCTTCTTGAAGTTTAGCTAAGGTGTATGCTTGTGAGAGTGTACTAGGCTGGAACATTCGAATCGGGCATTGTATCTCATGCTTTAACCCACTAAGAAAATAGCTAATAAGTTGTGTTTGAGTAAGTTGGTTCTGGGCTGAGAGGTGAATGAATTGGTCAAGGTATCCTTAGAGGGTATGGGTTTGTTGTAATTCTTTGAGTTCAGCCATGGGGTCTTCAAAGGCGCACTTGTGAAAGCAAGCTTGCAGAGCTTTAGTGAGCTCCTCCCATGTGATAGTAGAGGTATCAGCTCGTAATTTACAATAAGAGGCATACCACTCGTATTGCTTCTCCTCCAAATGCATAATAGCTATCTTAACCTTCAAGTGCTTAGGAGTATCATTAATTAGGAAGAACTGTTTTGCCTTGATCACCCAAGATTGGAATCCAACGCCATCAAAGGTTGGAAAGTCTATCTTGGTACTGCGAACTAGTAGTTGATAAGTATTTAATGTACTATTACTAGACTTGTGGCCGTTTGAGCCTAAATTACCCACGGTAGAACCTCTTGAGACCTTTTGCACCCTCATTGGGGTATCAACTACAGTTGTCTTGCCCTTAAGTTGCTGCTTAAGTTCTTCGATTGATTGTGATTGTTGCTCTAACGCCACTTGTTTTTATAATGTTTTAGAGAACATTTTAATCCAGCCATCTTTCCTCTCTGATTGGTCTTTTATCATGGATTTGAACAATTCTTCAATGTGTTTAAATTCCTTTGTTCCTTCAGCCATCAATTGCACTACAACAAGCTCTAATACCAATTGCAGCAAGGAAGCAATTAATACTAGAAATCAGAACAACTACACTAAATTCCAATTGAATGCAACAAAGAATTAAGGCAAATCAAACTATCCTAGCCGAATGTAGCAAGGAAGAAACTCATATTCAAGTTTTTGGAGCATTGTATTTTTCATAGATTTTTTTGAGTATTACATCTTGCCATATACGTGTAATATATAACATGTAAATAACTGTAACTAATTGCTCCTATGGAATATTCTATCATGTGATGGGGTGCCACATTACAAGTTAGTTACAGTAGAAATATTCTAGAGTAATACTATAAATATACTTCATTTACATATTCTAATTTAGCCTATAGCTATTGTTTGTTTATTTGTAGTATTAAGGTTTGGCCCGAGAGTTCGGCTCAAGTCCACAACATCCTTTCTTATGAGCCCATTTGTTTTTAACGCCTCATCCAATTTATCTATTATCTCTTCGCTTTCTAATTCACTTAAACTTAGACACTTTACTTTCTCTTATGACACACAGCTCACTTAGGTATTTAGGGTTTCTACTTTCCATCGAATTCTCTCAATTCTTCTCTATCAAAGCAAATCCCTGTCCAGCTGTATCTTATGCTTTGTTATCATAAATTTCGATTATTTCGTGGACACCAGTTTATGCATCCCCATTTGCCCTTCTAGGAACCTATAACTCTTTGGTTCGTTTTTAAAATAAGGCTTAAGCACTGTTTGGTACGTAACAAATGCATCATCCTTTTATTGGCTTCATAGACTCATATGGTAATGCAAATTTGTTACTTTCGGTCCACCCATTTTCTTGGTCTCTTTTGGCATCCTGATGCCACTAGTATCAATACTCCCAACAGCTG
Organism: Combretum micranthum; assembly: GCA_024138025.1. Classification (NCBI taxonomy): domain Eukaryota; kingdom Viridiplantae; phylum Streptophyta; class Magnoliopsida; order Myrtales; family Combretaceae; genus Combretum; species Combretum micranthum. The sequence goes on from JAMXBD010001198.1 coordinate 343,164, forward strand.
TTATTTCCAAACAAATTCTTCTAACTATTCCTTCTTAGACCATTCAAAATAATGTCCAATAATTTCCTTACCACTATTGTTAAGTATAGCATATTGCAAATAAAGATTTTTTTTTTAATGATGTGTGATAACAAACGATTTGAATCGTGCATCAAATCATTTTTATAAGATTAAAAAAAATAGCAAATCAAATCGTATAATTAGATTTGATTAAAATAAAAAAAAAACCGTTTGACTCGTACTATAGTAATCTCTAAGTTTATTATTATTTGTAACATTAATCTTTGAATCTTGATGCAAAGTGCAGATATCATATACACAAATATATATTTTAAATCCATAAGAAAAATATGCAATTTTATTAATTTTTTTAAGCATTCATAATACAACACAGTCGTAGATCCTCGTACTGAAATTTTGTCAGCAACCAAATAGAATTAAACCAGAAATATGGTAAAACAATGTAATGTCAAATAAAAAGCTCTCCCTCGGCCTTCTTGTTCAGTTAAATCTTCTTCTACGCTTGAACACCATCACAGCCATCATGAACTCTTCTAACGAGTCGCCGGATGATCAATTCGCTGAATTCCCTCCTTTGGAATTTTACCCTTTCGAGCCCTTACCAAACCCTAATCCTATCCCCCTCCCTCCTCCTCCTCCTCCTTCTCCTCCCGCTTCCCAAAACCCTAACGCTGATCCCGACCCCAACCCTAACCCTAACACTAACCCTAACCTTAATCCCAATTACAATTCCCTCCTCTCCTTCACTATCCCCAAGAAGCGTCGACGAGGTAGGTCTCAGCGCAATGTGGTATCTTTCCCTCAGTTTCCTCATAACCACCTGATTAATTCGAATGTTAATGTTAATAATATCATTACGCCTAATTCTAGTTCAGTCGACGTAGAGAGCTTTAACTCTAACGCGAACCCTGGTTTAGTGAATAAGGCTATTATTAATGATGTTAATGATGAGATCATTGTGATCAATAAGGAGTCAACATCCGAGGCATTGATTGCTCTAACCGCTGGTTTCCCTGCCGATTGCCTCACCGAAGAGGAAATCGATTTTGGGGTTATCAATGTAGTTGGTGGAATTGAACAGGTTAATTATATTTTGATTAGGAATCATATAATTGCCAAGTGGAGAGAGAATGTATCGAGTTGGGTCTCAAAGGAGATGTTTGTAGATATTATACCTAAGCATTGTAGTTATCTGTTGGACTCGGCATATGATTATCTAGTTTCCCATGGATATATTAATTTTGGGATTTCACGGGCTATTAAGGAGAAGTTTCCTGCTGAGACTACCAGGTCGCATGTGGTGATTATTGGAGCTGGGTTTGCCGGATTAGGTGCTGCGCGGCAGTTGATGAGGTTTGGTTTTAAAGTGACAGTCTTGGAGGGAAGGAAGAGGGCAGGCGGGAGGGTTTATACAAAAAAGATGGAGGGTGGGAATAGGGTAGCTAATGCAGATTTGGGGGGGAGTGTTTTGACTGGTACATTAGGCAACCCACTGGGAATCGTGGCAAGGCAGCTGGGCCATACACTTAATAAGATTAGGGATAAGTGTCCCCTTTATGGGGTGGATGGGAAGTTGGTTGATAACAACTTGGATAGAAAAGTAGAGACAGCATTTAACCGGCTTTTGGATAAATCCAGTCGGCTTAGGCAGTTGATGGGGAGGTTGCCATGGACGTCTCACTTAAAGCTGCACTAGATACATTTCAGTATTTTTATGGTGATGCTGTGAATGATTTGGAAATGAGTTTGTTTAACTGGCATCTTGCAAATTTGGAATATGCAAATGCAGGTTTGCTTTCAAAATTATCGCTAGCATTCTGGGACCAGGATGACCCTTATGATATGGGAGGAGACCATTGTTTTCTGAATGGAGGAAATGGAAAGCTTCTGCAGGCTTTGGTAGACAATGTACCTATTTTATATGAGAAAACTGTTGATACAATTCGATATGGTAGTGATGGTGTGCAGGTGATTGCCGGTAACCAGGTTTTCGAGGGTGATATGGCACTTTGTACTGTTCCCCTTGGGGTCCTGAAGAGTGGATCCATTAAGTTTATACCTGAGTTGCCTCAGAGAAAACTTGAGGGAATAAAAAGGCTTGGGTTTGGGTTGCTAAATAAGGTGGCAATGCTTTTTCCTCATGTCTTCTGGGGTACAGATATTGACACCTTTGGACATCTTACAGAAGATCCAAGTCGTCGAGGGGAGTTCTTTCTGTTCTATAGCTATGCAACTGTTTCTGGAGGTCCTCTATTGCTTGCATTAGTTGCTGGTGAAGCTGCACATAAGTTTGAGAGCATGCCCCCTACTGATGCTGTTGATCAGGTTCTTCAAATTCTCAAGGGTAATAATTTTTACTATTTATTGAAATTTGATTTCCATTATTTTCTTGCATTTGATCATCACGAATTTGAACAAATGGTTGGAGACATTGCGATGATTGCTTTCCATATCTGTCTTAGATAGGGAAATATTGAAGTTGCCAGAATTTCTGTCTGCTTTCTGTGATTGTGGCTGCTATAACTGTTTTTTTCGTATGGTGCTTTAGATTCATCATAAAAAAGGGTTTCTGAAATGATCACAGTTTTGGCTGCCTTACGAATGAGATTAACCATTGTTGCTTTGGCCATATCCAGGTATATTTGAACCCCAGGGGATTCAAGTCCCTGACCCTATCCAAACTGTCTGCACCAGATGGGGAAGTGACACCTTCAGCTTAGGTTCCTATTCTAATGTTGCAGTGGGCGCTTCCGGAGATGACTACGATATTTTAGCTGAAAGTGTGGGGGATGGAAGACTATTTTTTGCTGGAGAAGCTACCAATAAAAGATACCCTGCAACCATGCATGGAGCCTTTCTTAGTGGGTTAAGAGAAGCTGCCAAAATTGCTCGCCATGCTAATGCTCGAGCCTCAAAGACAAAGATAACCGTTAGTCCTTCTAAGAATGCCCATGCTTGTGCTTCTCTTCTCACAGATTTATTCAGGGAACCTGATTTGGAATTTGGGAACTTCTCTGTCATATTCAGTCAAAAAGAGGCTGATCCAAAATCTACTAATGCAATACTAAGAGTGACTTTTAGCGAGCCTCGTAAAAAGAGCCATGATAATTCAAAAACTGATCAGTATTCAAATAAAATACTTTTTCATCAGCTTCAGTCACACTTTAACCAGCAGCAACAGCTTCATGTATACACTTTGTTATCCAAGCAACAGGCTCTTGAGCTTAGAGAAGTGAGAGGGGGTGATGAGGCAAGATTAAACTATTTATGTGAAAAGCTTGGAGTAAAACTGATAGGAAGAAAAGGTTTAGGACCTACAGCTGATTCTGTTATTGCTTCTATAAAGGCTGAGAGAGGCAACCGAAAGCCTGCCTCTACTTCTTTGTCTGTGAGATCAGGTATAGCTATGGGAACTTTTTATGATTTAGGTTTGATATATCTGTTTTCAGGTTTTCTTAGGTATAAACTGAATTTAAAGAACTAATATTTGCATTTCTTTCGATTGGAAAGGAAATTTGAAGCACAGAACAGGTGTCCTGAAGCAGAAAATAGTGAGGTATAAGAAACCACTGAAGCACTTCTTCATGTTTGGTTTTTCTTCGTGTGAAATTGTTCTTCGCTGAACATTCTCTCTATTGTGCAAACCACACAGAAAAGCGAAGATATTGCGCAACATCAATGGTCTGGCAGCTTCTCCAAAATTGAATATTCCTAATGGTAAAGAGACAGATCAGAATAGGGGCGAGGTTCGAGCTGTTCCTGGCCCTTCTGAGACAGGTATGAATTCTGAAGGATATGTTGAATTTAGTTTCATCTTTTCTTTAGGATCCATCTTTACTTGAGATGCTTCAAGATTTTTGTCTATTTTGTCCAGGCCAGGTGATCTGGCTTTTTAAGGTGCAAAGTTAATTTCTGAAAAATCTCAATTTATAACTTGATCTTATTCGCTTTTGTCTTTGCAGGACAATCTCAAGGTGATATGATGATGCAAACAGCCGAAAACCTTTTTCCTTCAAACAGGTGATACATTGATCTTCTTGCTGAAGTTGCTCTTTCTGTCCTAAGTGAGCTTGCTTAAAATTTCAAACTAATTTGTATGGTTTGAGATTTGTAATTTTTGAGTTTTATGTCTAAAAGCCTAATGGCACTGTAGTTTAGTATTAAATTCACTGGAAAGTATGTTGTCTGAGAGTAGTAACTAATATATAAAAAAAAAAAAAAAAAAATTAGAAGAGGATAACTATTAGTTCCTTGAACTTGTTCTACCTTTTCATTTCAGTATCTTAAAAAGTAAATACCCCCACTTTACCCACATATAAAATAGTGTTGATTATCAGGGTAGGGGTATATAGAATTTGCATGCATGAGTCCTCAAATGAATGGTGCTTCTGCCTAAATCTGTTAACAGATGCTGAAATGGAGGGCAGGCAGACAAAATGCCACAGGATCCATGACTTTTCTACTGGTGCCAGTTCGTGTGCCTGTGTGGATCCATACACCACCTGGGTTCTACCTGAATCTACTCTAATGTGCTCAATCATGCAAAGTTTGTGCCTGCACCCGAAATTGAAATGCTCTTGGTTGATCATTCAGGGCCGTGGTGGTACTACTCGTACTGCACCTGTGCAACCCTTTGAATCCAAAGCCATGAATTGTGCTAATTGGAAGACCATAGCTGGATGAAAGGGATGGTTTCCATCTTCCAATGAAGGTTAGAGCAGGATGCTTGTCTATTCTCGAGTCAACCATCTGCGTGCCTGAATGATCTGCAAACGTTGATCAGATGAAATTTGATAAGCCTGAATGTTCTTTTCAATTGTTGAGTATCTTTGCTCTATCGCTGCCGTCTTCTGATCTGATACTGTCAGTATGGAAAATTTTCAAGTCAGATAATCGACCAAGGAAAAGTTTATATTACACATCTAACGTATTTTCGGCATGTACCTTTTCTTACATGAGTTTTTGGTACAGATGTAAATGGCAGGAAATCTGTTGTACTATAGATGTATTTGTGCATGTAGGTTCTTTCTGTATTCATCGGCAGAAATAAAGTATATTTTTTCGTGATAAAGTAGCCGTGCTTGCACTTTTAAATTTTGATAAGTTTGTGTTTGAACTTTACTTTTTAATTTATATTTCAGTATTCATTTTTTACTTTTGATTGTATTTCACTGATCTTTAGTGTCTTGGATAGTGGGAAAATTAACAGCATATAATAACGGTATTGTATATTTTTGCATTTTTATTTTTTTTTTTAAACACTTTGATTGTTATTTGTATTTTAAAGCTGGAACGGAGGCGAAAGTGAAGTGAGAAACCAGATTTTGAAGACGAAATGGTGGTGCTATTTTTTTTCTTAGTTTTCTAGTAGTATTTCCTTTTCTTTCCTTCTTTTTAGTAATTTTTCCCCCTTAATTAAACATTGAGAAACTAAATAAGAAAAATTAAAAGATTAACAACTCAAATAAGAAAAAGTACATTTACTAGCATCTTCAGAAACAAAAACAGATCTAGCTGCTTTTTAATAGATCAAAGTATTTATCAAAAGGCAAGGACTGGGAGTACATAAAGAAGCTAAGTGCGCAAAGTCTAACATCAATGTGACACTCCGGGAGGGCACTGTCCTGAAGGCGCCTGACTCTCCGACTGGGTTCCACAGGATATTGAATGGGCTTCAGAAACAAGGATTTCAGATAAATAAAAAGGTATTGGAGTTCATTAAGAAGAATCGTCCCAACTTTAGAAAAAGTAGGTCTTCTTATGCCTGGAATACTAGCACGCGTGAATCTGAAGAAGCCTTCGATCTTCTGAGGAAATCTTATTACCTGAATAAGGCTATAGAGGGAGCTTGTAGCCTTTGTTACGAAGATAAAGATACGGAGATTTTTAAGGATAAGATTTGTGTTTTTTAGGGATATTTTCTGTTATAACTAAATGATAAATATAGGGATAATACTTATCTTGTACGACTAAATATGGCAAATTTATTGTACATATTTTTCTATTTAATGAAAGGAAACGTGGAGAAAGAGGTATTGAAACCAATTTGACATGGTATCAGAGCTCCTATTCTGATATTCTTCTTTGTGGTCTCAATCCTTCGTGTGTGACGAGAAAAGGTTTCTTTTTTGTTTCTGCAAGTTCCATCTTGCTCCTGGATCATCTCATTTTGTGGGTTTACTATCTTGTACGTGTTGGCGAGGGCCCTTCCGTGGTGGTGACGGTGTTTCTGGTGCGTTTGTCGGGTTTGGTGTGGCTGCTGGGTACGACTGTTCTAGAGACTTGTTCTCTCTCGATGGCTGGGTGGATAGGTGTTCGTCGGCCTTCTCTGTAGCGGTCAATCCTCTCGTGATGGTGCCCCGTTATTGCTGTAGTGGTGGTCGGCAATCTCGGGGACGACGACTTCATCAGATTGTTCTTCGATAGTTCACTCTCTCTGTGGTGGTGATTGGCCGTTTCACGTGGTGGTTGCAAGGTGGTCGAAGCTTCGGATTTGGGTTTTGGTGGTTCATCGAACGATCGACTCCATCTTTTCTTTTCTTTTTTCGGATCTGGGATCTCACAAACTCGACAGTGGATTTTTTCTTCGCCTGTACTGACGGTGGGAGTTGTTGATCAACTTCATCGACTTCATCGAACTTCATTTTTTTTGCATCTCACGTGCTGGACGGGTATTATTATTTAGGGCTTCTCCTGGTTGATTTTTTTTCTTTTCCTTGCCGTGGCTGTATCATTTTTTTTCTCCCAAATTTTTTGCCGTGACTATGTTTTTTTTTTTTTTTTTGTTCTCTTTCCTTAATTTATTATGATGTCACTTGAGAATACTATTATCACTTCACTGGCAAAAATTTTCGTACATGGGAATTTCAATTTAAGATGTTTTTGAAAGGGAAAGAATTATCAACCCATATTGATAGTTTTATTCCCATTCCCATGATAAAAAAGAAATGGCCCAATGGGAGGTTCAATGTGCTAAGGTGATCTCCTTCCTATTGGGAACAATTGAGCCCCATCTTGTCACCAATCTTCGGTGTTTTACTACTGCTCAGGCTATATGGAATATTACAGCGTTTATCACCAAGATAAATGCTCGAAAATTTCAATTGGAATTGGAAATTAGTAATTTCAATCAAGGTCACTTAACTATTGAGCGATTTTATTCAGATTTTATTAATCTTTGGGGAGAGTATTCTGCTATTGTTCATTCTAAGGTTCCCGCTATGGCACTCACGGCTCTCCAAGCAGTTCATGCTGAGAGTCAACGTGACCAATTCTTAATGAAGCTTCGACCTGAATTTGAGTCTGTTAGAGCTAGTTTGTTGAATCGTAATCTGGTTCCCTCTTTGGATATTTGTTTAGGAGAATTATGCGTGAAGAACAAAGGCTATCAACTCAGATGAGTATGACTTTGAAACAGTTGTTTCTGAAGCTGTGAATGTAGCTTATACGCACAAGGAAAAGGACGGAACAAAGTGCAATGTTTCAGTTGCAAGGGGTTTGGTCATATTGCTCGCAACTGTCCTAAGAAAGTTTGCAACTACTGCAAGAAAGAGGGTCATATCATCAAAGAATGTCGAGTGCGACCTCAGAATCGCCAATCTCATGCCTTTCAAGCTGTTGCTCAGCCATCATCTCCTTCTCCGCCCCCCACTACCAGCATTGATTCGTCTGTTCTCACTCCTGCCATGGTCCAACAAATGATTGTGTCGGCTTTTACGGCTCTAGGACTGCAAGGTCCAGGTACAAACTCCACTTCTTCTTGGATTGTTGATTCGGGCGCTTCTAATCATATGACTGGTAGTAAGTTTGGTCTCCATGATGTTCGTAAATATGGAGGCACACAAACTATTCAGATTGCTGATGGCAGTACTCTTCCTATCACTGCTGTCGGTAATTTGGGCTCTTCATTTCAGAACGTTTTTATCTCTCCTGGATTATCTACTAATTTGATTTCTGTTGGACAATTGGTGGATCATAATTATGATGTTCATTTTTCTCGTGGTGGTTGTGTTGTGCAGGATCAGGTGTCGGGGACGGTGATCGCGAAGGGGCCTAAAGTGGGACGTCTTTTTCCTTTACAATTTTCTATTCCTAGTGTCGTTTCTTTAGCTTGTACGGCTACTGCCAATAATACTGAAGTCTGGCATAAGAAATTGGGTCACCCCAATTCTGTTGTCTTGACTCATCTTATGAAACATGGTTTTTTAGGCAATAAAGACTCATTTCATTATTCTGATGTTTCTTTTGATTGTGTACTTGTCGTCTTGGTAAAAGTAAAACTTTACCTTTTCCTATGCATGGTAGTCGTGCTTCTAAATGCTTTGAGATTATACATATTGATGTTTGGGGCGTAAGTCCTGTTGTTTCTCATAGTCAGTATCGTTATTTTGTGACGTTTATCGATGATTTTAGTCGCTTTACTTGGGTATATTTTCTTCGTTCTAAAGGTGATGTTTTTTCTGTTTTTCAAAACTTTGTTGCGCTTATCGAGACACAATTCAGTACCTGTATCAGAATCTTACGCTCTGACTCAGGAGGAGAGTACATGTCCCATTCATTCCAGACATATCTTCAGCAAAAGGGAATCATTTCTCAGCGTTCTTGTCCTTACACTCCTCAACAAAATGGTATTGCCGAACGTAAGAATCGTCATCTCTTAGATGTTGTTCGTACTTTATTGATTGATTCGTCTGTACCGTCTAAGTTTTGGGTAGAAGCGTTATCTACTGCTATCTACTTAATTAATCGCTTGCCTACTACCACTCTCAATTATGATTCTCCCTATTTTCGTTTGTTTGGCATTTACCCTAAGTATCAATCCCTTCACACTTTTGGGTGTGTTTGTTTTGTTCATTTACCTCCTATTGAGCGTCACAAGCTTGCTGCCCAGTCTGTCATGTGTGCTTTTTTGGGATATAGCTCTAATCACAAATGATTTATTTGTTATGATGCTCATGCAAATAAAATTCGCATCTCTCGAAATGTCCTTTTCTTCGAAAATCAATATTTCTTTCAGTCTCAAGTTATTTCCGATCCCTCTGTTGCTCCTCTTCCACCTTTTGATGATGTGTCTCCTTCGATTCGCCGGTTCAAACCTGGTCTGGTGTATCAGAGACATCTTCCACCTTCTCCAACGCTCCTTCCAGACACTGATCCGATACCTGATTCTGCAATTCCTATACCTCGACGCTCCACTCGGGTTAGACATGCACCTGATAGGTATGGTTTTCCTCCTACCTCCCTCATTGCCACTCTAGATACTGTTTCTGTTCCTCACTCTTATGCCCAGGCAGCTTCCCAAGCATGTTGGCAACAGGCCATGCAAGAAGAGATCCAGGCTCTTCAAGAAAATCACACTTGGATATTGTGACTTGTCCTTCTGGTGTCAAACCGATTGGCTGTAAGTGGGTGTATTCAGTTAAGCTTCGCTCTGATGGCTCACTCGACAGATATAAGGCTCGTCTTGTGGCTCTTGGAAATTGTCAAGAGTATGGCATTGATTATGATGAAACATTTGCCCAGTTGCCAAGATGACTACCATTCGAACTATTTTAGCACTTGCTGCTTCACAAGGGTGGTCTCTCAAGACAGATGGACGTCAAGAATGCTTTTCTACATGGAGACCTAAAGGAAGAAATCTATATGTCTCCACCTCCCGGCATGTTTACTACACACCTTCCTCAGAGGTTTGTCGCTACGCTGATCCTTGTACAACTAAAACAAGCTCCGCGCGCATGGTTTGATAAATTCGCTCTACTTTGCTTGCCTTTCAATTTGCTCAAAGTCAGTTTGATTCTTCTCTTTTCCTTCGCAAGACTTCTGCAGGCATTGTGTTGCTTCTCGTATATGTCGATGACATTGTGATTACTGGTTATACTGAATTACTTCAGCAGTTACAACATCTCAAGACCTCCTTTCATATGAAAGATCTTGGTCCTTTGCAGTACTTTCTTTCTTGAGGTCCAGATTACTCAGTCTGGTACATTTTACATCAGCACAAATACACACAAGAAGTGATTTCCTTGGCTGGTCTCCAATCGGGTAACTCTGCTATTACCCCCTTGGAGGTTAATCTCAAGCTTTCTCGTGAGGAAGGCGAGCTTCTTTCAGATCCATCCTTGTATCGGCAGCTCGTTGGGAGTTTGAATTATCTGACAATTACTCGACCTGACATTTCTTTTGTAGTACAGCAGGTCAGTCAGTTTATGCAAGCCCCTCGACATCTTCATCTTGCGGCTGTCCATCGTATTATTCGATATCTGAAGGGCACCTCTTTACGTGGGTTGTTCTTTCCTAAGGACTCTTCCTTAAATTTGGTGGGATATTGTGATGCTGATTGGGCTGGATGTGCCGATACTCGTCATTCTGTTACGGGATGGTGCATGCTCTTAGGCAATGCACTCATTTCTTGGAAAAGTAAGAAGCAAGAAGAGTTTCCAAGTCCTCTACTGAGTCTGAGTATCGTGCTATGTCTTCTGCTTGCTCTGAGATCACATGGCTTCGTGGATTATTAAGCGAACTTGGTTTTCCTCAGCTTCACTCTACTCCTCTTCATGCTGATAATACCAGTGCTATTTAGATCGCTGCTAATCCCGTTTTCCATGAGCGTACAAAACATATCTAAGTCGATTGCCATTCCATACACGAAGCCTTTGACAAACATGTGATTACTCTTCTTTACATTTCTACCAACCATCAGCCTGCAGACATCTTCACTAAAGCGCTTTCTTGACATCGCCATCAGTTCTTGATTGACAAATTGATGCTTTTTGATCTACCCGCATCAATTTGAGGGGGGATGTTACGAAGATAAAGATACGAAGATTTTTAAGGATAAGATTTGTGTTTTTTGGGAATATTTTCTGTTATAACTAAATGATAAATATATGGATAATACTTATCTTGTACGCCTAAAATATGGCAAATTTGTTGTACATATTTTTCTATTTAATGAAAGGAAATGGGGAGAAAGGGGTATTGAAACCAATTTGACAGCCTTGATGCTCTCTTAAAAGAATTAGCTAAAGTTCGGGTTCCATGTCAATAGATCTTTTGGAACCGAATATAGCAAAGCAGTACCCATTTCATGAAGTTTCCGTGCTGCTTTTGTTAATCTAACAACGCACTCTAACAACGCAGTAGATCTGAAGGTGATTTAGCGTTCATAGCGTCAACATCCAACCTACTAACATCACTTTCGATGCGTTCTGCATATGATACCCAACAGTCCAAGTCCATCTTCCTTCTTGTCCCCAACACTGGGGTTCCTGTTTGGCTTCTTCTCTTATTTTTGCCAGCATACTTCTGATAGGACGTAGGTCATTGGCAAGTCTCGTTCTCCAATGGTTATAAAAGCTCAGATGTAATGTCTTCTGGAGATATTTCGGATCACTATTATTGGGATCATTAGTAAAATAATTCCTAGCTTCAGAACATGCACGTGCCAAACAAGCCAACCTATAATTCCTTTCATCAGGTAATAATGTGCAAAAATCATATAAGCTGACCCTGCGCAAGAGAGGAAAAAGGGGATCTTCTCCAACATCAATTTTAAGGTAAAAGTTCCATAAATCAGGAGCAAAACCCGGTGGACAAGAGTTGGATTAACGAAACCAGATTCCCCATCCATTCTAACACCAGATGCATCTCCAAGAGCTGGTGTTTCAGCTCCAACTCCACATTGCAAAGGATGCATATGCCGATCATAGTTACCTTCAGAGGAGAAGAGGAGGAGGAGGAAGTATTTGATAACCCGAAGCCATATCTATGCCTCCTCGTCCATTTGGGGAGGGGACTTGAGTGCAATCAACTCTGGAAGATTGCCCTTGATGCATGATGTTATTCGGCTCAGAGCGCATATAACTTGTTTCTCCAACTCCATCATAGCAAAAGCATTTGATTGTTGAACCCCAGGATCATTTGTGATTGGAACATTACTCCTTCCTTCATTACCAGACAGAGTGAAATTATTTACTGAATACAACATGGGTTCAAAGCAAAATTCTAATAGAGAGTCGATGAAATCAGGATCTAAAAGAGGAGAGCAATTCTCAGGTTGGACACCTGTTTCTCCATCAGATCTTTCCAGTCTCTGTGAGTTCCCTTCAGGGACAGAATTGCTCTAACAGCGAGCACCAGTAGAATTCAAACCACCTGGTGGAGGTGGAGGTATCCCAGCTTCAGCTGTATCACTTCCACTAGTTCCACTGCCTGATGCGGACTTCCTTTTCTTGTACCCTCTTTTCTGCCTAGTGCCATCTTTTTCTCCCCGTTGTTGTTGCAATTGCTGTTCTACAGTCTTAACTTCTCTATCAATTTTCTCCATCTCTTCGGGGTTAATCCTGGGCATATCTTAATACCTTGCTTTATTTTGCTTGTCAGATGTGCAATAATTCTGTGAGGGCGTCCAGTGCTCTTTTGTGGACAACTTTTACACTTCCAAGAACTGTCTTCTTCGAAAACGACAAATTTTCGAGAACACTCCTCTGTTCAGCCATAGTGATCCGACTCCGTAACTGGAACAAAGATCAACCAACAAAGTAAGGATATATAAAAGATCTCTCTCTTTATTTTTGAACCTTCCTAATTTAGGCATGCAATGAAATGGTTAGGGCAGAATAAGCTGGAAAACCCATTGATATTGCCTCAAGCAGAGTGATGATACATCAAAAATACATAAACGAATCCACTCTAGTACCATCATGTCTATCAGTTGGATTTAACTTTTACAACATAAATTAAAATATTTAAACATATCCTCATGACTATCAATTTTATTATTCCCATCAAAGTCTCTTTTCACAAGGAAATATTAAGAAGTGGCTTGTGCAAAATAAAGAAAAATCTTAATCTTATTGTACTGAGACACCTAGTGATGTAATACTAATGCAATAAAGTTAAAGTAGCTAATTATAAAATTTGGTAAAGCTCAGTTAGTTAAGTACGAAAATGAGTAAAGTTTAGTTAATAAATTATTATTTTTACATAGTTGCTAGCAAAAATAAATAAATAAATAAGGTAATTAATTATTCAAATTGGCAAAAGTTTACATACAAAATACAGGAAAATTTTATGGTCTAATCACTATCCAATATTTCACGTCATAGTCAACGTGATCCAACCATTAAAATAGTTAATGTTCTAATTATTATATTTATTTTAAATGATTGACTGGATGGTCCAGTTGACAAAACGGTAGAAGCTACCCATTTTCTATCAATTTAACATTGATATTTACCATATGCGGTATACTGAATTCATGCTTGATAGATTTTCTCTTTCTAGAAATATGCTTGGTAAAGAAGTAATACTGCAACAGGAAGTCACACACACACTGTACAGACAACTCGAAAATCTCATCTATGGGTCTGTTTGGATCGTCTGTTTTTCATCTGTATCTATATCTGTATCTGTTTCTGATCTGTATCTGTATCTGATCTGTTTCGTAACCTGGTGTTAAGGAAACTGTCTGATTTGTGTCTGTTCGAAAAAAGGTTGTTTGGATGAAGCTGTCTGATCTGTATCTGTTTCCAACCTCATGTTTGGATAAACTATCTGTTTTGTTGTGTTTTCGTTTGTCTTTCTTTTTGGAATCTCTTGTATGGATAAATTGTCTGCTTTGTTGTATTCCTACTTCAACCGTATGATGACTTCATTATTACTGTCATTATTATTATAATTGCTACAACTAATATGGGTACGATCGTTGTTATCTTTTTATTCATTATTCAATTGAATCAGGTAATTGTCATTTCACCAACTTAGTTTTCCAATTTTACGAATATATATTCAGATGAAAAATAGTAGTAGGTACATGCCATTAGATGATACAATATCTAAGTTGTAGGTGGTCTTGCTGATAAGTCAGCAGCAATACTATCTCGTACACCATTCATCCACCGATGACCACTTGAATTAGTCGCACTACTACTCCCATATGTCCGTTCACCATAGAGCAATTAGTTCCTGCAACTTCTTCACTTGAAAAAAAATCATTGACGTATAGATCATCACCATCATTCATTAAAATATAATTATGCAAAACCGTGTAGCAAGCACTATTTTTATCTGTTTGCTCATTTTATAATTGGGCATGCTATATAGAATACGAAACCTGTTCTTCTATATTGCGAATGTCCGTTCAATAATGTTTCGAAGAGACGAATGCGTATAATTGAATAGCTCCTTTGGATTTCTTGGTAGGTACCCCTGTCGAAACTCAGACCCATGGTATCTCTCTCCTTTATACGGAGCTAGAAATCTACTTTTATTTGGGAATCTTGAGTCAACCAAATAGTACCTTTCTTGTACAAACAGTATTTCCATGACATAGGGGATCAAACAAATGTACAGGTTAATATAACACATTGCAATGCCATTTTCTAACAAGTTTTACTTGGGGGCGGTTGTGGAAAGTTGAATTGGGGATCACCTAGTATACGAGACAATACATTAGCATCATGACTTTGTCCATCTGCACCTACTGCTACAAATGTAAATCTATAGTCAAAATCGCAAATTCATAAGACATTTTGTGTAACTTCACCCTTTCTGTTCGTGTTTATAATTCTGTCATTAGTCAGAACATGGGCAGCAATGTGAGTTTCATCCATTGCTCCAATACAATCCTGTAAGGTAATGTTTGTTAATACATGGAAACATTAATATCGATGTATGAGCGAACTCGACAAACACATAACAACCTTGAAGAATGGGAAGTATTTATCACTCTGTCGTATATGTGATGGAATGTTAGGAATGTCTGGATGCGTAGGTTTTATTATGTTTTTCGACAGTTCCACTACTGCTGTGAGGACGTCATTGAAGTGTCGGAATACTGTCTCCGACGAATGCCGAAACATCTCTTGAACTACTCTCGTTGTAGCTCCATGTCCAACGATAAACATAAATATCCCTACTTTTTCATCTATAGCAACTCCTCTACTACGAACAAGCCCATATTGTCGTAACGTTGCACACAATCTACGAAACAGGTCTGGGTTCAACCTGAACATGTTTTGACACCTTCTTGGATTGTTATGACTGAGCAGCTCATTTATAAGGTCCGACCTTCTCCTTTTGTAACATGGTGTGCTTTTGCGTAAGTACTTCTCCATTAGAAGATATATCATTGACACTTTCATTACATCTTCCTCGAACGAACAATCCATTTGTGTCCCTGTGAAATCGAACGTCAATTGACAAACACACGACTATTTCCATAGCAATCTTAGGAATAAGGTAATAATAATAACATCCAACACATATGAAGATTGTGAATGAAATACATAAGTTAAACTTTCTTCCAAAAGTTATATATAACAGCATCACAGTCTGACATAAACTTAATGAGAAAAAGAAAAGTTGTTATCATGGTTTAGCTCCTTTCATCCTGTCAATCTCTCGCAGCAAAAATTGGGTTTTTATTTCCGGGGTTGGGCAGCTGACAAAAACTACACGCTTATCGGGGTCCATAAGGACATCTGCAACATCCAAGCCCAATTGGATATTCTGTACAATAGCAGGCAGTGTCCACACTTCTTCCATCACTGCCTTCATACTCCGTGGATCGTCACCACTGCATATAGACATGGAGTTGTTGGAAGATCTTGCTTTCATAGATGCAATTAGCTCCCCTAAATCATTTGTAATATCTTCTCTGGATGTCGTTTCTTCCCAACTCGTTTTCTAACATTGGACCCAAATGTTTTTCTTTTCGCAGAAGATTCCTCAGCATGCATCGTTGTTCGGAAAAAGCTGTCTTCATTGGAATCATCTGCAACTGCTGGCAAATTGTCCTGAGGATCAACATATTGTGGATCACCCTCTGAATCTCCACTTCCTTCTGGACTATCTTGTGGCGGGGGAGCAGATGATGATGGTACCCTTAACTTTGTTGTTGGTCCCACTAAACATTTCGTCAAGGTTTTCCTTGTACTACAATCCCCGTGTCTGAAAACAGAGAACACTTCCGCTATGACTCCTTTTGTACTCCTGTAAAAAAAAAAAGGGAAATGTATTATGTACCTTCAGTGGTTCTATTCATTAATTCGTAATGAAACAGTTACAAAACTTATTGGTTCGACATTTACCTCATTTGCTGCACGCCACCACTCATCCGATGCGTCATAGGTTTGAACCACTTCATTCTATCCAACCCCTGTGTTCGCATAGCGCTTCAGCCAATTCCACTTTATCCATTGGTTTCGCAAAGAATCCCACTTGTTCCGCAATTGTTTTGGGGTCAATTTCTTTCCCTTAATTTCCTCAAATTTCACACCTACTTCCAGAAAAGTAGCAAGCAGCAAGTGGCCGCTGCCACGTTTTCCTAACCTCACTTGCTCGAAACATAAGTCAACGAAAGTAATTGTTTCCTTTGGGCTCCAATTGATCCTATCAGCTATATTTCCCAAAAAAACAAAAAGAACAACAAAACAGCAGAAGAAAGTCGTATATGCACGATACGCTACGACAATCACTGATCTTTACTTACGATGACTACAATGAGATGCCATACACACCGACTGCACTAATATGGATGTCACCTGCAACAAAATAATTATAAGACGTGACCTTTATTAATCTTGTTCGCACCAAATTATCAGCAATGTTAGAAAAAAACAAGCAAAAAAAATAACCAAAGGAATGTAAATATGTACATGCTAGTAAGATATTTTCCAATCTTTCAAACAAAACAAGACACATCTAACATTAGCAAAACCTTACTTTTTGGAAGGGAAAGTAGCCATGTTGTGATCCTCCATATATCTGCCAAATATATAAAAGACTTTCATCAACTATAAATACATAGGAAAGGGAAAATAAGATAAAGATTCAAACATAAGCATGGTGCAACCTACAAATCTAATCAACTCACTGTTTAAACATTTGTTTCTCTTCTGAATTGGGTAAACTTTCCAGGTTCACCTGCAAACATAAGCAGAAAATGCAAATGATTTAAGATCCATAATACCAAACTATATTCAAATAAGTGCATATATATATGTAGGTCGGATAGCAATCAATTTGAGTCTCATGTAAACTTAAAAGGAAGCAGTTTAGCAATTACTATTAGCTGGATTTAAAACCTAGTGTTACTACGTTAGACGCTTCAGATAGCAACCCTTCATTAGATTAATGATTAGACACAAGAGTGCGGCAACACCCACTAGTTTGACTTGAGCTGAAGGTTCTAAAAGCTTTCTACCACTGAAGTCACAAGGAATAATTTTTTTAAAACCACATGCCTCCTTTTATTAATCTCTAAGACCTTTTCTCTACTTTAGAAGCAATGCATTTTAGGAACTCTTTAATCATAATAGCAACAACATGTGCTGTTGAAGGTAGGAATTTTTTATTGTACTAACTGGATTGCTTACAAAATGTGTCTTGCAAATATGGATTCCTTCAGAAGTAAATTAGAGCTAAGAGACAAATGGCTCACTTTGTTAAAGTAGATATGCAATACCCAGCTTGTACTCAATAGGACTTCAACTGTAAGATCTTATGAGCATGTCATGCTAGAATTTACAAAAAGAAGGGCACAAAGTGAAACCAACAAGATATTATACCCAGATCAAAAGATCAGAAGACTAGACCAGAAGCAGGCCTTTTCTCTTAAGTCCAAATTTATTTAATATTTTCTTTTGCCAGAGTATGCTAGTGGTGAACGAAACAAGCCATCGATGATTCTGGTAGAAGTAGTCCAGCTGATAATACACATATCTAACTCATTAGAAGTTCTTGTATATATAGAAATATGTGTATTTTGGTCAGAGAAAGAATATGTCAATCCATTGGATTGAGAAGTTAGTAGGTTGACAAGGGGAAAAAAAAAGACAAATTTGGCTCCACATAGTGCTGATGAGAAACAACAATATCTTTATGAATTTTCACTCGTAAAAGTTTTGAATGATGTATGACATAATCTGTATAGAGCCTTACTCTTAGAGCTCTGTTCTAAGTTCTTTCCAGGGCTCTGTAACTTTATCAGTACTATTGGCTGCTAGTATGCACTCAATGTCATATTGGATTAACATCCTAATACAGATGGAATATGCCATAGAATCAACATGCACGAGTAAATGATACAAAATAAGACAGTTTGAACAGAACTGAGGCTTACATCATGAGAAGCAAAAAAGGAAGCAACAACCATGGGAATGAAAATAGTGCTAACAAACGTAAATGCTGAAATCACCTGCACAAAGCAAAGATGTATGTTCTTTCCCAGACAAAGCACACAGGAGAAGGAATAGGCAAAAATCTTAATAATCCCACACATTAAGGCGTCAGAATTGATTTGCAACCTGGATGTTCCTGTTGAGTAACCTTAAATCTAGGACAGAAGATGAATAGGAAATTAATACCTTTAGTATACATGAGATCAACAGAATATACAATAATCAGGTTTGATTTGATGCAAATTAGAATATGCAGCCCATAGAAAAAGGGCCAAAATTCACTAGTTTAGTAACAAATAAGGCATCACATTACCGGATAACATATTGGTATAAAATTTGTGATAGACTAATCGTGTAGTGCACTCATGCAATATGTTTTTGGAATCTCTAAAATGGAAATTATAACCTTTTGCAAAGTCAGAGCAAAATTTCCACATGATTCTGCCACAATCATCTATTCAAATTTATTCAAGCACAAATGTTAGTCATCATGAATACAAAATAAAGATCTAACTGTGGAAGATGTAGGGAATTCTTGAAACATGGGCTGAAATAAGTCACAAAAGCTTCAGCATTCCTTCACACAACAAACCCAGAAAACATTCCTTTACACAATATGGTAAGATGATGGATTTCGAATGCATTCACCGCTTCATGCATTTCTAAAAACAAACCCCGCACATTCACAAGTGCTCTACGAACATGAACATTCAAAAGGAAGTAAAGACATTCCGTTTTTCAAAGTTTCAAGTTACAAGAAATAACCTGTAAAGTGAGATGGAAACAGAGAGACCAAAAGCATGCCAATGAGATAGGCACAAACAAGTTTCGTTCTGTTTTTCTTTAAATCGGATCCATTGCCATAACCATGTCGTCCTCCTCCTTGCACGTCACCGTATCCCGTCACCTTATCTGTCCCTCTCTCTCTTTCTCTCACTCTCTCTCTCTCTCTTTGTCTCTCTATCTGTGTGTGTGTGTGTGGTTGGAATCGGCTGTGGATGGTGGTGAAATTCCACCGTTGGTACCCATGATTTATAGTCCAAAAACAATGGACTGTTTCTCTTGTGAGTGATGAAAATTCGGCAGCAAGAAAGAGGAAATATGCACTGAGTAAGGCAACTCTGGGAGGAAGATGAGATTCGTTGAAGATTTGGAGCTCCAAATTAATTGCCCTGTTGACTACTGCTGTGAGGACTGAGGACGTGCAGAAGCTACAATGTCTTTAGGGTAAAAGTGGAATTAATTCATTACATTGAGGATATGGGTGGAAAATGGTTGCCACGTTTTTCAAAACTCTTTTTTACCCAAACATGCTTTTTCAAAAAGATCCAAAAAAGACAACAAAAAGTATGTTGCCAAACAGACCCTATAATTCAAATAGATATGGTGGATTTGGATATTATCCTACTCTTACTCTATTTTGTCAAAGTCCCTTGAAGTTGTGGCCATGATCATGAATTATAAATAAATAATAACTAATGAATTTTTTTTTTTTAAAGGAAAGAGAATCACATAAGTAAATAACTGAAAGGATTTTTACGAACTGATGATTAAGAATGATTTAAAGAGAATCAAAGACACCAACCTGTGCAAAGTTGTCGTTGAAGTGGTTCCGTGGTTTGGCTGTAGGAGACTAGACTAGGATCTAATTTGTAGAAGGGTGGGGAAGTTTGAGGAACAGGGGTTGCTTGTGGTGGTTTGATCAAAGACTATAAACTGAATTGACCCTCCCAACATTTAGATGTTATTGTTTATAAAAGAAGAAAGCTCGGTCGCGTGAAACGCGCCAATATTAGTATTATAATGGCTGGTTTTAGGGATGCAACAGGGGTGAGTTCGGGACGGGTTTTTTGAAACCCGAACCTGACCCGAGTCCTTAATGGATGTCCCAGAACCCGAAAAAAACCCTATCGGATTTTTTTTTGGTCAATCCCAAAAGCCGACCCATTAGGATTTAAGATAACCCGACCCGACTCCAAGATTTTTACTTTTTTTCTTAAAAAAAGATTTTTGTTTTAAATTATTAATGATACAAACACTTATATTGAAAGAATGAATTTTAGACAATAATATTATATAAATGATGCAAACACTTCATTTCCACTTACTTTCACATACATATATCCTTACTTTAATAAATATTTTAAATTTTTTAATATTTTGAATTTATGTTGGGTCAGGTTTTTCCAACGGGTTACATAATAAACCCAAAACCTAACCCGATAACTTATCGAGTTTTTTTTTTTAATCCCAAAACCCATCCCAAAATCCTATAAGGTTTGACCCTATAGGATTTTTAACGAGTTAGGTGATCAATGTATCCTATAACGACCTGTCTTGCTTGCATTCCTAGCTGATTTAAAAAATATTAGTAGTTTGATGCGGGACGTCCCGTCCGGGCGGACAGCAGCATTGCGTTCTCACGTCTCGTTTTGCCCGGACGTACGTCCACCCAAAATTTTACATTCTTGTCCTGTCAGTCCTGCATTTCTAACACGAATGAGTGCATTATTATTTGGGAAATCATCAAATTAGGATAATGGCTGTGCATGATGATCGGTAGAATATATAATTAGATATTTAAATTTTTAAATTAATTAATTTAGTATTTAAAAGAATTCGGTAAAGATTGATAAAATGTATGAAATTTTTTTTCATGTATTAAATTAATCAATTTTAAAGTTCAACTAACTAATTATAGATTTTTCAAAGTTCATTTGTGACATTAACCCATCAAATTTGATACTTAAATTTTATATAAAAATTTAATTTGATATCTAAATTATAAAATAATTAATTTAATACTTAATCAGATTTTTTCTTGCTATAAAGTGAAAACCCTGTTTGACTTTCTTTTCGTTTTTATTTTTTTCAAGATCCATCGACATTGGAAAGGGTTAGACAAGGCTAAGTGACATTTTAACATAGCGTTTATATTGTAGCTTAATCAGATAAATTTTAGATAATTGATTATAAAAATGAATAAAGTTTAGACTATTATTGATATTTTTAAATTTAATATCATTAATCATAAAAATGGTTAAAGGTTGAATAGCAAGGCAATGACATTTATAATGGCTGTTTAAAAAAAAAAGTATTATAATGGCTCGTTAAAAAACTTAGTATTTTAATGTGGGACGTCCCGTCCCGGCAGACAGCAGCATTGCGTTCTTGCTTCCCATTTTGCCCGGACGTACATCCACCCAGAATCTTACATTCTTGTCTTCTCAGGTCTTTCCTCTTCTTTTCTTAATTTTTTTTAAAACTGTCCTACACGAATATGTGCATTATTATTTGGAAAATTATCAAATTGGGATGATGTCTGTGGATGATGGTGGGTAAAATATATAATTAAGTATTTAAATTTTGATCAATTTAATATATAAAAAAATTTAATAGATATTATTAAAATGTATGAAATATGTTTTTGGATATTAAATTAATTAATTTTAAAGTTTAATTATCTAATTGTATATTTTTTTCAAAGTTTAAGTATTATTTATGACATCAATCCCATTAAATTTAATACTTAAATTTTATATAAAATTTTAAAATAATTAGTTTAATATTTAATCAAATTTTCGTTGCTATAAAGTGAAAACCTTGTTTAATTTTCCTTTTTCGAACTTTTCCTTTAGTTTTTTCTTTTCTTTATTTTTTTTTTTTGGCAAGATCCGTCAACATTTCCATTGTGAAAAGGGTTAGAAAAGGTTAAGTGACATTTTAAGATACCGTTTATATTGTAGTTTAGATAGATAAATTTTAGATAATTATTTATAAAAATAAATAAAGTTCAAGTTAATATTGATATTCGTAAATTTAATATAATTAATTGTAAAAACGGATAAAGTTAGAATACCAAAAGCAATAAAATTCACCTTTTGAAATTATATAAGTTGTATATGCTAAAGTTTAATGCCTAAGTCCTATTTGGAACCTGAATTTCAATTAATTCTTCAATCAACAATATGAACTTTGAAATTAATAATTTCAATACTCAATTAGATTTTTAAGTTTAGCAATACCACTGCGCTGCTTATGTTAACTTCATTTAAAAATCTCCAATGTAGTTGGCTTTTTGTGGAACATATATACTGTCATATGTTTGAAACAATTATGTTAATGAAGATGTTTCATTTAACATACTTATAGCTAGGGTAAATGATAATTTGAAAGATGGAGTTAAAGGTATGATAATCCATAATTGAAAAAAATGGAATAGTTTGAGTACCATCTGGACAAATTAACATAAGTAGAGTTAATAATATCAAAATGAATGGTATTGTTTAAATATTTAACTATTAAAATAAATATAGCAAGTGATATATTAAATACTTCAGTAACAATACTATAGAATTTTCCTTTCAACCATAGCATTTTTCTTTCAACCACACATAACTTTTGCATATTCGATTTCAATAAAATTTTATATTATTGGAAATTTCTTAAGATCTACTATGTGTTCCAAGGAAAATAAACCAGATAAAATCTTAAAATAGTTATGATATGTAAATTAGGTATCGAATGACCTTATAACATGAATTTCTAAACTTATGGAATATAGCACTGTATATTATAATATTTTGTTGTATTTTGGTAATATCTAAATAGTGATTTTTTTTCTTGAACTTGCAATTCTATTGCTTGAAAATGTTGCATTATATGGTAAAACAATTATACAACTATTGGAAAGCTTGAGATATAAGCTACCTATAAAGTACAAACTATTGATTTAAAGTTACACAATTGAAAAGCATTTGTTTAATAGGTATACTCGTTTATATCTTTTAAGTTTTTTATTTATATTTTATAAATGATAGAATGTTGAAAGAAAAAAAAAATAAAAATGGATAGAGGAAAATTTTATAATTTTTCCCTTAAATTGATATTTTATTTTTGAAATTATTATATATATTTTTTTATATTTTTCTTTTATTTTTCATAGTTGTCCACATATATTGCAAATGTTTTTTTGTAACTCCTACTATTATGAAATTTATTTATTTTTATCTTAAATAACCTTTATATTTTATAAATGTATTATTTATTTGGTAATTTTAATTAAAATTTTATAATATTTCCATTATTTGTAAACTCACACCCTTTTTTCTTGTTATAAAATTCCAAGATTATAATTCTAAAAGCGCCTTATAGGACTTTAAAAGAGGATCTCCTTACACACTTTACAATTTAAATTTTCATGGTAAAATATTGATGAAACCCTTTCAGTCTACACAATGAGATGATTTAAGGCATCCTCATCTTTGCTACCCTTAAGAGACATTCAACATTATATGCATTTGACTCATTGCTCATCTTCTATTCATGTTTGTCATTATAAATACCCAAATTTTTAGAAGGAGATAAAAAAGATGCTAAAAGAAAATGCTTGAGTAAGACATTATTCTGTGTAGTACTGGCACGTTTTCTTCAGTGGTCCTATTGGTAAAGAAAAAGGATAGCGCATGGAAATTATATATAGATTACAAAGTTTTAAATCAAACCATTATGAAAGATAAATTCCCTATCCTTACTATAGATTAGTTGCTTGATGAATTGAATAAGGCAAAGATATTCTCTAAATTAGACCGTAAAGCTAGATATAATCAAATCAGGTTCCTTTCAAGAGATATTAGAAAGATTGTTTTTTGCATGCATGAAGTTTTTATGAATTTTTAGCAATTCCTTTTAGCCTTTCAGGTGCTCTTGCTACATTTCAAGCTATTATGAATAGACATTTTAAATCTTTTCTCATACTGTTTATTAGTGTTTCTCAATGACAATCTTATCTATAATGCCTTCATAAAAAATCATGTAACTCATCTTACTCAAGTAGTTCAGTTGTTAACTGATCAAAAGTTTTATTTAAAGAAGAGCAAGAATTGTGCAAGCCAAGTATACAGTGAGTGCATAGGCTATATTGTAACCAAAAGTAGTGTCGCTCTCGAACCTACTATAGTTGATATAATGAAAAATATAACTGTAAACTCCTAAAGTTTTATGATTGATTAAGCTTAAACCATAATGGAAAGGTCAACCAGAAACCCTAAAGTCAATAAAACCTTAGTTAGACGTAACAGTTGAAGTCCGACTATCCCGTTTTCGCAACCCCAAGTGAGTAAATAAGAGATTAGTATGTAGAATAGTTCGTAATAACGTAAGAAAGCTTAAAAATATTAGATTAGTAGAACCGCAAATCGTTTTGAACCCAAATGGATGCAGTTTTCGAAAAATGTGTCCTGAGGCTCGAAATAGTAAAAATATTTCGGATATACCATTAGACTCGTAAAAATATAAGATTTTCAAAATATCGGTTTTATAATTTTTCGGTAAGTAAAAATATCAGATATCGCATTTAATGCGTATTTTTTACTACTGGTACTTTATTAATCATATCTACTTTACATTATACTATTCATTACTATTCTACGCTATTTAACTATACTTTTTTTAATACCTACTCTTACACTCTATATACTTATTAACTTTACTTTTTACCTTTCTCATAACTTTATATCACATCTACCTTACTTATTATTACATTTAATTAACAAAAATATAAAAAAACAAAATTCTCTCCCCTCTCTCTCACCAAGGTCGGCGCTTCCCCCTTCTCTCTCTCTCAAATTTTTTTCAATTTAAATCACTCAAAATTTACTCCTCATTTTCCTATAAATACCACCCCCCCCCCCCCCCTCTTTCACTTCATTCACACAATTACCACCCACGAATTCACTACTAAAACTCTCTCTACATACACTCTCAAAACTCTCCCAAAATATTCTCAAATCCCTTTCACATACACAAAACCCATTCACACATATTACTCCAAAATCCTCTTTGAGTAAAATTTTCTTTATATGTTTCTTCCTACCATGTTATGTAACTTTACATGACCATGGTGTGAGTTTCTTAAAACTTAATGTTATGGAAGCTACACTATGTTCATGTATTGTTCTTGTTCATGAATATCTATTTATATATTTATATTGTTATTTTTACTTTGCTCATATTATTGTTGTTAATATAACTATCTAATATAATTATGTATCTACATATATATATATATATATATTCTTTAAAGCATATAAGCTTACTTGCAATTTATTTAATTTCATGCAAAGCAATTTATTTATTTTCTTTCTTTACAATTTATTTATTTCATGTTATTTGAAGACTAGTATCTAGCCTTAGACTTATCCTCATCAAGTCAAAACAAATTTCTTTTCTATTAGGGACTAGTCTATTTCTTAGTCTCGAGAGCCTTGAGAAAGCTAAGACTCCTAATACTTGACTTTATTTATTATTCATTATGTTACATTTGCTTGTTATTATTCTCATGATCATGCACATAAAGATTGTTGTCCAAACTTTAAAGCTTCAAATATGCTTTTTGCAAAAAGGAGATTTTATCACCTAAGAATGGTTCTATATGAAATTTAGAATCTATGATTTGATAAAAGTAAATATATTTTTTTCAAAACTTTAGAAAGAACTCGCTATAATTTTGAAGCTACCTTTGTTTTGAAAAGTTTTTCTTAAATCAATTCTATATTAAATTGTTTTCCAAAAGAAGATGACTTTTGATACTAAAATATTTTCCATAAAAACACGATATAAAAGAAACTCCATAAAAAGGGAATTGATAGTTTTCAAACCAAGATTTTCCAAGTAATGGTCAAAGAAAAATTGTATAGAAAACTAATAGGAAAAGTGACACTAATATTAAAAGTTTCGGAAAAGAAAATAGAGAAATTTATTAAAAAGTCTTGAAGGAAAATAGTAAGATAAATACAAAATAATTCATTGAAAACAAAAGGATCAAAATATTCATTTTAAAGGATTTACAAAATAGATTTCTTGTAAATTATGGTTTTCTAAACTTTTAACTAATATTTTCTTTACTAAAGAAATTTTGGTTAGACAACAAACACTTAAGCATTGATGAAATATGAGCCATATATCTATAAAAAGGAATTTCTCAATTATATAGATAACTAAGTATTTATCAAAGCAATTTTTGGATGATTTGAGGTTTGAAACAAATGCTTTTGGGATGGGAAAATTCGTAGTGAATCTGATTGCCACTTTTTCGGAGCTTAAATGACCTAGTTTGATGAAAATAGTTTTAGAAATGGATAGATCTTTTTGAATAGATAGAAATCGGTATATTTTATGCGCAATTCCAAATTAAAATGACCAAGTTATGATCATTTTAAGTTGGAATTATCTTATATACGAACTTTGACGTTCTTATGACTTAGTTTTGTCAAATTTGAAGAGAGTTATCAAGAAATACTCATTTCAGGTATTTTTCTTGACTAGGTGATCCCGAGGAAGATTATCTGTATCCCGAGATTATTTCGACTAAGTGGATTGTTTAATCGACTCATCCATTTAGAAGAAGTATCACCATGGCAATGTGACTTTATTTCCTTAAATACGTTACTTGACTGTGCTTGTAGTTTAATTGCACTAGAATTAAGGAAAGGCAAATTGATATGTATGTAAAAATTGTTGAAAGAATTCTAAGAATATCGATGCGGGAATTGATTGTAAGTAATCGTTTGTTTTAGTATAGAACTTGATATGTATGAGATTCTATGATCACCTTAAAATTGATAATATGATGCTATGATATCTTAAATATATTGATTAATGCATACCGCGAAGTGAGTCACATTGCATGGGGTTATTATCCTTGGGTGAAAAGGATAGTAATATGATGGAAAGCAACACTTGGCGGCTATGATCGAAAGCTATTGCTTGGCGATATGGAATTAAACCAATGCTTGGTGGTAAACTGGAAGCATGGCTCAACCCGAGTAAACTTAATATGCTTAGCGACAATGATCAAAAGCATAACTTAACAAAAACTACTAGTTTTGAGATTACTTATCACCAAACCCCGAATGGGCGTAAATCCATTCAATATATAGTTCCCGGAAAACTAGATGCCTTGCTTGCTCATGTGTATGTTGCATTTCACTTGAATGCTTAAATAACTTGTTTGAATTTTTCTACGCAAGAATTTGCTTATGGAAATAATTCTTCCTAAGCCTATTAGCTTATACCCCTATAGGTATCTTTTGCAATTTAACTATTTATGGTTGAGGCCACGTAGACCCTGCAGCCAGGTATTTTCCCTTTTTGGTTAAGGAAATTTTTAGATGAAGTTTAGCATTAGTTTGGATGCAGACTTCATATGAAATTTCTTGTAATAGATAATAGTTATTTTGGCGGGGGAATACCTCTAAGACTTGTAAGACAACTATTATAAATGAATGTTTATTATGATTTTCCTTTCCTTAATTTGTTATTGTATCTTCTTAAGCTTCATAATTCAAAGTACGGTCCTCTAAAATCGTGAGAGCACGCGTTACACCTAATACCGAAGCTTCTAGAAATGACTAAGGTTGTCATACTTAAACTTTAATATTGAGTGTGGCGGACTGTTACGTTTAGGGTATCATTTGGGGCATGACACTAACCTTTGCCAGCCATGAATAAACAATGGAGAATATTTTCAAGTGTCTTTGGTTATTATAGACATCTTATCAAGGGAGATGGTTCAATAGTGAGTCTCATGTCTAACATGTTAAAGAGGGATACTTTTTTATCATCTGAGGAGGCTCACTTATCCTTTGAAAGACTCAAAAAGGCTCTTATTTCTACATCCATCTTATTGTTACTAGATTTTAGTAAAGCATTTGTAGTGGAAACTGAGGCATTTGGTAATAGAGTTAAAGTAATGCTTTTGCAAAAGAATCATCTCGAGACCTACTTTAGCAAGAAACTTCCACACATATGGCATACACAAAAAGCTTCTACTTGTGTAGGGGAATTATATGGGTTAGTAGACTTTGTAAGGAAATGGAGATAGTATTTGTTAATCTTTAAGTTCATGATTCAAACTAACTATAAAAGGTTTAATGAAATTTTGACTCAAGTGATACAAATCCCTAACCAACTATTTTTAGTGCCTCAATCTAGTCTAGTTACCACTCTCTCAATGAAATAGCATGTTTTTCCTACCACTAAGCATTTTTGGTTTCTTAAAACCTATAAACATTTGGCTCCTAATTTCTATTAGGAAAGATTACATGAATAGGTTGATAATTATGGCCATGAATATGCAGCTTTCTAGCAAGTAAAGTACTTGATTCAATCACTTGCTAGTTTATTCTTTCTTGTCTTCTTATTCTAGAGAGGGTGTAGAAAAATCTTTGTATGAATTTTGTGGCATGTCTACCTAAGAGTCATGGATACAGTGTGATCTTATTAGTACTGGACAGATCGTCCAAATACTATCATTTGTGTGCCCTTGTACTCGCTTCACAGCATCAAAAGTGACTACTTTATTTGTGGAGATTGTGGTGAAGCTGCATGGTTACTCACGTATTGTCATTTATGTGCCCTTACACTCATGTCACATCATCAAGCTGCTTCATTAATGGAGATTGTGGTGAATCTACATGGTTAGTCGTATACTATTTGTTTCTTACAATGTTGTCAGAATCAGACCAGGGTTTAACCCAAACAAGCTAGGGGGTTAGAGGTCAAGGGGTCGAACCGAGGTCACAAAAAAGTAAAAATATAAGGGATAATTTAATTATGAAAAACCAATATACAACATCACTCAATTAAATCTATATTTAGATCAAATTCGTCAATTAATTATTAAATAAATATGATATGATGATTATATTTTATAAATTTATAACAAAGTATGGATAGATATTTGAATTTTTCGTTATTTTTTATATTTTTCGGCCTAGGTCAAACCGATCAACGACTGGTTTGACTCGGTTCAACCCAGTTTAATCACTTGGGTCGACTAGGCCAATCTGGGTCTTGCCATTCGATGCAAAAATGAGTCTTTAGCGAGACCCGGCCAGGCATTAGTGCCGGTTCTAGTCGAATTGGGTTAAACTGGCCGGTCTGACTGGTTTTGACAATAATGGTTTCTTATCAAGACCCAATAATTATAAACCACATTTGGAAGGAGTGTTTGCTTTGAGTGGAATAAAGTTATACATAAATAATGTTTATCATGCGCAAAATGATGGCCAAACAATGGTGCTTATTAAAACTATATAATGATATTTACGATATTATCCGTAGACTATCCTAAATAATGGGTAAAATTCTTACCATGGTCAAAATTGGTCTACAATACTTATCATCATGAAAGAAAAAAGACACACTCTAGTTGAGATAGTGTATGGAAAAACACTGCCAATAATTTCCTCTTACATAATTGTCATAAGTTCTAGATGCTGATTGTTGTAAAGATATGGGGTTTTAAAGCTTAAAGGAATCATCTATTGAAAGGCCAACAACACAGTACGTTGACTATCACACCCCATTGATTTTATTGTAACGTACCATCATACATACTATTTGTTAATGATAGCCTTTATCTTGTAGCTACCATTTAACAAAAAAAAACATACAAAAGTAATCACATTAAACTAATACTAATGAAAGCCTCTCTATAGTGGCTAAAGTCAAAATACAATCAATTTGAAGAATAGTACCACTTTATTTATGTAAATTGTATTATTAGATTGCAACAAAAATCTATAATTTATATTTTCAAAATATAAAATATGTTGCTTCTTCACTTCCGGCTTCCTAGATTAATTCTGTCCCCTACATACTGTACTATACTATACAAGCTACTCTAAAGCTCTGTTGGATAAATGCTAAAACGGAAGTCTACATAGATATGAATGAATCAACGTACTCAATAAGTGGCGAAAAAACCCGCAATCTACTAAATACATTAAAACAAGTATGTTTAATTACAGAAAAATGCAAATAATCAAATGTCATTTGCACAATGTTATCCAACCTATCATAAAATTAGAGAAATCTACTCCATTCTAATTTGGATCCTAAGAGGTTTGATAACTTTTCCCCTATATTGTAACCCTCGATCCAATCGGTTAGCTCAATATAGGTTGAAAGAACAAATGTTTGTATGGTTTTTTATCAAGATGACTAGTATGCGATGGAAGCAAATATTCAAGATGCATCCACTTGACTTACTGTTAGTTTGCGTTTTTTTTTTTTTTTTTAATTTTATGTATATAGAGGATCAATCAAATAATCACACGAATGCAATTTAAACTAAATATCCCTATTCATCATGCAATGCAAGAATACTTGAGCTTTTATGATTAATACTACAATATTTAATAATTATAAAGCTTTAATTATAGTTTTAAAAAAATCCTTGTTTATAATACATTCCCCAAAAGGAAAAAAAAAAAAAAAAAAAACTCCAGGAAAGTTTTCGCAAAAAACGAACACCTCCAATATTGAAGAACCCATGCCCTCTAGAATGTTCAAGCTTTAAATTACCTTGTTCCACTGCATGCACCTGTAAAACGTCAAATCACATTAATAAATAATGTCCTAGCTAAATTAAAAACAAGTTGATACGATTAACATGGTAATTCTTTTGACATTTCCAGAAAGGTTGATGAAGTAAAAAAGCTTGAACAGCTTTCTTCCATTATCCAAGCAGCACGTTCTTTTTACCCAAGTTTTAAACAATACTCTTACAAAAATTTGTGATAAATGACACTGTTTCCATCAATATTTACATGCATTCACAGGTTTTGTAATCTCAAGCATGAACTTTCCGCAGAGAATCTGCAGGAAAATGCAGCAATGCAATGTTAAACAAAGGATGTGTAACTTGTTGACAAGATAGCTATTTGCGACATGTATAAAACAGACTTCAGGCACTCTTCCCATACACAGGATGACAAATTCAATTCAAGGCAAAAGCATTTGCCACATTCAGCTACCAGGAACAATGATAAGATCAGGTCTTAAAGAGTCCAACTCCGTTTAAACTCATAAGAAATACAAGCAAAGTTTCCGTAGTGGCCCCCTCCCCCGCCTCATTCCATGGGGTCTTCAGACTACAGATACTGCACTTAATCTGTGCTAAAAGGCGAAGAAAAGTGCAGTAATTTTTCATAAATAGATCCTGAGTATGATGCTCAGCGACTAGCATTTAAAGTTCTCAGGATTTCACAGCTATTAAACAGAAGCTGCCACCATACCATACTGTGTCTGTATGGCATCCAATGCATACAAGTAGCATAATGATAAATATTTCAAATCTCACCATATATTAATGTATCACTAGCTAAAAGCTATAAAACATTCCACAGATGGTACAGAGACTGGATTTCTTAGTGAAATTGCATTACGTAATGAACACATGTTCAGCAATCTACATTATGATAAGCAACTAATTGAATGGATGCCAGAACTCATTTCTGTTGATGGCATAAATCAAGATATAATGCAAGTTTAGTATCAATAAGAACAGTGAGCATAGACCAAATTCTACATGTGTGAAATCCAGTGCAATACAATCCTGCCGGTATAAAGAATCTAAGTGGTTGTGGCATCATGGGATACAATGGAATAGACGCCAGCAGATTGAAAGTAGATCCTGTAGACGGTCAAAATCATATTATGTTCACAAATCATTTTCTTGCCAGGTGACATGCATGACTTGAAGTGTATGACGCAATAAACAGCTATCAATCCCGAACTCTTCAGTCCAGACAAAAATGCAGCGAAAAACGAATCAGAACTCTAATAGGTGAAACAACGATTTATAACTGGAGATGCACTCCACAGGCTACCATACGTCACATAACGTGAGCAGCACATTGGAATTGTGCTAAAGTTTAATAAAACAAGCCATGTAGAAAAATGCAAATTCTTTCAAATGAATCAGACTATCTAAAATTGTTAATGAGGACATAAATTCCATGGCGATATTGAATAATTGCTCCAATTAAAGAACTTCAAAGTGATATTTGATAGCACTATTCAAATAGTATACACATGATTGAATCGGAAAAGCAGAAAATCAAGTAGTATAAGATTCAAAACCAACCACTCCCATAAACTAGCTCAAAGAGAAAGGCTGGCAAAAAGAAGCTCCGTTCCTGTTCCTGGGACATTGACCTCTGGAACCGAAAAACAACATTAATCAGCATTTGTAACTTTTCTTTTTCAAGTAGCTTCAGCATATTGTCAAGTCATAGCATCTCTAAACATCCAAACAATGCGATGGAGGACCAGCCGGTACCCACCTAAACGTACTAAAAGCATGATAATTGTGAAAAGTTCTCATTTATTCTTATCTAAAGAATAATAAAATTCCACATTCATAAAAGAGTAGGAATGCTGATCCTAATTCATATATGGTCCTAGAATCACCAGTAGTTCTGCACAAATAAAATTGGGACGGACCCCAAGATTTTTTTTTTTTTTTTCCCTAGTGATAATTATAATAAAGGGAAATTGTTATGATAATATATAAATATTACGTAAAACATTTAACTGTCTTTAAAAATAGCGGTAAGTAGTTTGAATTAAATGTTGCAGGTCATCACTGTGCATCATCCTGATTCACATTACTTTTTTTTTTTTTTTTTTTTAAATTACTTAATAGGTTTCATTTAGTTGGCAAATCCATTTAATATTTACTTTGTTTTTATTTTATTTTTTAAAATTTTCAATAGGTTTCATTTATATTACACTTGTTCTAGTTTTTAATAGGTAGTTTCTATTCATTTAATGTTTGTCATAGTTTTTAATAGGAGGAGATGTAGATAATTTCTTATAAAATTAATTAATAATTTAATGGCCACAAAAATTAATAACTTATTAAAAAAAGGAAATGTTATCGAGATAATTATTTTTTTTTTATTTTACTGATAATTTATTCCATATTGTTAATTTTTATGGATCAATTTACTAGAGGTCAAAGGGCTTTAGTCCCCTGTTTTTTTTTTTTTATTATTATTAATTTTGGGTTAGTTAGTGTTTTTAAAAGTCCATTGGGTTTTCTTATTGAAACAATATAATTTTTAAAATTTTAATAATGAAATATCTTGTATATTATTAAAACTGTTTTTTTAAAGACTTTATTAAGCTAATTATTTAAATGTTTACAAGACATCCTATAACTTTTATCACATGTATAATGTATTTTATAATATTTCATATCTTATTTTTTACATTTCCAATGAGAACAACGTTACTGGTTCGAAATTAGAAAATCCATCATGACTTGATGACCATACAACATAGAAATGTAAATAAGGGCAAATCTTTTGGATATTTGATTTGGTGAAGAATTTCGATTCTCCAATCATTTTTTTCCTAATTAAAAGCAATGACATATAAATATACATAATTATCATGAACTCCCTTATATAAGTGATGAGTCTCTTCTCAT
This sequence comes from Combretum micranthum, assembly GCA_024138025.1. Lineage (NCBI taxonomy): Eukaryota > Viridiplantae > Streptophyta > Magnoliopsida > Myrtales > Combretaceae > Combretum > Combretum micranthum. The sequence goes on from JAMXBD010001198.1 coordinate 376,650, forward strand.
CACGTCCAATAAAATAAACTTTCTATATATTATTTTAGTGAATTTCTAAACATCTATGAAAAAAAATAATATTTAATGTAATAAGAAATTTAGTAATTATTTTTTCTTGTGTTATATTTTATCTTTTTTCTTTTCATATTATTACATTCCATATAAAAAAAATAAATAAATCTCATAATATGTGATATAATTAAGAAAATTAGATGGATTCATAATATGGATAAATCTAACATCGACTTAAGAAAGAAAAATCGGCCCCCTCTAATATCACAATCATGTGTTCATCCTTGATACAGATGTAGATTGATGCTGCATCATAAGGCTTCGAAATGATACTGCAAAAGAAAATGGCTACATAAGACTTTAAAGTAGGCTAGAAGCAAATAACTCCTAACTTTAGAACTCCATATATAATATTACTGATGAGACATAACCATCATCTTGAACAACTTAATCTAGAAACTTAAATAAAAATGCATTTCTATAAGCTACCAAGGACAACTTGAACAAGGGTTGGCACATACATCAAATCCGAACTAAGGACTTGACCTATTGTCCAACAAGTTTGCATGTAAGTTTAATCTCTAATGATTAAGTACTTAATATAGCATCTAATAACTTTCTTGACTTCATATTATAACTAAGAATATCTACACCGTATGATTGCAAGATATCACACAATCTTGGTATCATAAGAGGTATTTCATGCAAGAAGCTGCTCAATCAAGTCCTCATTGGGAGAGCAATAGAAGCTATACACATAATGGGAGGAAAGACTAGGTCATCAAGCAAAAGCATCATAACCTCTTGGAACATGTTGTATTTCGCAAAATATAGTACTTGAATGTTCATAAGTTGCATAATTTTGTTGAGAACCCTGTTAAAATAATTAATTATACATGTGGTTTTGATGAGAATAAAAGTAATGTAAATATACTAAATGCACTTTACTTGAGAACAAATAAAATTAAAAGGCCTTTGTGCATGTGTGTGTTGGTGTTTTTACTTGTAGGTCACGGACCGGCGAGTTAGTACTATTCAACAAAGCCATAACCTTAATCACAGGTTTAATCCAAGGGCGCGATTTCTTTATTCCAAGGCATATCTTATGAACCGGTGAGCCAATAGGGTATAAAAGAGTTGTTACGTATATTTAATACTTAACATTTTTGAGACATAATCTCCATCGGACGTTTGACTTTTGAAAGACCTATAATATACGCTCCTTGGAAGATTCATAATTTTTTTTTAAGAACCTTCATTTGTAAACAAACAAGTCTTAAATCCTCTCATAACTCTTGTACTCTTAGTCATTAATTTGCAAAAATATAGAGAGAGAAAAATCAATTAGTGCTCTATTCTTAAATCTGTGAATTATAAAAGAGCACCATAAAAGAGAGGATATTGTATATTCTTAAGTATTATATTCAGTGTGTGGCTCTACTTGAGCAATTGTATTTGAGATAAATAAAGTGAGTGAAGTTCTCGGCTAAAGGCGATTTATATGATCATGGAGATTAGGAAGTAGGATGAACTCCATGTTATATCCAAGCTTGATTTTTCTTTCCCTATTTCTTTTATATTCTTTCTCATACTTCATTATTGCTATAATTGATGTCTTCAAAGAATAATTTGATCTATTGCATCAAAAATTTATTAATTAATCATTTTAGGTCATATACTCAATTCAATATCCCTCCTCTCAAGTATATTCTGGTGTGTTTTCATTTGGTATTAGAGCTCTGTTTCTATTTTCTTGTGCTTAATAACATTTATAGTAAATATCATCGCATCAAATATACTAGGATTTCTAAAGGGACAAGCTATCAATACACCACTACTTTTTAGTGGGCAAAACTACCTTTATTGGAAGTGTAAAATGAAAATCTTCCTAAAAGCACAAAATAGACTGATATGGACTGTAATAGAAAATGGACCATTAACTATTGAAGGAAAAGAAAAAAGAGATTACAGTGAAGAAGACTGGAAAAGATTCGATTTAAATGAAATAGCTATGAATATATCGAATTGTGGTTTAAATGAAAGTGATTTCAATAGTCTATACATATAAATTTGCTAAGGATATATGGGATGAATTAGAGAAGGCTTATGAAAAATTTTCAAAAGTAAGAGACAAAAATAAATCTTCTATATGGACCATTTGAAAATTTCAAAATGCAACCTAACGAAACCATTAATAAAATGCATAATAGATTTATCAACATCATAAATCCCTTGAGTGTGCTTTGAAAGAATTTCACTAACGTAGAAATCAATTCTAAACTACTCAAGTCCTTACCCAAGGATTGGGAAGCTGAGAGAACTACTATTGAAGAAGAACGAGATTTGTGTGTTATGAGCAAAGAGGAACTTCTTGGAGCTCTCAAGACACATGAGTTAATCAAGAAGCAAGGAGAGGAATCAAGCAAGAAGGCTATTGTCTTAAAAGCTACAAGTCATGACTCTAGTAAAGAAGAAGAAGATGATGATGAGGAGCTTGCCTTAGTGACCAAAAAGTTTAAGAAGTTCATGAAGTTAAACAATAACATAAAAAGAAAGGATGATGATAGTAACTTCTCAAGGTATAAAAAGGAAAAGAAGGATGTAATAACTTGCTTCAAATGTCACAAGCCGACATATCCAACAATACTGTTCAATGCTCAAGAAAGCATATAAGGGATCTAGGAAGGAAGCTCTCATTGCTATTTAGAGCAATGATGATTCAAGTGACTTGGATGAAAATATGTGCTTCATGGCATTAGACAATGAGGTAAGTTCTCCATCATCTCTTTCTTATGATGAATTTGTTACTATGTATAATGATCTATGCAAAGTAGTAGTAGATTGCAAAAGAAAAATCAAGTCTTCATAGAAATGATGTCAAATGTAGGAAATGAGATGGATGTGTTTAAAAGGGAATATAACAAGTTGAAGGATAAAAATGAAAACTTAAGTGAAGAAAATGATTACTTGAAACTTGAAAATAACAAGCTAAATAAAGAAAATGAGACTGAAAATTGAATTTGAATTGTTAGAAATTGAAAACAAAACCTTAAATGGTGATAATCATACAATGATTGTGATAATGCATGCTTAAAAGAGCTAGAGGAACTAAGAAATGAAAATGCTATGTTAAAAGTTAGCTTAGATGATTCAAAAGCAACCATAGCCAAGTTCACCAAAGGAAAAAAGAATTTAAATATACTTCTTAGAAGTTAAAGGTGTGATTCAAACACATATGGAATTGGCTATGACCAAGAAAATGGTTGCAAGCGTCATAAAACTCGGATCGTGAGAGCTACTTATTGAACTTGCAACTATTGTTGCAAAGTTGGCCATATTGCACACAATTGTGCAATCAGAAAGACCATACTCTTGTACCATAAAAGCAAGTTAATTTGGATTCCTAAAAGAGAAATCCTTTTTGTCCTTAACAAAAAAGGACCCAAACTTAGATAGGTACCAAAGAAATAATCTCCTATTTTGTAGGAATCTCTAAGTAGAAATAATAAATGGTACTTGGATGGTAGCTACTTAAGGCACATGACCGAAGATGCATCCAAGTTCACAACATTGATTTTGAAAGATCAAAGGAGTGTTATCTTTGGAGATAATCGTAAATCAACTATACTTGGTGAATGTAACATTATAGTAAATAAAGATTTAATTATTAAAGACGTGCTTTTAGTTGATAATTTAAAGCATGATTTGCTTAGTGTTAGTCAATTATGTGACGATGGCTTCAAGGTGACATTTTTTGCTAATAAATGCTCTATTGAAAGAATTGATAATAATCAAACTCGTTTTGAAGGGTATATACAAAGAAACATTTATAAAATCAAGCTACATGATTACAAAACTTTACATGAAACTCGTCTTTACTCTCAAAATTACAATAGTTGGCTACGTCATAGAAAATTGGGACGTGCTAGTATGGATATGATTTCAAAACTTGCTAAAAAGGATCTTATCGCAAGCTTACCAAAAATATATTTTCAAAAAGACAAGATTTGCCAAGTGTGCCAACTGGGTAAGCAAACTAAGACTTCTTTTAAGTCTAAAGATGCAGTTTTCACTTCTAGGCCATTAGAACTATTACATATGGACCAATTTAGATCTACTCAAACCTTAAGTTTGGGTGGGAAAAATTATACCTTGGCTATTGTTGATGACTTCACTAGATATACATGGATTTTCTTCTTAGTATCTAAAAACGGAACAAACAATATTTTTTAAGATATTGCAAGCAAGTCCAAAATGAAAAAAGGTCTTAACATTGTAACTATCTGAAGTGATCATGGAGAGAATTTGAAAATTATGAAATGAATGGTTTCTATAGCGAACTTGGAATTGAACATACCTTTTCAGTACCTAGAACACCACAATAAAATGGAGTAGTTGAAAAGAATATTAAAACTTTAATTGAAATGGCTAAGATAATGCTGTGTGATAATAACTTACTAAAATATTTTTAGGCTGAAGCCGTAAATACTGCATGCTACTTATCTAATAGAATTTTCATTAGACCAATTCTTAAGAAAACCCCCTATGAGCTTTGGAAAGGAAGAAGACTCAAAATCTCTTACTTTCATCTTTTTGGCATTAAATATTACATCATGAACAAGAGAAAAGATCAACTAGCTAAATTTTATGCTAAAAGTGATGAAGGTGTTTTTCTAGATTTTTCACTAACTAGTAAAGCTTATAGAGTTTTTAATGAAAGAACCTTGGTTGTGGAAGGATCTATTTAGTTTCTATTGATGATTCATTGCCTCATGTAGTATAGGATTAAATCAGGTATTGTCCTTAGAAATCTTTGAAAACAATTACTAGTATTACCTATTCTCTACTATCTAGCCAAATCTTTAATGAGAATATTATCTAAAATTACTAGACTATCTTATGACCTGAACCACCTTAAGCCCCGAAGTGACTTCTCCTCTCCTTGAAAACAGACTTCAATTAAAGAAAGATACTCTTCATCTTGATTCACCCTAAACCTTAATTTCATAAAATAAGATTGATGAAATGAGAAGTCATGCTTTGCACTGTAGAATCACACAAATAAATCAATTACTCTCTCGAGTTAATCGATTCCTTATTTCACATGAGATAATGGAGACCTCTCCCTCATTAACACCATATGAATTGCATTAAAAACAAGATTTATTAATAAAGATCACATCTTTATGCAGAAAATCAATGTTTCCCTACCTCTAGGCGAAACATGCAATCTTTCTATTCATGGATATTTATCCTATTAGATGAAACCTCTTTCTATCTAACAAGAATCATACAAACAATTGACTTTGGCCATAAATCAATTAAAAGAAAATTTAAACACATGAATAGATACAAAGGCACAAACTTTCATTCATCAAAAGCAAATCCAAATCACATATTCGAGTTTAGGGTTTCACAAGACTAAGAGTATATAGATCTACTCCTCCATAGATTCAGAAATACAAAACAAAGATCTGGAAAAGTAATCTATAAGCATGATTTAAACAATGAAAACCCGATTCTTGGAAGTCTTGTAATCTTCAATAAGTGCCAGCAATTTCCTCTTGAAAGTTCTTATTTTTCTCTCTCTTAGGGTTTTAAAAAGTTTTTTGGACGGCACACACACCAAATGAAAGGTTACATGGTCTATTTATAGGAGTTTGGAGAAGTTGAACGTCATAAGGAGTGCCTCATGACCTACATGGCCATGCTCGGGGTGGTGCACTCTATAATTGTATTAAACACTTTTCTAACCAATTCCATTTTTCCTACATTACCTTGTACATTCCTAAGGCAGTAGATAGGGCACTTTTAGAGTAACTTTCTGGTCACTTTTTGACCCTCTATCTCAGCATGTGTATGGCCATGTAGTAGGTTGTGTACTTTTGAAAACCAAACATTTACATTGTTTGTTGATTTTTCCTTGGTTTAAGCTCCAATCATCCTCAAATCTTTGAATTGCATTTCTTAAACCCTGAAATTACACAAGAAGCAATTACGTATCTTTTTCTTGATTATTTCTCATAAAATTCATAGAAAATCATGTCCATTAAGTACTAGAAATAAGGATCTTTTAGCACTTATCATTTTCCCTTGAAATAATAATAAAGAAATGGAAGTAAGAAATGAACATAAAAAGGATGTTTTTGATGAATATGTTAACTAATGATCTTCTAAAAGAATGGAATATGCTAGATCTCATCCAAAGGAGCTAATAATAGTTGAACCTTCAAATAGGGTGCAAACAAGATTTTCCTTAAGGAATATGAGTAATCTAGTCTTTTTATCCTAAACTAAGCCTAAAAATATAGAAGAACCTTTAAAAGATGATTTTTAGATACAAGCCATGTGAGAAGAATTAAATCAGTTCATCGGGAATGAAGCTTAGAACTTAGTTCCGAGACCTAATATTAAAGCGGTCATAGGAACTAAATGGGTTTATATAAACAAACTTAATGAAGCTGGAATAGTAACAAAGAACAAATCTCGGTTAGTAGCTAAAGGATATAACTAAGAAGAAGGTATAAATTTTGATGAAACCTTTGCCCTGGTTGCCTAATTAGAAGCCATTCGGATGCTTTTAGCATTTACCATTTGACACCTTAAAATTTTATACTTTTTCAAATGGATATCAAAAGCTCATTCTTAAATGGGTTCATCAGGAAGAAGTTTATGTAGAGCAACTACAGGGTTTTGAAAATAATGAATTCCTTGATAATGTTTTTAAACTGAATAAAGCTCTCTATGGACTTAAGCAAGCTCTTAGAGCTTGGTATAAAAGACTTAGTAGCTTCTTATTAAAAAGAAGATTTTCTAGAGGAAAAATTGATACTACATTTTTATTAAAAATCACAAATCAAATATATTGATTGTGCAAATCTACATAGATGACATTATGGTTGGAGCCACTATCATGAGTCTTATAAATGAATTTGTTGAGTCCATGAAGAGTGAATCTGAAATGAGCATGATGGGAAAACTCAACTATTTTTTAGGTCTCTAAGTGAAGCAATTTAAAAATAGAACTTTCATAAATTAGTCTAAATATACAAAAGACTTCTTAAAAAGATTTAAAATGGATAATTGCAAAACAAAACCTACACCTATGAGCACAAGTGTAAAACTTGACAAAGATGACAATGGAAAAAATGTTTGTGAAAAATGGTATAGAGGCATGATAAGCAGTTTGTTCTATCTAATAGCTTCAAAACCCGATATCATGTTCTCAATGTGCTTATGTGCATGATTTCAATCTTGGCCAAATGAGTCACACCTGAGCGGAGTAGAATACATCTTCAAGTATCTTGCAGGTACTATTGAAATTGACTTATGTTATCCGAAGTTTACCCCTTTTGATCTAGCTATATACTCTAATGCCGACTTTGCTGAGTACAAAATTGATCGAAAAAACACAAGTGGCACATGCCACTTTCTTGGAAACTGCTTAATATCTTAGCACTCAAAGAAGCAAAACTTAGTTGCACTCTCAATTGTTGAAGATGATTATGTGGCTACCGATAATTGTCGTGTGTAGGTCTTTTGGATAAAACAAACATTACAAGACTATGGACCTAAGTATGAAAATGTCCCAATTCGATGTGATAACGCGAGTGCTATCAATTTAACAAAAAATCCAATCCAACTCTCAAGGACCAGTCATATCGAAATTAGACATCATCTCATTAGAGATTATGCTCTAAATAACGATATTAGCTTGGAATTTGTTGATACAAACAATCAGATTGTTGATATTTTTACAAAACCCTTAAGGAAGGATTGGTTTTCCACTTTACATAGAGAAGAAAGATGACTACTAAATATCATGGAGCCAAGTTGATGAGCTTTTTCTTTCAAAACATCTTATCTAAAACTTGACTTTGGATTGATGAAGCTATTAGATATCAACATGTGCTTAAATATGATATGTTTTAAATGCTAAACAAGATAACATGTTTTGCCTGCTAAAAATCAGCAAGGAAAACCAGCGCGTTGATATGAAAATCACCGGCTCGCTGGTATTGTCACGCCCTACTACCCAATCGGCTCGAGCAATATAGCATCCTGACCCTCACCTTTCAGGCTACTTGTGTAGGACTCAGCAGGAACGAGCATGTGACAATAATCAAGTATTGTTCTCCTGGGTAGAATTGACCCTGGTTGCAGCCGTAGCGGATCGAACTTTGGTCCCAAGCCTTTTGCCTACGGTGAAAGGTACTGCCTTTGGGGCAGGCAAAAGGCCTAGGACCAGAGTTCGATCCACTACGGCTGCAGCCAGGGTCGATCTATCGAGGAGAACAATACTTGATTATCGTCGCATGCTCATTCCCGCTGAGTCCCACATGAGTAGCTTGAAAGGTGAGGGTTGGGATGCTATAGTGTTCGAGCCGATTGGGTGACGGAGCATGACATAAAAGACAGCTCAATTGGTGAAAGGTGCTGCCTTTGAAGCAGGCAAAAGGCCTAGGACCAGAGTTTGATCTGCTACAGCTGCAGCCAGGGTCAATTCTACCTAGGAGAACAATACCTGATTATCTCGCATGTTCGTTCCCATTGAGTCCTACCCGAGTAACCTAAAAGGTGAGGGTCGGGATGCTATAGTGCCTAAGCCGGTTGGGTGGCAGGGTGTGACATAAAAAGGTACTATAGCATCTCAACCCTCACCTTTCAGGCTACTTGGGTAGGACCTGATGGGAAAGAGCACACGATGATAATCAAGTATTATTCTCTTGGGTAGAATTGACCTTGGCTGTAGCTGTAGCAGATCGAACTATGATCCCAAGCCTTTTGTCTGTCCTAAAGGCAGTACCTTTCACCAATTGAGTTATCGTCGCATGCTTGTTCCCGTCGGGTCCCACTCGAGTAGCCTGAAAGGTGAAGGTTGGGATGCTATAGTACACAAGCTGGTTGGGTGGTAGGGTGTGACAGGTATGCTTGTTGAGGCCGCAATCAAATGGCTCAATAACCTTTATTTGCTTAAAACGTTTCATGGCTTGCCAGTTTGCCTTTCATAAGCATGGACAAGGGCTCAATTGCCTTTGTTCCTTTTTTTTTATTTAAAAAAAAAGCAGTTTTCTTATCACCAACTCGTCGATCCGTGTTTTTACTAGCAACTAAATAAAGTTTTCTTCTCTTCTCTCTCCTCTCTCATTTTGTTCTTTTCCTCTCTCTTTATTCTCAACACCCTCATCTTTCTCTCTTAAACCCTCTTTTATCTTCCATTCTTCTTATATTCAAATCTCTCCAAAACGCCTAAAATACCACTACTTCCCTACCCCCATCTCTACCTACCCATTCTTTATCTCTCTTCTCTTTCTCCTCTACCCAACTTCCCCCGCCCCTCCCCTCTCTATTCTTCTTTAATAATGCCTATAAGGACTCCTCGTAGACGTATTATACCTTCGCCACCTGCCTTTGATGGATTCCTATTCCCCTTTAAGAAGCATTTAGATAGGTATGCCTTATTTTGTGACCTTCCTATATATGTGGGTAGGAATTATAATGCAGATGTTTTAAAGTCCTTTCGTATTCCTCAATTGTCTGGTTTAGTTCTAAATAGTCTTCTGAATACAATGTTGTTTTTGGCTGAGGTTAATGAAGAGGTAGTTTGAATGTTCTATTGTAATCTAACTAATTATCTGGAGGATGATGGGTGTTTGAGTATTGGAATGGAGACTGGTTTCACTAGTTCAAGTTTTCTGAGACCTAGTTTGTATTCATATCTATATGGTAGGAAGCTTGAAATATCTCATCATGATATTTGTAGTTTAATTGAGATTGATAGTATTGGAGTTAAAATGCCAAATAATTTTGATGGGGCTTAGTATTATGAAGAATTGTTTATTGTATCTCACTTATATGGGTCCAAACAGGCCAAACCACGCAATCTGTATTCTTCCCATCTGTCTCTTAGGCATTGGGTTCTTCAGCAGTCCTTAACTGAAAATTATATTCCACGTAAAGGACAATAAACTAAGGTGACCTAATGGGACTTATGGCTTATGGTGTATATTTTGAGAGGAGATAGGATCCATTTCTTTGATCTCATGTATAGAACCTTTAGGAATATGACCATAAGCCTGCTCAGGCAGTTCTTCAAGGAAGTAAATTGATCACACATCAGTTAAGAAGCAAAGGAGTAGAATCTTGTACTGAGACTTGCCCTGTTCAAGTTCCTACCTTCTCTTTCAATACTATTAGTTTAAGGACTTAGAAAAGGCAAGATGGTCGGTAGGTGCATAAGAAACCTTTAGAGCCATTGGTTGATGGTGGTGTTCTTTTTTCTGGTTTAGCTATTGACATAGATTCTAATGAAGATGAGCCTCCTATTCCAGCTTCTGGTTCCTCTACCTTTGGTTCATCTATATCTATCCTTCAAGAGCTTAGTGATCATATGGATTCTCAGTTTGCTTTTGTCACGCCCCAAAGGGTACCTTAAACGTGGCAGTTCGCCATATACAGTATTAAAACTTAAGAATGGCTTTTCAAAGTCATGCGAAAGTTTTCAACACCATATGTAAGGCGTCTATTACAACAATAGAAGACACTAGTGGGATGTATAGTTTGAGATAGTAAATAAAGCAATACAATAATCTAAATAAACATCAAATTTATCATTAATAGAATATAATCTTTACATCATCTTAGGGGTTTTTCCCTTATAATTCTCCAAACAATCATAATAACAGCTTAATCTTTCCCACAACCAAATAATACTAACACCAAAAGATATTAAAGGATGATTAACCTATGATCTTCAAAAGATTTCCATAAGCTTTACTAGGACATCATCCCACTTGAGTATATGAAGTCATAGGGCATAAAAGATATTGTCCTGTTACAATAAAAGTCTATCGGAGTATAAGCATAACTAGCTTAGTGAGAATATTCCTAAATCAACGTACTTGTATAAATAATTTCAAACAAGTTATTAACAAGCATATGAATGCATCAAACACGTGATCAAACAATACAAATGATCTACTGGAAATCATATGTTTGAATGGATTTACCCCTCCATTCAGGATTAGGTATTCCAGGCTCTTTAAAACCCAACTTAAAATCCAACTCATGTAGTTTATTTCAGGCTCCTACTAGCCCATCTCAAAATAGTTCTTCCAGGCTCCTATCGCCCATCTCAAAATAGTTCTTTCAGGCATCTATCGCCCATCTTGCAGATTTCTGGCTACTGCACATCCGGCTACTAAACTCTTGTCCCATCGAGATTAGCAGCTCATGCAATGAAATTAACTACGCGATATGCATGAATCAATTAATATAATTCATAGTATATGTTTAAAGTAATTTAAAGGTGATCACATAATTTTGCACACACTCCAACAGAATAATAGCAAAACATAAGTTAATTAACAACGATTCATACCTCGGTATGCTTAAAATTCTTTCAACCAATATTATCATACATAATTCATTTCATCTTTTCCTACTTCTAGTGCTTCTAGCTACAAGCACAACCAAGTACGAAAAAGGTTGGAAATAAACTCACTAGGCCATGAGGATCTATCTTTCTTATGGATGAGTCGATCGGTAAATCCACTAATCAAAATAATCCTCCGGGTATGAATACTCCTCCTCGGGTTCACCTAATCAAGAAGAATACCCATAATGAGTATTTCTTATTGATTCTACGGTAATTATCAAAAACTATGTCATAAGATCGTTAAAATTAGGTAGAAGATAATTCCAACTTAAAATGGCCATAACTTGGTCATTTTAACTAGAATGTGCTTATAATATATTGTTTTCTACCTACTAAAAAGATCTATCTATTTATAAGGTTATTTTTGTTATAAAAAGCCATTTGGGTTGGAAAATACCATGGTACAGAATAGTTACGAATTTATAGTTTACAAAATATGATTTTCTCAAACTTTACTTTACTCAAAAATTCTTAAGAAAATGTATGGATATATATGTAGTTGAAAAATCCTTTTAACATATATTTATACTCATATGTATGCATGATTTTGATAGTGTTATCTTAATATTGATATTTCATAAACAATTTGTCTTTAAGGATTTAAAAGATAAGACTTTTGAAAACTTATCCTTTTTGAATTGTTAGAAGGAAAACAAAAATATATTTGAGTTGTTACGAGTAAATGTTTTATTATTATTTCATTTTCTTACTTTTCAAAGTAAATTCGTTTTTCAAAAATTTTGGTTCTTTAAGTTATCTACCAATTTTATTTCTAGTGATTGAAAATAAGCTTTTCAAAATATTCCTTAAGTTTCAAATATTTGAAGTTGTGTATGTTTTCCTTTTATTTTTATATCATTTCCCTCCTTTAGAAAATAGATATACCTTTAAAACTTTATTTTCTTGACAAATTTTATTTTTCTAAGTTGGTCTCTAAAATAGTGAGTTAATTTTATCTTGGTTTGAAAAACTTGTTTTATTCTTAATGTTAGTTAAATAGTAAAATAATTTTCTTAGACAAGTTTATAAGAAAAGCTTTCTTAATAAGGAATTGTTAATATTAGAACTTAGTAAAACTTTGTTTTAATTTTGAAAAGATAATAACAACTATAAAATTCAAGTTTTGAAGATGCTTTCATAGCATGAACCTATTAAAAGGTTTAGTTGAGTTCAAGTCTTTAGTTCAAGACTAAAAATTCTTATCTTGATGGAGTATTTAGCTTTTGAAAGAAATGAGTCCCTTTTATTATTTTGAAGAAATCTATATTATTACTTCTTCTAGAATTTATGATTAGCTTATCTTTTGAAAAGAGTTTATTAAAAAGGCAACTTAGATCATTTTGTTGAAAATTTCTTTTGTCAAGAAATCTAGTTTACTTTTTCTTTATTTAAGAAAGAACCCATTTTTATTTTTACTTAAGACAACAATGTTATAATCATGCATGACTATGTAGCAATGTAAAAGTAAGTATAAAACATAATAAGATAGAAAGAAAGAAATACTTGTAAGTAAATAAACATAAATAAAATTGTTAAGTATTGGGAACCTTAACTTCATCAAGGTATCCCGATCATGTATTAGGAGCCTTAGCTTCATTAAGGCAACCCGCGACTAAGAATAGACTAGTCCCAAAAGAAAAGAAAAGAAAAGAAAAGAAAAGAAAAGAAATTTGTTTTGACTTGATATGGACAAGTCTAAGACTAGAAAGACTAGTCTTAATAAATTGCATAAAACAAGTAAATAAATAAATTGCAAGACTTGGAAATAAATAAATAACAAATGAGCTTATATGCTCTAAATAAATATATATATATAGTATACATAATATTATATAAGTTGGATTAGAGCAAAAATAACAACAATAAAAACAACAACATAATAACATAATGTAAAGTAGGAACATGAACAAAAACAAAGCATGAACATATTGTTACTTCTTTAACTCATATGAGCCTAAAAAACATACACTAAGCTCATGCTAAGTTGTATGAACATGATGAAGAAATTTAAGAAGGATTTTACCTAAGGTTTAATGGAAGGTTTGAAAGAGATGAATGGGTTTTGTGTTTGATATTTTTCTTCTTGAAGTTGTAGGAATTGGTAGAGAGTATTTTGTGAGAGATTTGTTGGAGAGAGGTTTTGAGAGAATTTTGGTAGAGTTTTGTTATGTAAAATGAGTGTGAAAGAATGAAGGAGAAATGGGGTATTTATAGAATTTTTAGAGTAAATTTTGGATGTAATAAAATAAATTGAAAAAGAAATAATATGTAGTAAAGGGAGAGGGGGGATTTTTATTTGTTTTGTGATTTTTTGTAAAGAAAAGAAATAACGTGTAAGGTTTAATGTGAATAAAGTTGTATTGGTAATGTAAAAAGTAAGAAAATAGGTATGTAGGTAGTAAGAAATAGGTGTAAGAAAAAGTACAAATAGTCAAATAGTAATGAATAGTAGGAATAGTACTATGAATAGTAGACTAGACATATAAAATACCGGTAGTAATAAAAATACATGTAAACGAGCTATATCTGTTATTTTTAGTTACCGAAAAATTCTAAAACTGATATTTTTGAAATCCTTATTTAATTACGAGTCTTTTGGTGTTAACAAAATATTTTTAATATTTCGAGCTCCGGGACACGCTTTTCGAGAACTGATCCCGTTTGAGTCCGAAGGACACTTGAAATTCGCGAATCTGATATTTTTATATTATCCTATATTATTACAAACTATTCTAAGCCATTAACTTAATTTCGTTTTCTAGGATTTGAGAATGCAGGATTTCTGGAGTTGAAATTGCTTGATTGTCTTGGTCTTTGTTGACTTTTGAACTCCGGTTTGACTAAGGTTAGGGTTTAATCCATCTTTGCCATTTTAACTCAGGGATCGGATAGGCGGATCTTTTCATGTTTGGATTTTCGAATTGATTGATTTTTGAACTTTCTATTTTTGTTTTTGAAAATTCTCTTATGAAATTCCGTGATCGAAATTGTTTAAGGTTCGATTTCAACTTGGGTCAAACTTTAGGGTTTCGATTTGGTATTCCCAAAACCATTATTGAAAAATTCAGGGGCTTACAACTTCTATGCAAACCCAGATTTCTAGACTTTACACTGAGTTCCATCTTTTAGCTTCAACATGCATGCTTTCATGGATCATTTATGTAACATTCATCCTCACCTACCTCAAGCTGACGATCCTTCCGTTAATGGTCCTACAACATGATCTTTTTTTTTTTTTATTGTTGTGTTTTGTTGAACTTTATATGGTAACCTTTCATGTAATGACCTCTTATGCTTGTAATGAAATCCTATGTTGATTTGCTAAGTTTTCTACATGTCTAGTCTCTATCCTATTTATACTATACATATTGATCACTATAATTAACTTCATCATCTAATGTTTTTGATGAAGTCAAAGGGGGAGAAAGAATGCTCAAATATGGTTAATTTTTTTAGATCTTCTTACTCTACGCTTAAAATATTTGCTATAAACTTGGTAAATTTGTTGAATACTAAATAATGGGGAAGCACTTGTTGAGGGGGAGCAAACATATTTTACATAACTTTTGCCCTCATTAAAATGGGAGATGTTGTTAAAATAATTAATTCTACATGTGATTTTAATGAGAATAAAAGTTATGTAAATACATTAAATGCACTTTACTTGAGAACTAATAAAATCAAAAGGTCTTTGTGCATGTGTGTGTTAGTGTTTTTGCTTGCAGGTCAAGGATGGTAAGCTGGTATAAATCACTAAATCCATAGCCGTGATCGTGGGTTTAATCCAAGAGCATGATTCTCTAATTCAAGGGTGCGATTGTTTATTCTAAGGCACATCTTCTGAACCAGCGATCTCAAACGGACGTTTGACTTTTTAAAGACCTATAAATATAGGCTCCTTGGCATATTCAAAAATTTTTTCAAGAGCCTTCATTTGTAAACAAACAAGTCTTAGATCCTCTCATAAATCTTGTACTCTTATTCATTTTTCAAAAATCTAGAGAGTGAAAAATTAATTAGTGCTCTATTCTTAAACTTGTAATTTGTAAAAGAGCACTATAAAAGAGAGGATATTGTATATTCTTGAGTGTTTTATTCAGTGTGTAGCTCTACTTAAGTATTTGAAATTGAGATAAATAAAGTGTATGCAGTCTTCGGTTGGAGTCGATTGTGTGATCATGGAGATTAAGAAGCAGACCAAACACCAAGTTATATCCAGGCTTGATTTTTCTTTCCGTATCCCCCTCCCCTCAACCCTCCAAATCCACCTCTTCTCCCCCAACACCAAACCACCCCACCTCCCCCCCCCCCCCCCAAACTTTCTCTCACTCCTCTTTCTTGAGGATATTCATTTTCAAACCTGTATGCGATGAGTTGCATATGTGATGTTTAGTAGGTAGCTGATTCATTCGTTTCATTTCTTTTTGAATTGCCACTTTTTTCTCACCATAGCCCATTTTCTTCCATCTACTTTTAGCTTGATAAGTTCTATTCTCCATGGCCTGATCAATTTCAATTCCACCTAAAGAGTAATCATTTATAAATTGTTTTCTATTTAGGAGAACAATAATGCATGACATTCAACCAAACATAGGGAAATCCTTCATGAGGTCCTTGCCCTCTAAATAAATTGCTTTTATGCAACCAGTGTATTAAAAAAACTTAGCTTTTATGATTCTACATTACACTTTGAAACTTTATTCACTTTTTATGGTAATGCATTGAGATGTTTGCAACCATTACTTAACTTACTACTATTTATGCTTGTATAACTTAAGTTAATCAGCAAACATCGCTCAACTTAATTAGCCATATTAAGAAAAATGGGATTTGGCAGAAGCAAGGTTTTCCACCTGCACTTGTTTGAGTCAATCATACTACTCTTTCTTCCTTCCAATTTCGTAACCATAGACAAAGTCCCTTGGCGTTTTTGTATACCTATTAATCACATAAATATTATCTTGGACAAATGCAAAAGTATAACCACATTAAATATTATCAAAAGGCCAGCATGGAAACAGAGACATTCTATTCAATAATAGGATCCTCTACACAAAACCATAGAGAGAATTCTACCACACATCTCCATGTAAAAAAATTCTATGGTTCTATCATTTTTTTTAATGGAATCAATCCATAATGGCTCAAATTTATACATGACCGTGATTACATCTCTGTATTATTGAACATATTAATTACTATACATATTTATGATCAAATGATTCACCTAAACTTGAACGGGACTATAGAAGTTTTACTTATGCATCCTTCCTCCCAAAATCCTCACCTACTGCAAAAGGCTTCACTGCAACAATAAATCCCCCCAACCCTCCTCCCTTTGTTTTTTTTTTAAAATTATTGAATTACTTGTAATTAAGCAATGACTTGAAACTCATTTAACATAAACTTTCACATTACAAATGCATTACAATCACCAAAATCACTGTTGAAGAACTCCTCGTGCAAAGTTTCGAACTTTCGATCATTACAATATATTAAAGTCAATGTTCTAACAATATGATAAAGAGAGAATTTAATAAAAAAATAAAATTAAAAAAGACCTCCTGAAGAACTTGACATAAAGCTGTCCATGAGAATTCATTGGTTATGTGATCTTTTGAAACCTTAATTTGAGTGTGTACCCATTGCTTCGCTTAACAAGTATGCAGTTCAAGAGGGTGATTGAATTGAAGAGAGATATCTTAATTTCAATTTTGATGTTAGCATGTTAGTCTCTACAAGACAACCATCCTATGGCTAATAACTTGAACTAGGATAAAAATCTTTAAATCGCACATGATAACTTTTAAATTAGAGATCTTCAATGTAGAAGGTGATAACTACATTAAGGTTTTGTTGCTTTGGCAAGTAACTTATGAGATAAATTTTGTCTTGTGTTGCCCACCACGTATCATCATGTTGATGAACGCCTCTAGAAAGGAAGAATACAGTTTACTACACAATTTATTATATCTGGTAGTTGGATCCAATCGAGGAGATTAGTAATGCATCAAAATTAGCTCTTTGGAGATACTATAAAATGTGATTAAGTGGTGTTGAAATATCCTAATAATTATTCTATTTTAAGGGAGAAAATATGAAATTAAATAAAATTAAAATAGGATTTGTTAAAAAAAATTAGGTTCATTTAAAAAAAAATTATTAAATGGTCTTATCTTTCTAACTATGCTAAAGAATTTTATGAAAAGAAGAAGAAGATATAATAATATATAGATATCTTAATCCCAACTTATGATAACAACCTATCCAAATATAGATTCAGGATAATACATGATTGAATCAAATATGATAATATATACACACACATACACATATCCTTTAAATCTATCATTTTTTAAGAAAAACCTAAAGAAGGAAAAAAAATCAAGAAAGCTCCACCAAGGAACACATAAAAAGAAAGAAAAAAAACACTTAACCAAATAGTAATGAAAGAAAGCGAAGATTATAAAGAATAAGATAATATTGAAGGAGCAGCATCGTAAAAAGATAGGAATTGTGAAGAATCTATGTAGCTCTTTAAATTAGTAAGTTTCCTTACCCTTATTATGTGATTGGTGGAGATTTGAAATCTTAATTGGTTTGTGTTTTGAATGGAATTGGATTTGTTGGTTGTGGATGGTACAAAAGACATTCGTGTGTTTATATTGTCATGGTGGCATTAAGGTGGTGTTCTGGTTAATTTGTAGTCGCAAGTGTGAGGTAAAAATATAACCTTTAAAATTGAAATTTAATTATGGTAATTATAGAATTTAGGTTATGACTATATCGTAAGGCAAAAACAAAAAAAAAAAAAAAGAAAGAAATTGTGTCATTGGAGTGTTTAATTTGTTTAAATTGGAAAAATTTGTTGCTATCGAACTATGTTGTAAATAAGATATAGAAGATGTGGGCATCAAGAGATTTATAGATTGACTTTTTGATAGATGTGTTTTTAATAAAATGTATGGTTTTGATTCATCATGATACAAAACATTAAGTGGAAAAGTGTTTTTCTTATTAGACATAAGAAAACATAAGTAATGACAAAAAAAAAAAGAAAAAAACAAAATACACGGACACAAACATATTTTATATTAAACTTATAAGTTTTTAAATAAAATAATTAAACTTATTATATAAATTATATTAAATTATTGGGTAATAGTTAGTTATATCAACTAAGATGCTATAATTACCAATTACAAATTTGTTAAATTCAATACTTGTTTTAATAAAGTAAATCTTTATATTTAAGATCTTACAATAGAAAAGAAAAAAAAAAACAAAGGAAGATTGAAGTTGTGATTAGATGTAATTAAAATGATAAGCAGATAAATAATAAACTTAGTATAGAATGCTTGTCTAGGATTATTAATTAGAAATATAGTTAATACTTTATTAAATTTGAATTTTCAAACTGATTTAAACATATTGAAATTAACCATCTAAAGTTGACTTTAACGTAAGGATTAAAAGAATTAGCATTAACAGAATTTTATAACAATACTGGTAATTAGCATATCAACATAATACTAATAGTTATTATACCCAAAAGGTAACAAATATTATAGAGAATGGTTGAAATAATATAATCATAACAAAAACTAATAATCATCATTAATAAATAAAAATGTAATAGCAATAGTGTTTATTCATATAATTAAATAAATAATGTACTAATCTTAGTATGAGAATAATTATAGGATATATATAAGGGTGTTGGCCAATATATATATATATATATATATATATTTGTCAATATGCTAATACCTTTAAATAGTTGAATGGTAATAGATGTGTAGTTAATGAAGTTATAAGATTTAGCAAATAACATATATTATAATATAATCTTATTTAGTAATAATTATAATTCCTTAATTTGAATTTTAATGGTGGCAGTGTTTCCTTAATGTTCTTAACCATGGTAATTAACAGTGATTATAGTTTTAAGTTGAAATTTTAGAACTACTAAGTGTTGGTCATGACATATGTATGTTATACCCTGTATTAGGAATCGGTGTCATTTAATTCAACAGCTTAAGGTTTTAGGATATAGATACGCAGTGACATGTTTATTGTTTGCTAGGATAGAAATTTTTAATAACCTAACTAATATGTAAAGTCGTAAAATAAAGTGTGATGCCTACTGTTTGTTGTCTTGAGTCAGAAAGCGATACCTTTATTAATGTCTTATAGTTAGGCACTTAGGCCATCTTATTGTGGCTCAGTAGGTAGTTAATGAAGAGAATGGTATCATGCATAATGGTCATCCAAGCAGAGAAATTATATCAGGTGTAGTTTGGGAATTATGGGTATTAGTAGATTATACGATATAAATGGACTATGATGGTAATATTTGAATAACGGTTGTGAACCTCGAAAGAGGTTATTGTTTATTTTTCTTTTTAGGTGGGAGGCTGACTTTCTTATCAACCTCTAATACTGTTGCAGTAGTATTGGAACCAAGTCCCCCATCATATTGCTCAAAGTCATGAGTACTCCTATGTTACTTATTGCACTTAAATTAAAATTTTGAATTAATGCTGGCGCATTAGTATAGGATTGCACGCACATATTGCATGATACTATGTACTTGTTTTGGTTCACCCCTTTGGGGATTTTTTTATTATTATTTTTAGATTCATGAGAAGTTTATGTGCTATGATGATGACCTCGGCTTGTGGGATCGGACGTTCGCTTTAGAGTTTCAAGACATAAGATAAAGGGTTGTTTCGGTTAAATTTTATTACTCTAAATTAGTGATGAATCATTTAAAATTATAGAAATGTAATATGTTGAGATTCATAATGACATGTAATATTTAAAATTCTTGTGGATTATTTGGTATATAGATTTTAGTTGTTCCGAGCCTTAGCATGCTCATACAGGTATGAGTATGTGGTGGACTACTCATATCCTTAAATTTTGGGGCATGATAAGTGTGGTAATTGTGTACTGTTATTATGTTATCTCATGATGCTCCCACCTATTTTTGTGCTGGTTTAAGGAATGTATGTTAAGGATTCCTTCACTAATATGGTAGCCAAAGAAAGGTTCTTAATTTTATTGTCTATCCTCTGTTAAGAACAAACAACAAGAACTGCCTTTTCTTTTTATGTTGTGTTTGATAATGCTCAAATTGGTAGAAAAGAAGAGAAGTTAGTGGAAAGGTGCTGTTTAGATTCTTAAAAATGAAAAGGGAATCAAAAGAAGTCGACAAAAACCTAGAGAAATTGGTGCACATTTGTTTCCATCTAAATCGAGGAAAGGGAAGGAAACGAGGTGAAAGCAAAGCAAAGTTACAAAAATACCCGTAAAAATAAGGGTAAAGTTAAAAAGTATTGAATATTTTTTAGTTTATTTACACTAATATTTAATCTCATTTCCTTCCATTTCTATACTAACAATCTAAACATAAAATAAGATTCCTTCCTTTTCATCTCTTTTCTTTTCATTTCATGTCTTTTCATCTGATTGCTCTTGATTTCCACACTGTATTAAATTGCCAAACACAAATAGTCTTTTGTTCTTTCTTATCTTTAGTGTATGTTTGTATATAGCAAAAACCTATGGAAAGCGAAAAGAAGGAGAAAATGATGGAAATCAATAGCAAACGTGTGTTTAGATGCTACAAAAATCGATGGAAAAGGCCAGAAATGAAATGAAAGGTTTCCACTTTGCTTCCATCATTTTCTCCCCAAAATTACGCAGAAACCAAAGGAAAACATGAACAGTATGCGAAAATTTCTTTTTTCTTCTCAGTTAGTGAATTTTTAAAATGAAACACATGAACAATTTTGTCAATCACTAATGAAATACTCCAAACCTTCACCTATGCTAGAAACTAAATTTAGATAAATTAAATAAATCAAGTGATTTATGGGAAATAATTTGACAATTTGACCCAATTAAGCTAGTAATAGATTTAAGTTGAAATATGAGACTTTGAATTCCTAAACCCCTAACATGTTATTTAAATATTTAGTAGATTCCTAAATTGCTAAATTATAGTCTAAATTCCCTTCTTTCCTTTGCCTTCTTTTTCTCTTTCTTTTATTTTGCTTCTCGTTTCTTCTCTTTCTCTATTTTCTTTCTCTTCATTTCTCTCTTTTATCTCTCTTAATCTCAATTTTAAGAAGATTAGAAGAGAATCAAAGTTATAAAAGACGATAGGAAGTGGAAATCAAGTTAGAAGAAGCTCCAACAACAAGAAAAGAAGCTCAAGTTGCATGTGTTTACCAAAAAGATAAGTACAATTGTTGTTCCTTATTCTAGTTATTATGTGTGCATGAGAATGAGGAATTAGAGCTAGAAATATGTTTGGTTTGTAATAAACTTAGAAACTTGTGATATATAAGTTTGAGTAACAAAACCTAAGTGTATGCTAGACCATGAATAGATTAGATGATTCATGATATGGATTGATGAAATATATTGTAAAAATATGTGTATAAAAGAAATAAGCCATGAGTATCAGTGTATATGTTGCTTTTATAGAGTTTTAGTTGATAGATGATATGTATAAGTTGACATATTGGAGTAAGAAAAAACATGGAATTCATAACTGTAAACCCCTCAATTTTATGGTAAAATTGGAGTAAACCCTAACCCTAGTCAAACCAGAAATTCAAAAGTCAATAAGGATCAAAACGTCCTAGTAGTTTTAGCTCTAGCAATCCCACACTCGAAACCTAAGAACAATAGAAATAAGCTAATGGTGGATTATAGTTCAGAATAATATAAGATAGTATAAAAAGATTAGATTCGTCAAAAATTAGATCACTTCGACCTGAACGGGATCGGTTCTTGAAAAACATGTTTTGGTGCTCGGGATAGTAGAAACATTTTAGAAATGAATATAGATTAGTAATTTTATAATGATTCATAAAATATCAGTTTCATAATTTTTTGGTATCTAAATAATCAGATATAGCATTTTTACGTACATTTTTTTTTTACCATCGGTAATTTATTTGTTTTGTTTACTATTCATTTACTATTTCTACTATTCACCTATTTTTATTTTTTGTTACAACCTATAAACTTATTCTTATAACTTTTTTCCTATAAAACTTTACATATAACTTCTTTTACATTCTATTTACTTTTCATTACAAAAATACAAATTTTAATCAAATCTCTCCCCCTCTCCCTCTAAATCACGCGTGGCTCCCTCTCTCTATCATCCATCTATTTTTCTTTTTCAATTAATTTTATTACAACAATTTCCCTCAAAAAATCTCTATAAATATCACATCTCCCTCCATTTCTTTCACACATTTCATTTACATAACAAAACTCTCTCAAAATTACTCCAAAAATTTTCTCTCCAAAATTTTCCTCCCAATACTCTCTTCTTTCCATACAGCAACTATCTCCATACTACAACCAACACACCATTCACTCTTCCCATTTAACTTTAGGTAAAAGTTATAAACCCTTTCTTATATTCATGTTAACATAACATGAACATATTGTGTGTTTGATTTCAAAAACATTATGAGTATTATGCTAGAGATGAAATCATGAAAACAACAATTCGTTCATGTCTTGTTCAATACTATATTCTTTTATAATTATTGTTGTTATGTTGTTATTTCCTTCATGCTACTAATCTAACTTCTTATATGTATTATGTATATGTATATGATCTTAGAGCCTAGAACTCACTAATCTAACTTTTATTTATGCTCTTGCTTTCTTGCTCATTTATTTCATGCAAATAATTAAGATTAGTCGTTCTAAACTTAAACTTGTCATCGTTAAGTCAAAACAATTTTCTTTCTTTCTTTTTAAGACTTGTTCATAATCTAAGTCTAGGGAGCCTTGATAATAAATCTAAGACTTTCATGTTTTTCTTATTATTTTCTTACTTTTTCTTTATGAAACTTGTCTATTTCTAAGTCTCACAAAGACTTGAATAAAATCTAAGACTTCCACATTTTCTTTCTTTTCACTTTTCTTTAGCTTTTCTTATGCTTTTTTTTTTCTTTTCTTTTATGAAACTTATTCATCTCTAAGTTCTGAGAAGTCTTGATACCAATCTAAGACTTCCATATTTTTGTTTTTATATATATATGCTCGTTTGATTCTCCATGTCTTTTATTTTTCTTATAAGAGTTATTCTCATCTTATAACATAACTACAAAGTTCATATACATGCATGATCATAATGTCATTGTTCTAATAAAAATTTCAAAATAATAAAAGAAGTTATTTTCTTTTATAAAAGTAGGACTAAACTCTCTAGAAAAACAATTTTTAATACTTAGGAGAAACCTTTATTAAGACTTAGAATAATAGTTCAACTACACTTTTTCAAAATATTAAATTAAATCTATTATTGAATTTTAATATTGATAATTCTTCGTTATGCAAATTTTTCTTAAAGACTGATTTAAATGACTTATACCAATACCTTGATAAATACTAAGAGTAAAAAAATTTCTCCAAGTTCTAAAATCAACTCACTAGTTGAATATCCACTTAGAATTTGAAATAGATATACTTAGGAAAATGGTTCAACTATAATCTTTTCAAAATATTAAAATAAGTTCATTATAAATTTTTAATATTGATAATTCTTGCTATATAATATTTTCTTAAAAACTTATTTATAATGTTTATATCAACTCCTTGAAAAACACTAAGAACAAAGCAAGCTTTTCTAGTCAAGATTAAACTTAAATCACTAGTAAACACTCACTTAAGGATTAAAAATTAGTCAACAACTTAAGGAACCAAGTTTTTAAGAAACAAATCTAATTGTTATAAATTCAAGAAAATATAAAAATGATGGTTTTAAATGAGTATACATTCATTAGTAACAAACTCAAAATTTTGATTTTTCTTCCACCAACTTAAAGAGAAATTTCGTAAACTTCAATTTTCAACTTCTAAAATAAATTATTCTATGAAAAATTATTATTGGAATAACACCACTAGAATCATGCATATAATATGAGTTTATGTATGTATTAAAAGGATTTTTTAACTATACAAACATATATGTGTTTTGTAAGGAGTTTTTGGATGATGTAGAACTTGGGAAAATTTCAATTTAAGGGCTGGAATTTTCATGTCAACTCCGTACCAACCCGTTTTGGAACCTAAACAGCTTTAAATTTTAAAAATAACCTTAGAAATAGATAGCTCTTTTCGAGTAGGTAGAAAACAACATCTAATATATGAAATTCCGAGTTAAAATGAGTAAGTTATGACCATTTTAAGTTGGAATTTCTCTTAATCCGAATTTTGACGAAATTGATAAAATAAAATTAGATAGTTGAGATGGAACTTCTATGAAATACTCATTTCGGGTATTTTTTTTATGTGACAAGGACCAAGACTTTCTATTTCCTAAAGATTACTTTGATTGATAGCAATCATCATAGCCAAGTAAGTTTTCCTTTACGTTTTATATATTCATGCATGTGCTTGTAAAGTAGAGCACTAGATTTTAGAAAAAAGATAAAATTGTTATGCATGTGGGATTATCATGACAATCGTGAATGTGATCCGTTATGTGTGATCAATGAATGATAAGTATATCGGAACATAATTAGTTGATTAATATAAATTATCTCTATGTATTATACTCTATATGCAAATATTGATTGATCGCCTTACATGAATTAATTGTAGATCAAAAATTCCTTATAACTAAAATGGTCATGCATATTACTTAGAAAATTATATTCACATTTTACTATTACTCTTCTGTGTGGGACCAGAAAGGTAAGCTACCTAGCTATATCTTAAGGGACTAGGATATTCGAGAAATATGACCTCAAAGTGTAGCTGAGCCAGATTGATCGCTTTAGGTGAGAAAAGCCTGGAGACTAGTAGTACGGTTGATTGGAACCTCAAGATGTGTGTGCAAATATCAAGAAGGTCGTTGGACCCATTCAAAGCATTCCTTAACCTCGAATGGAGAGTGTAAATCCGTTCTGTATACGAATCCGGATAGTCGCATGTATTTGTTTGAACATATGGTTGTTGCAATGCATATGCTTGCTAATGGACTTGTTTGGTTGATTTGTCCTGGGTACATTTGCATAAGGAATTATCTCACTAAGCTAGTAGTGCTTACACTCCAATAGATTTTTGATATCGCAGGTCAACCGCTTTTGGACCCGAGGTGATTTTTGCCAAATAGAACATATCTTTTTGGGAGGCTTTTAGGAGAAATCTATTCGAAGACTTTAGATAGATTTCCTTTAAATCTTTCAAGTTACAGTTATTTGATTAAAAAAATTTATGCTAAAATTGTGATTTTTGAGATTTATCAGGGAAATGCCCCGTAGAAATTGTAAGACCTTATATTTTGATGAATTATAATAGTATTGTCTTGCATGTCCCGTTGCTACTATCTTAAAATGCATAAATCCACTGGCATCCCTTTGTTGTGAACGTACATCTTATACCAATATAAAAGCCTATGAATGACTAAGGTAGTCATTCTCAAGTTTTAATATTGTGTACAACGAGCTGTCATGTTTAGGGTATCCATCGGGGCATGATAGTAACACCTTATAATTTGTCAAGTATAGGCATGTAACAGCCCTTATAGACCTTTGGTTGGATGATATTTGTGTTATATGGGTGTACAATGGCACTTACTGGCCTTGGATGTAAAATTCCCTATAGCAACACTATTTTGTAATTTGACCATAACTTTTTCATCTAAACTCGGGTTGAGGTGATTCAAATGCTACAAAAACCTTAGAAAGAGATCTACAGATTTTACGTTTTAATTTTTGAAAATTGAAAAAGTATCAAGGCCTAAATCATATTTGTTTCAAGCTATAACATACCTAAATCAAGTTGAAAACTTATGTTTACTAATTAAGTGTATATAGCTAAATATAAATTGAACTTAATTAATAAACCTAAGTTCAACTTGATTAAATGGACTTGAATGAGTTAAAATGAATTAGATTGATTAAATTTAATCAACTTGGCTAAGATTAAAAAAAATATAGGTTTAACTTGGAATTGGCTTAGAATAATCTGTTAGGATAAACCAAGCATAATGTAGAGAATTTGTTGTTTCAAATGTATGCTTGCTTGAGAAATGAATGTTTTTGAAAATGAATGTTTTGATAATGTTTTATAATAAATGATTGTAAACAAGGATAGAAAAGATAATTTGACAGAAAATGGAGAACTGTCCGTATCTTGGTAGGGCTATTTTGGCAGCTATTGCGGAGTTCCTAATTAATGTCTTATCAAATAAGATTGTAAAATGAGTTTGATATAAATAGATAATTAAATTAAATGCTTATGTGAGTTTATTTCACAAAAATACATATGGATAGCTAATTTATCTTTTGAAATGGGTTTTTGATCATCCCTCTGTCTCTATTTGGATTTCATATACATAAGGTACATAGTAACGTGCTTATTAGTTATTTAAGATAGACATATATCCTAAATGAACTAAAACTTAACGTCATGATCCTTAATTTAACGCGCAGGTATACCTGTTTCAACAAAATCTATAGGGGTATAAGCTACAACTAGCTTAGTGAGATATTCCTTTTCATTCACACCAGGTTTTCAAAAAAGTTCATTTAAATTTTCACACATATGTTATGCGTACAATGCTACAATCACGTGATTATACAAATATATATAGTTATCCAGAAACCATATATAAAATGGATTTACCCCTCTGTACTGAAAGTTAGGGAATTGGTGATGAAGATCCTCGATCTTCTACTGCTAGTCCCCAGGTCCCCACCCAAAGTGTTCAATTGGCTCCGCTCCGAACCTAGAGTCGCATTCCTCAGGCGATTTGGATTCCCTAGGAAGGAACATGGCCCGTGTCACAGCACGATAACAGCCAGTCCAACTCTACGCGTAGGAGTAGCAGCCTTCTGAAAGAGATTTGACTCAATGAATGCTATGCCTGAGCGTTTTATTTTTCTTAAGCCAAACCTTATTAATGTTTATTAGGGGGAGATCAATCAACTTAGCAAATAATAAGCAGTCATACAAGTAAGTAAACAAAAACACTTAAACAGGCAGTTTGAAGTTGCGATATTTTTAATTCTTATTTTACGCATAAACATAGAATCACACACACACACACACATATATATATATATACACATATCCCCAAATTCCCCATATATATCCATTTTTATCTTTTCTTAGTATACTAATGCCATTACTTTACAAGCACAATCAAGGTAATGAAATTAAGAGGAATAACTCACTCGTCCATTTCGCGATCTTCTTAGTCGTAATAATCCTTAGGAAAGGTAATCTCGTATACTTCGTCACCTAGAAAAAAGAAATACTCAGGATGAGAATTTCGTGGAAATCCTACTTAAACTTTCTAATTCTATTTTACTATGTTCGTCAAAATCGCATAGAATGAAATTCCAATTTAAAATGGTCATAACTTGCTCATTTTAACTCGGAATTTCGCATATAATATACCGTTTTCTACCTATTCAAAAAGATCTATTCATTTCTAAGGTTGTTTTTCATATAAGGTCATTTGGGTTCCGAAAACATAGGGTACAGATTTAAAACAAATATTTCCAGATTTTACAAAACCATTTCCTAACTCAACTTCATTCAAAATCCTTTAGTAAATATATATATATATATATATATGATTGATAAATCCTTTGAGTATATAGATAAGCTCACTTTATATGCAAAAATTCTAATGGTAGTGTCTCAACAATTTATTTCATAAAACAATTCTTTTTAAAGTGTTAAAACTTAACCTGCTAAATTTCTTTTCAAGAATTTTGAAGAAACTTATATTTTCATAGGTTATTATAAATGAGTATATTCTTATTTTATTTTCTTCATTCCTTTTTTCAAAACAAGTAAATTTTCCTTTAATCTTAGTCTTTCATAAATTTTACTTCTAGTGGTAAAAGATTAAAGTTATCAAAAGTGTATTAAGTTATTGAAAAAGTTTTATAAATTTGTATTCATAATGGTTTTAGAAAATGAGTCTTTTCTTCTTATATTTATTATTTAAAATATAAGTTTTTGTCTTCTAAAACTTGTTCTTTTATTTCCTTTGAAAAGAATAATCTTTATTGATAAAATCTTTTGTTTTTAATCTTATCTTATTTATATTCTTTGAAAATAAGTTTTTCTTTGGAAACTTGAAAATCATTATTTTCCTAAATGGGTTTATAACTTTATGGGTTGAATTCATCTTAATTTTGAAAACTAGTTTGTTTCTTAGTTTTGTTATGGAGTTAAAAAGAGTTTAATCTTAAGCCTTTTGTGAAAACTTTGAATATTAACAAATTATTTTACTAAAACTTAGGTTACCATAATATACAAAGAAAGTATTTATTTCTTATGTTTCCTTGGTAAAGTTATCTTTGTTATTTGAGAAAACTTGTATTACTCTAATTCTATGTTGTTGATAATAACTCCATTATTTTGTGACAAGTCACATAATAGAAAATTTAGTTTTAAGTTCCTTTAATAAAGTAAAATTCTACTTTTAAATTAGTTGAGACAATATCATTATGTAGATGCAAGTATTATGAGTATGTAAAATAATAAGAATATGAGAAAATACTAGAAACAAATAATAATAAGCAAGATATAAAAATATCAAGTATTGGGAACCTTAGTTTCATCAAGGCATCCTAGGACTAAGAATAGACTAGTCCTAAAAGAATAAAGAAAATAAAGAAAGGTTGTTTTGACTTGATATGGACAAGTCTAAGACTAGAAACACTAGTCTTAATAAATAGCATGAAATAAATAAATTGCAAAGCATGAAATTAAATAAATAACAAGTGAGCTTATATGCTCTAAGAATTATATATAAATACATAAATATATTTAGTTAAATATGAATAAGAAGTTAGCATAATAGTAACAATAAAATCAACATAATAAAATAGGAAGTTCATGTGTAAGAACAAAACATGAACATGCTATTACTTTTACTACTCATATGAGTTTTAAAACAACATCATTATCATGTTAAGTTATATGACATGGATAACGAGATGGTTGGAAGAAATTTTTACCTAAAGTGTTTATGTGGTATGAAGATGGTAGTGAATGTATGGTTATGTGGTTATTGAGAAATGGTAGTGGTATTGTGTATAGAGAGAAGTTTTGTGAGTATTTGGTAAAAGAGAGTTTTGGTAGAGGAAAATTTTGTGGAGAGTGTATAGAGAATTTGAGAGAGTTTTGATAGTATAATGAGTTGTGTGAAAGAATGAAGGAAGAATGGGGTATTTACAGAATTTTGGAGTGAAAAATAGGTGTAATTAAATTAATTGAAAAAGAAAATAAATGGAGAGTGAAGAGAGAGATAAATTTGATTAAAAATTAATTTTAGAAGAAAAGTGTAAGAAAAGATTTGTAATATGTGGTGTAGAATTTTTATGAGAAAAGAAAATTGTAAGAAATAGTTATGTAGGTGTAAGAATAGGTAGTAAGAAAAAGTATAGATAGAGAAATAGTAATGAATAGTAGAAAAATACTATGAATAGTAAACTAGACAATTAAAATACCGGTAGTAATAAAAATATGCGTATAAATACAATATATGTAATTTTTAGCTATCGAAAAATTCTAAAACTGATATTTTTGAAAAATTTATATTTTACGAGTATATTGGTATTAACAGAATGTTTTTTTCCATCCGATGTACTAGGGCACTATTTTTGAAAACTGATCCCGTTCGAATCCAAAGGACACTAGAAATTTGCGAATCTGATATTTTTAAGCTTCCCTATATTATTACGAACTATTATCAACAATTATTTTCATTTTGTTGTTTAGGGTTTAAGAGCGCGGGATTGTCGAATCTTAAACACTAGGGTTTGTTGTAAGCTTGTTGATTTTTTGGGTTCCGGTTTGACTTTTGATTTTGTTGAGTTATTTGTAAAATGTAAATTTGGAGTTTTGACTGTATTATATTTTTAGTTTGATATCTATGGTTTATCTCATTTTATTTGTGATTATTTAATAGTTTTCAGTTCTCGAGATCGTTTAACCGAGTCTAGGGTTTTGTATTGACTCAGTTTGACTTTTAGTGAAAATTGAAATTTCTAATTCTAAAATTAACCGAAGGATTTAAGATCTTAGCATTTTGTTGTCAAGCGTTATTTGGATATATCGTTTTGATTTGCGTTTTAGGATTCGGGTAGATGATTTGATTGGCGTATGGATGTTGACTCAACCGATAATTGGATTTTCTATTTTGTTTTTTAGGGTTCTCTTTTTCTCAAGCTTAAGAATTCTCGTTTTTGATCTTATTTAGAATTAAGTTTTAACTTGGTTCAATTTTTAGGGTTTCGATTCCGGTGTTTGACTCTTAGGATTATTTTCTAAGAATTATGAAATTTTTAGGGGTTTACAGTTGTTGCTGCATTGCATTTAGTTTAAGCTTGTGTGACATCTTGTGTGTGTTTATGTTACTGTGTATTGGGCTTCGGCTCATTATTGTTGTTGTTGTCTTCTTTCTAGTTACTATTTTGATATGATGATGACGGTTTGGATGTTGATGATGATGATGATGTTGGTGATAGTGGTGTTAATGATGATTGGATGATGATGCTGATTATCTCGGGTGTGGGTCGACTTAAGAGAAGTTTGTTGAAGAGAGAAGTGGTTTAGGATTATTGGATGTATTTTGTTTTTATTTTCATTTTCATTTAAGAATTGGATTTATGATTTGTGATTTGTGATTTGTGATTTGTGATTTGTAATTTGTAATATTCTTTTGAACGCTTAGTAGAGCCCAAGTTTTGTAATCTAAGTTTTTAAAGCATTGTATATCATCATGAAAGGGATAGGACATACTTGATAGTATGATTTTGTTTCTAAAAACTGATGTACTCATGGAAGTAGAATATAAAATATTTTTGTAAAGTTTGTTTTTCAATCATTAAGTCCAATTGTTTTCAGAATATAATTATGTGATTTCATGAATTAAAATTTGTTAGCAATGTTCGAGATAAACAAATCTTTTAAGGAGGCCTGTGAGTGTAATACTTAAAGTATTGTACATGGCCAGGGAATTTGACTTGCCTGAATTTTAGATGCAGGGTAAGTCAGGTCCTTACAACTAATTCTATTTCTCTTCTTTCATTTCTTTTATAAATTACCAAACATCAATTAAACTTTCCACTCATTTCCACTTCTACTCTTTTCTTTTTCCCAATTTTCATTTCTAACAAAGTTGCCAAACACAACTATTCTTCAAGACATTGACGGCTAAGTGTAAGCATTGCATTGCTGTCACTTTGTTTTATTATTATTGTTGTTGTTGTTATTAGTATTAACATGATGATAAGGACAAATATATGCAATTACATACATGATTAAAGTCTACAAGTATTGTAAAATAATACTATGGGTCTCACCTTAACCAACTTTACTGATGTGAGCAACCCTTGGATTCTCTTGTTTAGATGAAATAATAATTGTATGTTAATTGTGCTCTACTTTTTAGATGTTTGGATAGGTTTATTTGTTTCATCATATTCTAATCATTTTAACATCATATTTTTCTCATTTTAAATAGATATTTGTCAAGAAATAGATACATATGAAAAATTAACAGTTTTACTCATAAACTGATTAAATATATTTAGTACAGAAATGATACAAATAAGTTAAAATTGCAGATCAGCTACAAATACAATATAGATAAAAATCCAACAAATCCTTAATTTTAGATTTGATTGTACTTTGGTCCTTGATGATAACTTGCCTTTTATTTAACATATTTGTGTGCTTTATTACTATTTGATTATTGGTTTTTAATTAAATTTTTTATGATTATCTTCAAACAATATAAAAAAAAGGGAAAAAAAAAGTGGGGAAGTTCAGAAAAGGGAAATGTGAGGTTGAAAACCGTTTAAAGGGCAAAAGTAGGGAAAAATTTTCAGTTGAAGCGCAAGTAAGGCTCATAATTCACATTATCGCCTTGTATTCGTTTCTATATAGCTTCATATCTGAAAAATCTCAGTTCATCATACTATCTGTCTATTAATTACGTATAAAACTAAATTCAGGATCCTATCTGTGTCTCATATCTTGAATTGATCCATTTATGGATTAAAAAGTTTACATCTATAAATTTATAATATACTCATAAGAAAAAAGAGGGGAAAAAAAGGGGATAACGAAATTAATTTCTGCAATTAAGTAGTTACTCCTAGAAATTTATTTGAAGTATATATTGAAATGTATTCATGGCTTCTTTTTTTTTTAAATAGTCCTTCTGGAATAACTATTATGTCTCATTTACTTTGAAGTAATTGAGAGATGCCGGAATAACTATTCTCAGTAATATTCTATTATCTTGTTGATTTATAAAATAGACTAGAAATTTTCATTTTCAATAATTTTGTCTATTATCTCTATAGAGGAAATGATTAAACCCATCAGTTTGGTAATATTTTTATTCCCTTTCTAATCTCTTCTCTGTAATAACAATAAATTAAATATGTAGCTTAATTGAATACGCTTTGACTCATGACAATAATTGTTCATAAGGAAAAAATAAGTTTCACATGCTCCTAAGACAAAAATAGCTTTCATGTCGTTAAAAGAAAAAAAAGAGAAATCTTACTTTTAATGTTTATATAAATCAACCTGACATTCTCAATAAAAACATAATAAATGATGTAAATAGATTACAAATTTCTAATATTCATGTTAAATTGTTTTTTTTTTTTTACTCTTTTGACCAAAGACTGAAGGGGAAAAGGGGGAGAAGGGAAACCCACATCAAAACACCTAACGTATTCTTTAATTTCTTCTTCCAGATTTTTGTTCTTTCTATCTTTCTTTCTTTCTTTCTTTCTTTTTTTTTTTCAAACCAAGAGGGATCATGAATAGCATTAAAGTGTCGGGTTCTTAGTTCGAACTCATCAGTGTTAGACCGATTGGGATCTTAAGTCCAATCTGACTTGTGTCTTGCTCCAAAGTCTCTTGAGGACGTCGCCAAGGGTTTGAAATCATTTTTCCTCTTTTCTTATTCTTTTTTTTTTTTTTTTGCTGTTTATTCGTGTAGATGCAGGGCTCTTTCTAAAGTAGTGGTCATGCATGTGTCACGTGGATCTTGTGTCTGACATGTGCTTTGAAGTGCTACTAAGGAGATAACACTTAATGATGTCATGAATTGGAGAAAATAATAAGGGAGGAGGAACAAGCAATCTCAATTTCTCGAATGCACAAGTGATAAGTATGGGAGCTTGAGTAAACCTCGTGCGTCAACCTTGCAGTTCTTGAGCAGGTGTGGTGGAAATCACTTGGGTTGCCTCGTTTGATCTTTCTAGACAAAGCCTCTTCTATAGAATATTATTTGTTTTCTCTCTCCAAAAGTTAGAAATGAGGAGTAGTAACTGAGTATTTACAGGTACTTGAAATAGATGACGATCGTTAGATTATTTTAGAGATTGATGGATGAGACTGAGTTTTTCATGGGTCAAGGCCAAAAGTTATGTCCTATATGCATGAGCCTGCTTGAGAGAGGTTGAATGCAGTAAACCAGTCCAACAATTGTTGTTCTGAGCCCATCAAGCCAAATCTCCCCAAGTCATCTCAATAACTGAACTGGACTTGCTAGGCCCTATTGCCCAACCTACGAGTCAATCCCAAATAAATAAATAGTAATATTTATATTTTAGCCCTTCTACCGTTCATACATTTATAATTTTATTGTATTATTTAACACCTATTTTATGATTACTTTACATATAAGGATGTCGATATATGGTGTGCATTTACTGACCGTATCAAATTCTAAAATTTATAAACCCAATAAAAAATCTACGATCTGAGTTAAGCAAGCATACCTATTCAATGTAGCATAGATTTTAGGGTGTTGTCCTTAGGGAATTTGAAGAACGAGTACTAGTATTACCGGTTCTCTACTATTTAGCCTAAGTTTTGAAGATAAATCTACAAGTAACTACTAAACAAAAGATAAAGCAAGTCCTAAGATCAAATAAGTTTGCTTTCAAAAGATGAAATCAATCTCAAGACATACTCTCCACCTTGATCCATTGTAAACCTAAAATTCTTATGATAATAGATTGATTAATAAATCATCCTTGCTTTGCACTGTTGGATCTTAACAAGTAAATCAATTACTCCCTCGAGGTAATCAATTATGAACCTTACATGAGATAGTAGAGACCTCTCCCTCACTAACATCACATGAGATTGCATGACAGTTCATGATCCTTTAGCAAGAATTGAATTCTTATAGCAGAAAATCGTAACTTCCCTACCTCCAGGTGAAATAAGAAATTTCTTTATTCATGAAATTCTATCTAATTGAATAAAACCTCTTTCAATCCAATAAGAATCAAACATGCAATTAATTTATGCACAAATTAATCACAAGACTATTAAATTACATGAATAGATACAAATGCATGAATATTTCATTAATCAAAAGGCATTTCAATTCATATGTTTTAAGGTTTCACAAGATGAAGAGTATAAGAATCTACTCTTTCATAAAATTCGTAATAAGAACAAAAGATCTAGAGGATATAGAAAGAATAAACTCTAATTGATGTCTTGATATCTTCAATTGATGCTCTGGCAAGTTCTTTGTAATCTCTCTCTTAGGGCTTAGACAAATGATCTAAACTCCAAAATAAGAAAACAGAGCGCTATTTATAGTTTTTGAATAAACCCAGGTCAGCAAAGGCTGCAGTATGGCCGGGATCGGGGCAGGGATGAACATAAAACAACAAATTTTCGGCTCTAGAGCATTCTGATCTCTTCTCTCACTGTCTTCTCTAGCAAGGATGAAGGTGAGGCTGAAAACTCTTCTTCTCTGATGCCTATAGATCGCATCCCTAGCATCCTTCCTTGCTAATGCTAAAGGTAGGGATGAAAACATAAAATTTTCTTCTTGTACAAAATTGATCCAAACTTGTTTAATTTGTCTTAATTTCTCTCGGATCATTATAAAAACTTCCAAATATGCTCCTTAAGCCTTGAAATGAATTTTTCACAAATAAATGTCCTTTTTTTCAACAAATCTCAAAAATTACGTAATAAATATGTTCAAATTGCATCAAGATTAAGGGTCTATTGACACTTATCAATATAAGACAAGTCATCGGTTTGTTAAAGAAAATATTATCCATAGTGAGTTTGCAAAAGCATCTAAACCGAGGTTATATGATTGTAATTTTTCTCAATTTTTAAATTAAAAGAAACTATGTATTATATATATAAATGTAGGCATGGTTTGGTTCCAAATCGGAAACTGACGTAATTCTTGAATTAGAACTGAACCGTATCATCTAATTTTGGAACTAAGATGGAACCACCGGTTTCACTGATTCGTAGCCGGTTTCAGGCTAAGAACCCACGATTCCAAAGGAAAAAAAAAATTCTAGATGAATGCGGCATAAAGAAAGGAATGGAAAAGCAAAAGACAAGAAAGAAATCTCAAATGTTGCACATGCAGCCTAATTTATGGAAAAAGGACGAAAGAAAGAAAACCTTTAGTCGCCATTGTGGACCATGTTGGTCCAATTCCTTGGGGGGGGGGGGGGGGAAGGGGATGGTTGGATGCGCCTGGGCGGTGGGGAGACTAAAGGAAATGAGCTCTTTTTTCTTTTTGTTTTTTGTTTCTTTTTTTGGCCAAGAGACTAAGCTTATTTTTAGTAACAACATTTGCGCTCATGCAGCTGTTCATATGTCTCTTGCCAACCAGGGTATGCTTTATCTTTGCTTTCTTTGAATCTTCCCATCAAATTTTCCGTATGAAGTTTCTTCTTCCAGAAACAACATTTTATGTTTTGTTCTTGCTTTCTTAAGAACTCGATGGTAGCAACACCACAGCAATAGT
Organism: Combretum micranthum; assembly: GCA_024138025.1. Lineage (NCBI taxonomy): Eukaryota > Viridiplantae > Streptophyta > Magnoliopsida > Myrtales > Combretaceae > Combretum > Combretum micranthum. Next base: position 412,928 of record JAMXBD010001198.1, read on the forward strand.
ATCTAGAATTATTTTCGATCTTAATGGTTTCATTTGCTCCACTTGTTATTTTTTTGCTAATTTTTTTTTTGTCTCCAATGATCTTAGACTTGGAAAAAAAAAAAAAAAACAGAAAAATTTTCCTAGTTTGCCGGTTTGGAACTGGACCAGAAACCGATGGTTCTCTAGAAATCGGATTGGAACTGAACTTCTTGGTTCTGATTCTCTTTTTTTCGAAACCGGAACCGGTGGTTACGATTCGAGCTGGTTTCGAACTGTTGCCGATCTTTAAATATATATAATGTTTGTTTTAGCAAACTTTATATCATTGAAGAGGTTGAAATACTTACTTTATATAAAATAAAATCTAATGCATGTTTCAAGATATATTTCAAAATTTCTAAATGGTTATAAATTATTAATCAAATGTCATTTATCTTTGAAACATGAATTTTTGGACAATAGATTATAAACTTTCATATAGTACGATATTTCGTCGCATCCCTTATAGCTTTCGTTTCATGCATTAAGTTCTTTAACTTTGCAATTTTATGACCTGCAAATAAAAGTTACGGTCACGAAAAGCCCACGTTGCGAGCTATTGATTTGATTAGAAATTATGCAGTTTAAAAGTGCAATTTTTTCTGGCATGCTAGACTCTTTTGTGTTTTCTCTCTTTGTATTATTGAAAATTGACGCATGAAAATTACCAAAAAACTTAGAAGACAACAACATGTGTGGAATGCAATGAGAAATGGTGCAAAGTTATAGAGCAAGCGACAATCTCGAAAATAAAGGACTATTATTAGAAATCTCACCAAGTTGGGTCCGAACTGAGACACTATTCAGCTAGGCTATGGATTTGACCTGTCCGGATTCGACTCAACAAGGCGAGTCTTATTCACGAAGCAAACCCGTCAGATCCACTGGTCCAAGGCGAATCCGCTGGCGAGTTCATATGGGTCCATCGTCTAAATAATTAAAAAAATTGAAAAATTAATAAAAAGGGGACGGATTAGACCTATTCCGACCCACCCAAGGACCCAACGAGTCCATAGGTGGACCTACCCTATCCTTCTCTAGGGTGGTTCCAAGTCCCATTTTTTAGACCGAACCCAGGGGGTCAGGGCTAACCTGCTCGGAGGAGATGTCTAATTATTACTAGGTAAAGGGTAATAAAAATGATGAAAGAAAATGTTTATAGGAAAATAGAAGAATCTTGTAATATGCAAGTACTTTATATTTTTATTCTCCTAATCTTTTAAATCTCCTTGAGTTTTTTACATTTTCACTGTAATCTTATGATTTTGCAATCACATTATGAGGCGTATGAATTAGTAAATGAAAACATTGCAATATTTTTAGGAAAACTATCAAATTTAAATGGATAAATTACATCGAAAAGAAAATTTTAGGTTAAGTTCAAATAGGTTATAATATTTCAAATAGTTAAAAAAGAGATTAACTTTATATAAAATGATGTAAATAAGGGATTAACACTTTAAAGATTGAAAAATGATTAATGTAAAGTGGTGCAAATAAATGAAACATTTTGTGTTCATTAGACCTAGGGCTGCAATCGAATCGAATTAAGATGATATACTACTGAGTTCAAATTCGAATTTGATTCGAAATTTTAGAGTTTGAGTTCGATCAAGCTTAATATTTTAAGCTGGAGTTCGACACGAAATAAAATTATATAATCTTGAGTTTGACTTGATTAAGCTCATTTAGGCTCGATTTATTAAAAAATATATTTTAAATCCTAATTAAAATAATATTAATATCTGAACTCGATTAGAATTCGATTAACATTTATGTTCGATAAAGCTCGATTAGGCTCGTGAAGTAATTGAACCAAACATATAAAGTTCGAGTTTGATTGATAAACTATTCGAATAGTTCGAATTCGAGTTCGACACAACTATTTTCAAATCAAACTCAAATAAATATCAAGCCAAACTCAAGTAATTTGTGAACCGATTTGGTTCATTTGCACCCTTATTTAGGCTTGCTTAAAATATTAATCCATTATTTGTACCCTTTATACAATGTTAATGAAATATTTAGAATTTTGCTAAGCTAATTTAGGAAAGTGCGAATTACATAGTATAATAATAATAATAATTTTGAACCTTAGATTAAAATTGGCTTAGTAGTTAAACTTAGGTAATTTAGATAATTAATTTAAGTGAACTATCGTATATATATGGGGCATTGAAATAAATGAATTAGATTGAAATTAAAATTTCAGTCGTAACGAATCCTTTTTTTTATGACCAAATTTTAAAAACTTCACAAACAATTAAAAAATATTAATACAAAATAAATTAGGATTAAAAAAAAAGCTTTTGGATGAAAAATTTACAAGAAAATTAAAACAATGCAATTCGAAACACCGTTTTTTGTAAAATTATGATTTTATCCATAATCAGGATTTTACATGAATTAAAGTTAAAAATTTAGTTAAAATAAATAAATTAAACTTATTTGAACTATTTAAATTATTATTATCCCATAAGATTAACTAAAAACCCTAGACTAGTTAAAATTAGCTAAGAATTTTACACATATAAAGAGATAGATGCTTATATTGAGCCATGTGACACAATATGATAAAAGCATCACCTTACCTGTCTAAAAACCTAGCTTGACCCTTTATTTTCATCTGTCACCTCTCTCTCCATTTCATTATACACACATTTATCTTCTCTTCTAAGGAATTCTCAAGGTTCCCAAAGGAGGTATGTAAAACCTTAAACCCTAACTTTACTTTTAGTACTAATTAAGCTAGATTAATGTGATTTTAACACTAATTAGCTTCTAATATATATATATATATATATATTTTACATTAGGAAATATGAGAATGAAGAAATATTAGAAGAAGGAAGTCAAACAAGCTCATTCAATCTTATGCTAAGGTGAGACCTTAAATTTTAAGAGTGTTTTTAGGCGTTTTATGAGTACAAAGTGCAAAAATTGATTTAGGTACTTGGGTATATGTTTGGAGTAGCTAAATTTTTGGGTTTGGAAGATTTTGGGAGTGTTCATTTAGAGTTATAGTTGGAACAAGAAGATATAGTGCAAAATCAAGTGAGGTAAGTTACTAAACTAGTTAATAGCATTGGAATTTGATACTAGTTGGTATGAACTTGCTAAGATTGTTTATGAATGGCATGCTTATTGAGAATTTAGTGTTACGAGCTATTGGAAATTTAAGCTCTCTTAATAAAATTGATGTTGGGGTTGTCATATGTATGGATTCTTGAAGGATATATAGATATGGGATGGATGATGCTGTTAGTTGATAATTGGAAGTAGAAGATTGATGGAAATGATGTAATGTGTATATTTAGGCTTGTGGTGTGAAACTCCTAGGGATGGAAATGAATGCTTAAAATTTGAAAAATATGGTTCATGATGGAGTTTAAAACATATAGGTGATGAATTATAAAGATATGAATTAGAAGGATTGGCATCTAAGTAATTAGATAAGTAGAGATAGTCTTCCTTGACAAATTATTAAATTTAGGTATTTATAAGAAAAAATAACTCGAATGGGATAGTTTAAGATCCTAATTAACCTTGGTTTTGTATATTACAATATAATAAGATGTGGAAAAATCTCCTCTTTGGCATAGAGTTGAAAAATGGTCAAATGGACCATAGTTAACTTAATTAGTGGATTTAGAAGCTTTGTTTGAAATGAGTTAATCATTAGTTTTTTTGGATTATTTAAAATGGTAAATAGATGATTTGGTAACAATTCATGTTAAGAAGGAATTAAATGGGCCTATATAGAAAATTAGAAGACACAATAGCTTAATTAGGGCCTAAATTTGATTCAAATGGGCTTGAACTCAATTATTAGATCCAATAACCAATATTATTTTAATTGGACTTGATTTAAAAACTTATATTCCATAATGGGCTCAATTATTAAATCTCTAAAGTCCATTAACCTAAAAAGTGTAACACAAGGAAATTATTCCTTATTAGGCTTAATCTACGATCCCTAAAGGCCCAATATATCTAAATAAGAAATTTCAATGTCTTAATTCAATGGGCTTAGTTCAAATCAGTTAAGCCCAATACCCTAAGTAGATTCCATTGAAAACACTAATTAATGCCTTACATTATATAAAACCACACATTAATTGACTAATCAACATGACCTTGATCATTAGCTTATATACTTGATTCTTAAGCAAATTAATCTTTCTTGAATAGATATTTAATTGACCTATTGCCTATTATGTGTCATTATTGACTATCGACATGATATCAGGTAATTAGTCACTTACCTATTACTTGTTTAGGGTAGACATCCTAAATTAATTAAAACGTAGAGATAACTAATAATTGATTGTTGTTTATGATTGTGTCATTTCATTTAGTCTAAGGGATGACAACCATGTTAGGTAATGTCAGCACGATAGTTAGACGCTTAAGCTATCCTTGGTAGCTTGGTGGGTACTTGATAGAGGGAACGGTATCTAGAAAACATCAACCAGGATCAATGAGAAGTAATATAGTATGACTCATGATTATGGGTGCCAATTGAGCTGCACTATGTTATGGTTTGAGATAGATAAAAATGTATAACAGCCATAAACCTTAAATGAGGCTATTACTGTAATAATTTCTATATGTGATATGAATAATTGGGTTGCTTATATCAACTTTCTAGGTAGTTGCTACGATTCAGAACCCCTAAAAATTTATATAACATATTGCTGGAGTGTGAATGCCCCACTATTGTTTGCCACGCTTAAATTAAAAAGATATAAATTTGTTGGTGTGTACGTGTGATCATCTCGTGAGCTTGTGTTGCTATGTATTATGCTTTGACTCATTCCTTTTCTTTTTCAAATATTGATGATTACGATTTGATGCTTGTGTTTAACTTAGGTATTGGATAAGCCTAGTCAAGATTATTGATGAGTGGAGTAGGATCGTGGAATTCAGAATGAAAGATGTTGTTATATTTTCAAATGTGTATTTGTTCTGAGGCCTGATTTGAGCTCGTGGTTATATAGTCCCCTATTGATTACTTTGTATTGATAATAATCTATCTTTGGTATTTTTGTTAATTTTTTTTATGAAAATTTTCAAAACCTAATTAAATAATTTCATAATTTAAAATCAGTTAGTAAACGGTCATGATAAATAAATAGTTTATGGTAGTCTTAGTGTATAACGCCTCAGCATTATACATAGTGAAACTGAATGCGCCTGACCCTATTCGGGGTATGACAGTTGATTCCTTTTTAACATGTTGATTTTTTATTTGATCCCTTATGGTATAAATTTTCCAAAGTTAAATTAAATCTATAAAATGTAAAGATTAATTAAAATAAAAATGAATAAATTCATAAAAGTGATGATGTGGAAATTTTTTTTTGTAATTTAACTATTTATCATGTTAATTTTGAAGATTACATAAGATATATATGTATATATTTTTCAGTTGGGCTAGTTTGCATAAAAAAAAAAAAAGAAGAAGAAGATGATTTCCAACTATATAATTTTTTAGTTGAATAATAGTCTTCAGATAACTTGCAGCAAAGCTAATTAGGGGTGCCAAAAAACCAATGAAATAAATAAAAACTAAAACTAAAACTATAAAACCAATATGAAAATTATGGTTAACTGATTTATTGGTTTTGGTTTTGGAGTACAGTTTTATTTTTTTGGCTTTCAGTTTCGGTTTCGGTTTATAGCCACAAAAAACTTACGGTTAACGGTTAACTGTTTCAATATTTATAAATATTATATATATAATTCACATATACATATAATTATTTCTAAAAAATATATGCACATATAATTTACATAAGCTAATATTCTTTGAATTTGATTAAAGTATTATGTTCTATCCTATGTTTGATAAGAGTTAATGTGGTAATTGATTTGGTTTGATTTTATTGATAATGATATATATAAAGACTTGTTTTTCTCCTTTTTCTTAATTTGATTTTCCTTTTTTTTTTTAGCTCTTGTAATATATATATATATAATAAATATAAATAATTAAAAAAAAACTCTATGATAAAGGTTAAAAAATAAAGTTTGTTGAAACTATCAATTTGATTTATTAAAACCATTATGTTAAATAGTTAAAAACTAAAAACTGAAAAAGTGATTAACCGTTTATAATACACCTATTAAGGATCAGGATATTAAAAAACCGATCATTATAGTTAGAATTAAAAAATAGAACTACGAACCGGTTAATTGAACCATGAACACCACTAGCTAATAACTATAAGTTTGTAATTAAATGATATCCCATTTATAGGTTATAAAATTTGAGAATTCGGTCTTCTCAAAAATAGCATGGATATAGCAAAATATTTTTCTGTATATATGTATATTTGCAAATAATGACCACTTTAGAATTTTACATTGTCTAGCCAATTTCGAGACATTTAAAAATGTTATTTTTAATTTATTTTGTGTTTCAAAGTTTTCTAACAATAGAAAATCTATTAAAGAAAAAGTTATGTACGGTTAGAATTTCTAATAAGAAAATTATGAATTCTTATGAAGCAGTGGGTGATTCAGAAATGAAAATACAATAAAAAAAATACAAATAATAAAATTCAATTATAACAACTAAAGTGTTGATCAGTATCTTCCCACTCATGAAAACAATGATTTATTTTTATAATCATTATTTGCCAGCAGATAAAAAATTATTTAATTATTATTATTTTTTAGATTTGTTTATAACAGCTATTTTCGGTGTGAATACATAAAGATGGTCAAAAATGATATTTCTCTCGTAGTACAGTCGGGGAGGATTGCAGAGCTTAAAAAACAATATCACTTTCGAGCAAAATGTTTGTTAGGAGGTTGCGGGGTTTTCCTACTCTCAAGGAAATTATTTACGGTGAACGTTGAGTTATGTATTTAATTCATACGAGTCTATAACTAAGTAAATCTTAAATATCTATATATTTAGAAGAAGATTTTGAAAATAAGGAGATTAGTGTATTAAATGAGACTTGAAACACTGTACACCGCTGACCTTTAATGTACACAACTAGCCTTAAATTGGAAAAATTATTTTCGAGAGCAAGCATCAGGTAAAACCAGCTCCAGCGTATTGCCAACCTTCATTGTTGTCGAATACAACCGGCCTTGAGTGCCAGCGTATTTTGTTTACGTATCATCCCTTTATTTTCATAAAAATTCTCCTTGTTTGTCTTTTAGGGTATCATTTGACTATTCCTAAAACCTAGAGAGAGAATTCTAGAGAGAGGGGAGCTTGTTGTTGTTGAAATTCACCATTGTAGTGAAAATTTATGATCCACTAGTATTATCTAGTGAAGAAAAATTGTATAATCCCATTATTGTTGATGGTAGAAGAATTTTGTTTGTATAATCCCATTATTGTTGATGGTGGAAGATTTTTGTGCAGCGATCCCGTGGTTTTTCACCAATTAGGATTTTCTACGTTGAATCCTAGTGTCTCATTTAATTTATCTTTTTGTTTATTATATTTTGTCATCGCATTGGCAAGGGGAAGAATATCGGATTTTTCTTAACACATACAACGCGGTGAATCAAACTCGATACCTCAAACATGAGTACTAGAACCGGATGCTGCTAAACTAAAAATATATATACACACGTATATATATATATATATATTTCTCATCACTTAGATTTGATATTTTTATTGCATTATAGGAATAGCCTATGTTGTTTTAGCTATATGGTGTAAATCATACATGCTGTTACAAATTCATGTGGAAACATTTATATCTTCATCATTTACAAGTATTTTCAATTCTCTTCAAATGTATCTTGATCAATGATTAAATGAGGAAATAAAATAAAGTTTTGAAATAATGCAGTTGGTTTTATTTATGAAAATTAATTATTATTCTTCAATCATAATTATGCTCGACTGTTTTTGTTCATCAAAAATTAGATTTTATAGTCTTTTTTTTTTTTTTCCTCTTTTTACTTTTACTTTTGACCTTCAAGATAAGAAGAATGCTAATGAATTTTGCTTATTACTGCTTGTTACATGGTTGAAATTATATTTATTAAACAAAACGAGTAGAATAAACGATTTAAAGAGTAAGTGTAAATAAAATAAATGAGGATTGATAGGAAAAACGTATAAATACTAATCTCGAGACAGAATATATTCTTTCGTCTTTCTGCTTCCCTAATACCTGTAATGTGCATTATAGTTGGCTAAGAAAAGAGGAAAGGATAGGAATTAAGGAGAACACTAGTCTCCAATAGATATATCATGTGTACTTTAGTTAAAAATTTAAAAAAAAAAAAGGAAAAAGGAAACTATTTTATAGTTTTTATTATTATGCGGAATTTCTTGCATAGTTTAATCAATAAATTATGCTTTTCTATTTTTTCAATGCAGGTACAAAAAAATTATATAAAACTGTTTTACAAAAATCTGTATCTACTCTTCATAGGTAAATAATAGTATGAAATGAAGAATAATTACATCTTTTCAACGATTTATTTATTTAATTATTTACTACTTTTAACGCATATATGTAGTATGGGGGTGACGTCCACAAATATAATGGAAATATGGAATGGAAGGAAGGTTCATCACTAAGACAGATACCGTTTTTACCGTCACAAAACGACTGAACAAAAGTAGCACTTGAAAATATGCTACCGCCCTTCACAAGGTGCCTCTGACAATTTATTTCCCCAAAAGCAACATTTTTGTGTATTGATCTACTATTCACTCGCCTAAGATAGGGTCATAGAATCTTCAGCTTTACAACTCTGGTGGTCTTGGCTAAATTTTACATCAATATTCCACATCAATAATACAGCAAACACGAATCTATTTTGCACCATTCAACTCTTTGTGAGAGTATCAGCGTTTAGTTATACTCATTTTACAAGTGGTGTGATACCGTGTTTATCGTGATTGCCATTGCCTTCCAACCACTCTTCTAGTTTTGCTTCCCTATTGGCCTTGAAGTCTTCATACTCTTCAGATGCCAGTGACAAATGATGATTGGCTGCTTATGTCCGATTGGTTTTTCTTCTTTGTCATCATGTAATTCATCTTCAGTTCGACTTGATAAAGGAAGCTCATCAGATTCTACCTCCTGCAGACTTGAGGTAGAGCTGGTGGCTGCAAGTGGCAAGGATTCACTGGGATAAAACAGGGGCTTCTCTCCCTCTGGTGGATCTCTTAGATCAAGGTTAGGCCATTTAAGGTTGCTGGCCTTTTGTTTAGCAGACTTGAAGACATTCTTAAAATAATTACCCCTTCTTTCACCACCTTGTGGGTTGAATGATATGCCACGACTCCAACTTGATGGTCCAGAAAAGCTAGAACTCCCAACTCGAAAACCTGAAGTCGGGTTCTGAATTAATCCCTTTTTAGGTTCTTTTGTTGAAATTATGGCTAAAGATTCCTTGATGTCCCCAATCATATCATCAGCAATGGGTAAACCACAATGCTTCATTGACCTCACCATTGAAATGGAATCTTCCAAGTCCTCATTATGCAAAGTAATTCCGTGTAACTTCCCTGCAACTTTATTCCTGAGACTAACCACATTGGGCACTGCATTCTGTGTGTGCTGCTGAATGTAGAACAACCCTGCTGAAGGTTCATTTGCCACATACTTGATCATCTCTGCTAAGCATTCGGTTATCTCCACAAAACCATCAACAGTGGAGAACCCATGCATCTTCTAGAAGGTGGAGCAATTCATAACTGGTTGGCAGAAATAAAAAAAGGATTATAAAACAAATACCTCCTTAAATGGAGAAAATGCATGTTCCAAGAATACACAAAGATTGCTTAATTCTGCAGTTAGTAATCTAATTATACTCACAAATTAGTAACCAGTCCTTGTTAGAAAATAAAACATTGGTCAACAAATGTTTACATTATAATACATAAATATCCAAATTCCAAAGAACTTTTATATAGGGCAATTAACGAGGGACAAAAAGATCTGCGTGAGATAGCTGAAGCAAAATTCAGGTTACATGACATTTTGGCAGGAATTTGAGGCAACTGTCAGAGTACAACAAAAAGGATAGCAGCATTGGTCCATTTTTTATAAATAGAGTTGAGTTTTAGAGAGAGAAGTAACTGGACCTTGCTTGCACCTAATTAATCTAATAGCATTATTTAAGTTAGATATAGCTTTCGTAAGTGAGAGTGATTTTCTTTTTCCCATGAAATTATGACTACTTGCAACCCCTTAAAGATTAGATTATCAACGAAATTTTGAAGGATCAGGTAATTAGCACATATTGTTCAGTTCTTATGTGAATGGCATCACTATCATACAAGATATATCCAACACAAAAGCTAACTTATATGTAAACAGGGAAACCGAATAGAGGATCAGAATATAACGGCGAGCTATAATGAGGGCACAATTCACCTCCGAATATTCATACTGAAACAACTTATGACATTCATTGACAACAAAATTGTCCATCAAAGCCAATTCAGCAGTCAAGTTTTTTAATAAAGAATTTTTCTTTAATTTCTTGAAAGAAAGCCAACTCAAGAAGAAGTTAAAGTATGTTAAAAAGTGGACATGATTTAATAATGAGGGGGATACGAACACCCAATATACTAAAACAAAAGTGGGAAAAAAATACAACGCTGTTGAGTATGTATAAGACTCCATCTCCAAACCTTGCAACATTTTATGAGTCAACTGACTAGCTTGAGAAAGAAAAGGATGAGTTCTCTCTTACTTACATGAAACTGTGAAGCATCAATCTTTATTGTTAAAAGGTTCTCACTTTGAAATGTTTGAGACCAATATATTCCAGGAAATTGCTCATTAAAGCTCTGAAGTATGGGAAAAATAAAGAATCTTCAGATGCATATCTGCCAATACCATTCTGCACTAATATCTTAGTATCAGGAAAATGACATTTACGGCCAGGGACAAAAAACTTGTACAATCTCATACTTAACCATTTCAAAAGGGGGCAATTGCACTTTAATCTCCTTAGCTATTGCCATCCAATCTAGCAATGAAAAGTTATCACATCATAGTGCATTTATCTCCTGAATCACCACCAAAAGTACAGCTTTGGTAACTGTTTTGGGCGTCTTAGTGACAATTTAACGAGTATGGATTGTAGAACAACATCAACTCAAAAGTGTTAAAAAAATCCACAACACCCCACCCCCCAAATCATCCAAACCCCCCCCACCCACCCAGCCCCCGAAAAAAAAAAAAAATTAAGATTCTCATCATAGTAGGCTTGGTGCTCACTCGTTGCTAGCTCTACACTAGTATTTTCGCTTAGTAACATGATTCTAATAGCAATTGACACGGATGTTGCAACACCTCAAATGGATAGCTCAAGTCCATACAAACTCCACACTAGAACCCCAAACTTTGGATGCAAAGATCCAATTCCCATACGCTTAGTATTGAAAAACATAAAATCACAAAACACAATTAACGAAAACGGCCCCAAGCAAGCATTAAAGATTCCAAAATCAATAGAAAGTAGTATGCACATCCAAGATTAGTCAAATTTCCTCTACTTCATAAAAGGGCTAGGCTTTTCACAGCTACACAAACCATCTACAGGAAAGCCATCCATCAGTAGAAATGCCATACGGGCTACAAACAACAGCATCCAGGATAGGGAAACAACACGTTCATACATATCTATACGTCGATCCAAATCTATCGAGAATTTTCTATAAGCAAACAACACAAGAGAATATCGAATTTCACTGCTCCTGTCACCATTAAAAGGAGAAATTCTATTGAAAAGGAGAGGCGACAAAAAAAAAAAAAAAGAAAGAAACGATACAAGGTACGATTTTTTCTAACTCTTGTGATTGGGAATGCGTGTATATATATATGAAATGAATTGCAGTGTTTCAGCTGATTGGATAAAGAAAAAGGAATAGAAGGTGACGGGGGAGGATTAAAGATCAAATTACCTGATTGATTGATTAGGGCTTCACGAAATCAATGATGTGCGAGAGATAGAGAGAGAGAGAGAGATAAGAATGGGGAGTTAGAGCAGAGCAGAAGCAATGAATTTTATCCTGCAGCAATCGGTACTTCTCGGAGCTTTCCTTTTTGTTTTTGTCTGGAGTAGGTGTTGAAACTGAAATTTAATAACAATCCATTTCGCCCATTACTTTTTAGATTGCAAATATACCATTATCTTTTCTTTATATACATTTGAACCATCATTTTACTTAGATTTAGGTGTTCAGGCCCAAGTCTTTTTCCTTTTTTTTTTTTTTTTTTTTTCCATAAGGCATAAATAAAAAAAAAATAAAATCAAATGCATTTAATAGCTTTTTTTGGTCTTTACATTTAATAGATTCGATCCAATGAAAACTATGAATTTTTGAAAACATATTGGAAGTAAGATTGTAAAAAAGCTAAGTATTTAAAAGTTTAAGTTCGGTTTATTTAAAAATTATTGAGCTCAAAATCGAGACGACCTTATTATTAAGTTTAGAATTTCAGCTCAAGTTTGATTTATTTAGGTAAATGGCTTTTTTTTCTTTGGCTCACACTCATGTTTGACTTATTTAAACAAATAAACTTGTTTAGTGTAGCTCATGAGTCATGAGCTTTAAAGAATTAATAAAAATCTAAGGTTCATTTGTTTTAAGGATAATATCTTGTATTTAGAAAAGTATTTTAAGTAAAAATATTTTCTTGAAAAATAATATGTTTTCATATGTTTGGTTATATTTACATAATATATGAAAAAAATTTCTGGTATTTGACTTACTAATATTATGTAATATGTTGTCATATGTAAATAATTTATTATTAGAAGTTACTATATAAGTGCATTATGCCAAATAATTTTATTTAAAGTAAATGTATAAAATATATACTATTATACAATATTTATTAGCACACCATCAATTGATATCTATAATTTTTAATGATTTTTTTTCTTTTTCTTTTTCTTTTTTTCCATTAAATTATTTTCATATTTAAAATATAATTTATTGATTAATTACGATAAAAATCAAATAAATATCACATTATTAGAGTTAGAATACTTGCAAAGACTAATATAGAAAATACTTTCTGTTTTGAAAAAAGTAAGTCGTTTTCCTTAAAAAGAATATAATGTGCTCGGTGTCACACCTTAAAAGGTACCTAATTATGGCGGTCCATCTCCTACGAATATTAAGACTTAAGAATGACTACCTTAGTCATGCGAAAGTCTCGATATTATATGTAAGGTGTACAACACAACAATAGGAGACACGATGGATGTGTACTTAGTATAAAGCATGCAAGAATCTATATAAACATTTACCACAAAATATAAAGACATAATTTTTTTTTACATCAACTTAGAGGCATTCCTCCACTAAATTCTCCAAGGATCGAAATACAACTTAGTCTTACATATAATTAAATAACTATCACCAAAAGATTTTAAAGGAATTCCGATTTAAGATCCATGATTGGATTTTCCCCAAAAGCTTCCCAAAAGAAATCTTACTCAAATGTAAGGAGACCTCAAATAAAGTAGCAAGTGATCCAGTGAAAGCAAAAATCTATAGGGATGTAAGCTTACTAGCTTAGTGAGTATATTTCTGGATTAGCATACTCAAAGAAAAATATCAAATAAGTTATAATTTAAACAAGCATATGATATGCATCAAAACATATGAGCAAGCAAGACATATGGTTTTTTAGGAACCATATGTTAAATGAATTTACGCCATTCATTCAGGTTAGGTATACTTGTTAATTATGGCTATCACTTTTGAAATAGATTTTGTAGATTTTTCTAGCTACTACTCACCATAAAAAATATATAGGTCTTACCGGCTACTGCTTACTACTTTGTAGATCTTACCGGCTACTACTCACCACATGTAGATACTATCTGTTATGCTAACCACCACTATTATGTACTTGTCCCACCAAATATATAATAACGAATGATATGAGACTCATTACATGATATACACGAATCAATTTACTAAGCTCTTGGCATGTAAATAAAATATCTTAAAGGTGATCATACAATTTGTAGATGCTTCAACATGGTTGTAATATATAAGTAAATAATACATAAAGAAGGATAAAAGTATCTATTGATATAAATTATAAGGTTAAAATTGTCAACAAAGTCTAATTTTAGTGATATTTTGATCACATGACAGAGACATGACGAAGATGAAAAGTCATAAATCCTTGCATATTCTTTTTTGGTTTCTTCTTCAAAACAAAACTATAACCTAGATTCTTATCCTCTGAGAGCTTATAACTGCCAAAGGATTCAAAAGTCCAGATCAGGTAACTAAATCACTATTTTTGTTTTAAGATCTTATGGATTATCAGATTTTTAGGGTTTGTTTGTTGAATTTATGATAGAATTGGAGAACATACATATCGAGTTTGAGATCTGGTTCCATTGGTCAAAGGAGATCTTAGAATATCAGATTCAGGTAATCAAAATCATATCTTTCTTTTAGAATCTTTCAATATATGAATTATCTTAGGATTTTCTTTTGTTTTGAAGGGAAGATTTGGAGAAAACCCTAGATTTTGTAGAGATTTAGGGATTTGTTGTTTAAGGAAGATTTCTGATCAAAATTGGTAAATATTATATGTTGTTAATCTTTATAGTTTGATAAAGTAGTTTTTAGATGAATTTTGGTTTATTAATTCTAAATGGAATTCTAAGGTTGGAGAAGTGGTTGAGGAGATTTGTTGAATTGAAGGATTTTGGTGTTGTGATTAAGGAAAAAGGTATAGATTTGATACTTATGTTGAGATTTGAGTTTTAGATGTAAATGGAAATAGGTTTATCTAATGAGATGTATTTTTTTTTAATTGGATCATTCATGTTATCAGGTTTTGTTGAATTAAGAGTTGTGTTATAAAAGTAGATTTTGGTGATTTAGAGTACTGTTCCTAGAATTTGATACAGGTATGACCTTACCTTATTTGTTCTACGTGCTTGTAGGTTTTAGATCTGCTTGTTGAATGTGTGTAGGGTTAGAATATCAAATCAATCTAATTTTATATGACATATTTAATTGTTTTGCTGTTTTTGATTGGTTGGGGTTAGTAAAAACCACACAGAGTGTGATACTAATGTTGGCAACCTGATGATCTATGTGTGAGGTTGTCCCAAGTGGACTCGTGCATAGAAATGATTCTAGTAGATTAGGTTTTGGCAATATGGCCGCGGGTGGGTGGATCGCATCCAATACCAATATATGTATAATTACCTATTTATATATTGATTGTTTTTCATGAGTCATGAGATACTCTAGGTTTGGAATTAGAGTACTATAGTTCTAAACTGTGTTACTTGTCGGCTAATATAAGATAAGAAATGGTGTTTGTTGCATTAAATATAGTTGCATCTGATTATACATATTATGTGTGCATATGTATTTGTATGTGGTTTCGCATACTGTGTGTTTGCACTCACTCTTTTATCATTTTCAAGAGCAGATGAGGATCCAGTGATGTTTGACTTATCAGGTTATGATATTTATGTAGATGATGGAGATGATGCTAGTGGTTTGGACTATTCTACTGATTCCTAGAATTTTGTGGTTCCTAAAGCTAGACTTAGATGATTGTAGAAAGATTTGCAAACTTTCTGTTATAAACTTAGATTTTTTTTTAAGTTTTATTTAATGATTTGGAACTATTAGTTATAATAACTTTGGTTTTTGTCATTAAGATATTTATCTTAAAAGATATTTTTTTTTTGTGAGATAACTAAAATAGGTACCCTTTATGAGAAATTAGAGTTTATTATAATTGTTAATACTCGTGGATTAGATTGATAGCCTTGGCGTGTTCTTATAAAGAGAAGGACACGTGGCGGGTTGTAATATCCTTAAATTAGGGCGCTACAATGGTAAATCATTCATTTGATTATTGACAATTCAAGACTTGATATGCTTAGTATAAATTCATCAAACGTTGTAAATCACATGCACTTCCTATTTTTATCATTTCTTATTTCTAGTACCGCTAAACTACAAGCACAATCATGAGTATGAAAAATTGAGGAAGTCAACTCACTTGGCCATGTCTTAAAATGGCACCTCTAATCGAAATAATCCTTCGAATAGAAAGTATCATCTTTTGTGTCACATAAATAAGAGAAATACTCAAAATGAGTATTCTATAGAAATTCTACTTGAATTTTCTAATTCTAACTTCTAATTTATGGTAAAATTTGGATTGCAAAAATTCCAAATTAAAACGATCATAACCTGTTCATTTTAACTGGGAATTTCACATATAAATAGTCGTTTTCTACCTACTTGAAAAGATCTATCTATTTCTAAGGTTACTTTTAACATTTAAGGTCATTTGATTCTTAGAAAAAGGCATCATGGATTCAGATCTTAGGTTCCAGCCCTTATATTTTTACAACCTTTGAAGTTCTACACTATTTGAACACTTTAAAGTAAACACAAAATATTTATTCATTTGAAAATCATTTGATACTTATATTAGCTCACATAATATGCATGATTTTAGTAATGTTGTCTCAAGAGTGATTTTTCATAAAACAATTTAATTTAGAAGTTTGTAAAGTTAACTTTAGGAGAAAAATCTTTTGTCTTATAAGAAGGGAATTACAATTTTTAGTTTGTAGTGATGGAATTATATAACCACTAAGATCATTATTTTTACATTTTTTTATTCTCATAAAATAAATTTCATATTTTATAAACTTAGTTTGCACTATGTGAAGTACAAAGTTTTGTTTTAAGTTAGATTTTCCTAAATTAGCTTATAAAAAATTGGCTTGTTCTTGGTTCTTAGTAAAACATTAATATCTCTAATAATATTTTAAGAAGATTTTGCATGGCAAAGAATTATCAACATTTACTCTAAAAGTGTGTTTAACTAACCATTCCTATCCTTAAGGAAAATTCTCTTAAATGTTGCAAATTTATTTTTAAGAGTCTTTAGTCTCATTTTATAAAATAGGACATAATTTCTATTTTTATTTTGAAAATTTTTACTAAGGCAACAACATTACTTGATGATCATGCATGCAAGTGAAATTATTTTTTAGGCTAAGAATTAATTTATAACTCATGCAGCAAATAGCAAGAATAGAAAATTAAAGAGCTAAATAAGGATAAGAATATGGAAGTTTAGCTTATTATCAAGACTTCCCGGGATCGAATAAATTCCAGTTGCCTTTAAAAGAAAAAGATAAGAAACGAAAAAGAAGGAAAAGAAAAAGAAGAAAGAAAAATCATGGAAGTCCTAGATTTAATTCAAGTCTTCTCAAGACTTGTAGTACATCTAGTCTCATAAATCAAGCTAGAAATAATTATGGGAGTCTTAGACTCTATCAATACTTCCCGAGACTTGAACATTTCTAGTCTAAAAACTATAACAAATAAGAGAAAGAAAGAAGAGAAAAAGAAAGAAAATTAGAGTCTCAGATTATGTAAAAGGTTATCGGGACTTAGATTATAGACAAGTCCCAAAACATGTTTTGACTTAATTGAGGATAAGTCTAAGGCTGGAATGACTAGTCTTATTTGTTGTAAGCAATAGATAAGAAACAAAATAAGAGCATAATAAGAGGTTAAATTAGTGAGTTTTAGGCTCTAGAAATATAGATACATATGTATACATAATAATGCATAGAAGTTATGTTAGGAGCATAAACATAACAAGAATCATAAATGAATATGATGTTGAATAAGACATGAACAAATTATTGTTTCCATGATTTCATCCCTAGCATAATTCTCATGGGGTTTTAGAAATCACAACATACAAAGAGTTCATGTTATATTAACATGAAGAAAAGAGAGGGTTTAGTGTTTACCTAAACTTGAAGATGGAATGTGGAAGATGAATGAAAGAAAAATTTTGTGAAAACACAATGGATATGGGATGGGGGGCTCACGGTTCGGGCAATGGGAGAAGAGAGAAATTTATGGAAAAATTTTGGTAGAGTTTCGTTATGTGTAGAAGAAAGTGTGTAAAGAATGAAGGAGCAAGAGGGTATTAACAGAGTTTTGGAGTAGAAATTTGTGTGAATTAAATTTATTGAAAATGAAATAAAACTAGATATAGAGAGGAGAGAGGCGTGCCAATTCTAACTTGGAGAGGAGAAAGGAATTGATTATATTCGTATTTTTGTAATAAGAAATAAGTAATGTGTAAGATAAGTTATATATAAACTAGTATTAGAAATGAAAATGTAAGAGTATGTATAGTAAGAGTGTAAGAATAGATAGTAAGAAAAAAGTAGAGATAGAGAACTAGTAATGAATAGTAGTAAATAGTAACTTGAATAATAAACAAGATAAGTAAAATACCAGTAATAAAAAAGAGAGGCGAAAAAGGGCTATATTTGATATTTTTAGAAGCCGAAAAAGTTCTATAACTAATATTTTATAATTCCTTATCTTATTATAAGTCTAGATATATTGTCAGAATATTTTCACCATTTTGTATATCAGGACCCTGTTTTTAGAAATTAATCATGTTCGGGTTCGAAACAAGTGAATTTTGGGCAAATATGATCTTTTTAGGTTATATGACATTATTTGAACTATATGCTACAATTTACTCATTTTTATTGTTTTAGAGTTTCAAGCGTGGGATTGTCGAATCTAGATACTCTAATTCTTAGGGTAAACCTAAGTTGACTTTAGGGTTTTCAGTTTGACTTTTGGTTCTAAAGTTTACTTAATATTATCGTAAAATTTAGGGGTTTACATCAGACAAATGTTTTCTATTTAAAGTACTCTTTTCTACATAACAAACAAAGAAAAATAAGGAAAATTGTTTTTTGAAAAACATTTGTCTTGAAATAAATGGGGCATGAAACTAAATATGCAAAATAAATGTGTGACTGAATAATGAATAAATATCTAGTTATGTATACATATATAATATTTAGAAAATAAATTTTGTTTATTAAGCTTACTTGCGAGCTTATATGAGCCTACTTATAAGAGCAAGCTTATAAGGCTAAGTTGAAGCACAACTTAGCTCGTTTACATTAACGAGTAACTTAATTCATTTGTAGTCCTAATTAAGAGGTTTAGATGTTTAATTGCAAAGGCAAGGGGAGTAATGGTCACAAATGAATTGTCTAGAACTCTAATGAGTTTGGCCTAATCAGTTGCTATTTAAGGTGGAACTCTGCTAAGAAGCCTTGTAAATCGAGTTTTCCATATTCCATAGTGTAGGTAAATGTAATAATCATGACAATAGATTAAATCAAATTGTAATTTTTATATTAGGTTGATCTTGGTTGTGCAATTGTGAAGGCTTTGTGTATTTAGTGAAGTTAAAGTCCGTAGATATTTTCTCCTTACTTTGTCTTTCTAAATATGTTGTGTGCTTATGAGTTGGTTAAACTTAGCCTTCTTGTTATGTTTTAGGAGGGCATCTTTAAACATAACTTCCATAGTAAATAGTGTAGAGAGCAATATTTAAGTTGTTATTAAAGAGGACGGTCATGCAGAACAGCCTCAATATTAGACAAATGGTTTCCGATTAAACAATGTGGAGTTATGAATCATCAAGATGAAGGAAAGGATTGAAAAGACCCAGACCAACATTGTAAAGTTAGAGGAAAATCTCCTTGGAAACTTGGACCGGGCTAAAACCAATCCTTCGGTGGCTTGTAGGTAGAAGAGGATGCCTTGAAACCTAAGATAAGTGACTTAAGGCTAAAACTGATAATATAGAAGTTAGGAGAGACAATATAGAAAAGAATTATTGTAAGTTCTCAATTTTGAACATTTTCTCAAAGTAGATGAGAAGTTTTAATCTTAATGCAGGCTTCTTATATATCATTTAGTTAATCTATTTTTGTCACATCATGTGCGCATAATGGTAACTAAACCTCACTCTGTTACTATTATTATTACACAAATGGAAGATGTTCTGTTTCAATCTTATAACTTTGTACTAGCATTCTTTTTCCATAAAAAGCTAACAACAGTTATATTTGTGTCACCAACCTAATTTCCTAAACTCGACCCAATTCACTCTAACCCTAAGTTATTGTCCCTCTCTCATTCCACCTCTCACTCTCTAGGGTTTGGTTAATACTTTCTTCTCTATCTTTCTTTGTTGTTTCTTATTGTTGATTACGAATGACGCTTTTTTTTTTTTGTGTGTCTATATGTTTATTTGTGTTTTACAAGTTGATAATAGCTTATTACACACTGACCAAACTCTAGATTCTATCTTCTTCAACAAGGGTAAAGGCTACCCATTTCTTCTTCTTTCTTTCCTATTCATATCTTGTTTTCTGTATAGATCTTTAGATTGTCACTCAGATTTGTTACATTAATTAATAGTTGCAACTAATTTTGTAACTATGAACCACTATTTGTTACTACTAGCTAAACTATTACATGTATGAATCTACTAGTGAACAACATAGTCCTTAAGCCATGTTAGATATTGATAAGTTTTTTACACTCTATTTATATCATGGAAATTCATGTTTAATTTGATTCATTATTATGTAATTTCTCATAAAATTGTGCAATTATTGTCTATTTGTTTTTTTTAGCTCCTAAGATCATAAAAGGAAGATACAAAGTGATTTAAGCAAGAATAGAAGCAAAACAATAAAGATTTTTGAAGATAGGTTCAACTACGCTTCTAAGGAATGAATTGAGGGAAAATTTTCAAGGCAAAACTTTAGACCAGGCCTCAAGTCACGCTGACTATCCTTGACCGTGATTCAAGTTGAGACAAGTCACTCCTTAGATCCAGTTTTACACAACGCCTACTAATAAGAGCATATTAGTCGTATCAAATAATAAATAATAAAACCCAATAGAAACCCTATGGTAAGCTCTAAGGTAGTGTAAACCCCTAGATTTTTTTATGATTCTTAAGTTCAAACCTAGAATTGGAAGTCAACCGGAAACCCTAATCAATAAAAGCCTATGCCAAAACCCTAGAGTTTAGATCCGAGAATCCCGTGCTCTCAAACCCTAGACAACAGAATTGTCACGCCCCGAAGGGTACCCTGAACGTGGCAGTCCCCCATACATAATATTGAAGCCTAGGAATGACCACCTCAGTCATGCGAAGGCTTCCATACTATATACAAGGCGTCTAACACATGGAGGAGACACATCGGAGTGATGCATTTTATATTGATACAGCTTGAGTAACAATGTAAAGAAAATATAGTTCACTATACTTCAATTATAATTCAACAAAAGATTTCATTACATAAAACTATTACAAAGTAATTCACAAAACCTAGCTAATATCTTCAAGTATTCATACTTCCTGCCGAAATTCCGAAGTCATTCTCGGCTCCAACCATCTCGGTCCCCACGTAGCATTCTTGAGTTAACCTGTTTAATCAAACATCTATTGGGGTATAAGCTACACTAGCTTAGTGAGAGTTCCCTTAATTTCAAACCATAACAAGCAAGTTATAAATCATCCATATGCTATGCATGAACAAACACATGAGTAGACAATTATGTATGGGTATCCAAAACCCATACATAGAGCGGATTTACGCCCTATGTATCAAGGGTTAGGGATGGTATTGAAACTCTACACGACCGCTACTAGTCCCCGAAGCCCCTCAGGCTCATAGCACTCGACTCGGCTAGGCTCATACATGGAATGCATCCCGGTACGCCTTAGTTCCCTATGAATGAGCTCTGATACCGAGTCTCATTATCCAAATGTGTCCTCGGACCATACTGATCGACCTGTGTAGGAGTAGCACGCTACCAAATGCAACATGTCCGATGTGATGCATGACCAATTTGTTTTTTCTTAGGTCAAATTATTCATACATTCTTTAGAGTGACTAACCAATATCATACACATAAACAAAAATAATATGAACAATGCAGTTATCCAATCGAATCATGGTTTCAATATGCTTTAGTATTCTTTGGCATACATACATCAAAGTCTCATCATCTATCCCATCCCTATTCATGTCGGTTTTTATCTTGTTCTTATACTTCTAAGGCAACTAGCTACAAGCACAAATAAGGTAACAAAATAAGAGGAAAACTCATTCGGCCATTGGATCACCGGTCTCTTAGTAAAAGTAATCCGGTGGTAGGGAATCATCGATTTCGGGCTCACCTAAAAAGGAAGAAGTACCCAAATGAGTATTTCAACTCAAAACTAATCTATTCTATCTCATACAAACTATCAAATTCGTAATTGTCGTCCTACACGGGAATTTCAACTTAAAACGGCCATAACTTGAGCGTTTTAACTCGAAATTTAGCAAATTATATACCGATTTCTATCTACTTCGAAAGATCCATCTAATTATAATATCATATTTAAGTTTTGAAAACTTTGAAGCTTCGAACAGATCTGATCAGATCAGATCAGTAGCGAAAACCAAACGGAAAAATTGATTTTGTGAAAGTTCATGAAGTTTCTACTATCTAAAGCAAGTATACATGCAATATGAACAAGTTACTATCATAAATGATATGTCATGAGACATATATGTACATGTTCTTGATGATATTTAATAAAAGAAATTTTTTGAAAACTTTTTCTTTGTAAGACTTTATGAAAAATCAACTTAGAAAGGCTAGTCTTGTATTCTTGATAATTTCCACTTGTTTTTAGAAAAATTCCTTTGATAAAATTTATTTATTCTTGTTAAAATTAAGTCCTCATTATTTATATTCCTTAAGGAATTTTGTTTCAATAAAAATTTCCATTTTACACTTTGTAAACATGTTTTTAAATATGGTTCATCCCAAAATCCGAATTTTGTAAAAATTGTTTTTGTGGTAATTCCTTTAAGAAAAGTCATTTGATACTTAGAAAATTAAGGTTCAACCATACCTAGCCACTAAGGACTTCATTTCTTTAATAAAACTTTCATTTTGAGTTTGAAAAATATAGGTTTTCATGACATTACTTCATTATTACGAATTTTTTAAAATGACAAACAACTCAAATTTTCCTACTTTATTTCTACTCCTTGTTCTACATGTTTTTCTTAGCAAATCCCATCTTAACTTATAAAAATCATTACTTGATAATATCTATGACCTATACTCTTCATTTTTCATATAAAACACGAGTTTTGGAGTTGATAAAAGGGTTTTTAAGGCATGGTCTTGAAACCATATGAATTTCACAAGTTAGGATAAAACTCAAATTTTATATTTTGTAATCTCTTCCTATTTTGAGAGTCTCAATTAGTAGATTTACCATTTACTTATAAAAAAAACATCTCCTATTGATACCTATTCCATAAGCCTTTCATTTTTTAAACAAATTATTCATTTTGGTATTGAAAAATGGGTTTTCAAAATTGGTCTTGGTTGAGATCCAAATTTACAAAATTTATTTTTGGACATATCTTTTGATAAAATCCATCTAAACTCATGAAAAATCATCCTTTACATATCCTATCTTAAGAGCCTTCCATTTCTTGAATAAAAACTTCATTTTTGAGTTGGAAAACATGTTTTTAAGTTAAGCCTTTGTCTACATCCGAAAATGGAATTTTGTTTTGAAAAATAATCTTTGAAAATCACCTTTGAACCATATAAAATGAAGTCTTGATGATATATACCCATTAAGCCTTCATTTTTAAAAATGGGTCTTGCCTAGATACGAATTTCACCATTTTTGTTTAAGTTCAAAACCAAGATCTATACTTTCTACGAGCATAAATATAAAAGAAATCCATGGTAGTAAACTATAGACTCATAGATCTAAACTTTACTCATCAAGATCATTCATTCATGATATCTATTCCCTAAGCCCTTCATTTTAAATGAAAAATACACATTTTGAAGTTGAAAAATGGCTTTTCTAAATATGGTTCCCTTTTTATCCGAAATTTCAAAAATGATTTTTGTTAAAAATAAAATAGATCTTGAGCTTTCTAATACTTTCCTGCTACCATCAAGCTATTACAAGTTATTTATGAGCATAAAACAAAAGTCTAATGCGTGTATGAACTTAAAACACTAGACCTAGTTTATTATACTAGTTACAAATGCATGAACACTATGATGGTTATGTGAATGATGAATAGATACACAGATCATTAACAACAACAATATAACATGAAAATAAAACAAGATAATAGCAAAATAACTCAAATAACAAGATCTATAACATTGTGATGGTAAGGATCTCATGTTCAAGTGTTTCCACATCCCTATCTTGAAGTTCATGGGGATTTTGTGTGGAATCACACATGAATGAACTTGCCATTACATGTTTTAAGGTAATAAAGCATAGATCTATGACCTTCTGGATGTTTGGAAGAAGAAACTTGACGAAAAATATGTGAGTGTGTGTGTGTATGTGGGTTACAATTTGGCAAAGGAAGAGGAAGAGAGAGAGAAAAATTTTGCAAGAGTTTTGCTTTGTGAAAAGTGAAAAAGTGAGAGGAAGTTGGTATAAAGGAGTATATATAGACTTGTGGATTAGGGTTTGTGTAATAAAAGAGAAGAAAATAAAACAAATTTTAGAGAGGAAGAGGGAGGGAAGTTGCGCCGGTTTGGAGTAGGGAAGAGAGAAGGAGTTGTTTGAGTTATGTTGTGTAAGATTCAAAAATTAATTAAGTAATTTAAGTAATAAAATTATATTGGAAAAGTAAATTGTAAGCAAAATGATGTAATTGTAAGAGCAGGGTGTAAAGATGTAAGAAATAGGTTATGGCTAGTTGTACTTGTGAATAGTGTAGAAGAAATCAAAAGTAGATTTGACATTTAAAGTACCGGTAGTAATGAAAATACGATAAAAAAGCTTATAATTGTAACTTTTATAACCCAAAAAATTATATAACTGATATATTTGGAAATTTTATGAAATTACGAGTCTAATGGTACTAATATCATCTATTTATATTTCCAGCCCCAGGATACGCTTTTCGAAGTCTGTATCCGATAGGGTTCGAAATAGATCAAAAATTCACTAATCTTATCTTTTAAAGCATCCTAGTATTAATACGGACCAAATTACACCCTTTGCCCACATTCTGACTCCTTGGTTTAGGAATACGGGATTGTCGGATCTAAACTACTAGGGTTTCTTGGGAATTTGTTGACTTAGGTTTTCCTGGTTAACTTTCTGATTTGGGGTTTGAACTGGATATTACCCTAAAAATTAAGGGTCTACATGAACTACTATATTCCACTTAGGGTTTTCGGGTGATTTTTCGGTTTAGATCTTTGCCAATTTGGAAACTGATGTTTTATGTTTAAACAACACATTTGGTTTGGAGAATTTATTTTAAATTTTTATTTTGTAAGTATTTAATATCTCTCAACGTTTTCAGAATTCTTGAATTGAGTTTTATTTTCAAAAGTTTATCGTTATTTATTTTTTAATAATTTGTTTTGGGTTCTATATTACCCGATTTTACAAGTCAGAGTTAAGTATAGAATTTGTCATACGTAGTGGTTTTGAATTTGAAGATTGTTGAGTTCTTATTTTATTTTGAAGGAATCTCATTTTCTCAAGATTAAGCAATTTATGGATTTATTTCGTGATTTAGGACTAGTTGAAGTGCGGTTTTAATTTAGAGTCATTTTTAGAGTTTTTTTTTATGTTTATTTTGGAATTATTTACTGGAATTTTCCAGAGCTTACAGGAATCAAGTTAATGGCTTATAATAGTTCGTAACAATATATGGAAGTATAAAAATATAAGATTCGCCAATTTCTAGAGTCTTTCAGATCCGAGCGAGATCAATTTTTGAAAACCGTGACAGGGAACACCTGACAGTAAAAATATTCCGTTTATACCATTAGACTCGTAATAATATAAGAAATCCAAAAATATCAGTTTTGTAATTTTTCGGTAACTAAAAATTATAGATCTCGTAATTATATGCACATTTTCTTTATTATCGGTAACTTATTAGTCTTATTTATTATTCATTGTAGTTCTCTACTATTTATTACTATTCACCCACCTTTACTTTTTCTTACTACCTATACACCTATTTTTTTACTTTTTACTTTTCCAATACACCTTATATCAAATCATATTTTACATATTAATTATTTTCTTACAAAAATACAAACAAAATCAACTCACTCACTCTCTACCTTCCCTCCAAATAGGCACCATTTCTCCCTCCTCTCTCTCTATTTATTTTTCTTTTCAATTTATTTTATTACATCTAATTTTCACTCTAAAATTCTATAAATACCCCATCTCCCTCCACTTCATTCACACCTTCGTTTCATATAACAAAATTCTCTCAAAATCACTCCACAAATCCTCTCTCCAAAATTTCTCTATACCAAAACTCTCTTTCACAAATTCTTCACAAAATCTTCACAAAATCCTTTTCTATACAAAAAACTATCTACCACATACTACCAACCACATAATACTCCAATTCATCTACCATCTTCACATCACATAAACACTTTAGGTAAACTTCTTCCAACCATTTAGTTTACCCATGTCATGTAACTTAGCATGACAATGGTGTTGTTTTGAAACTCATATGAGTAGTAAAAGTAATAACATGTTTATGTTTCGTTCTTGCACATGCCCAGAATTCTGATTTTATTATTTTGTTATTATGACCATATATGTTGTTCTTATTGTTAATATTATTATTATGCTTCTAATCTAACTCTATATCTTATTAGGTGTATATATATATCTATATATTCCTTAGAGCTTAAATGCTCACTGACTTTTACTAACTTGCTTCTATTACTATTATTGCTCTTATTATTACTTTTCTTTTTCTTTCTTTCTTTTTTCTTTTTGGGACTAAGTCTCGGGATGCCTTGATGAAGCTAAGGCTCCTAATACTTGATCGGGTTACCTTGATGAAGCTGAGGCTCCAAATGATTGACCGGGATACCTTGATGAAGCTAAGGTTCCCAATACTTGATATATTATCTTGCTTATTATTAATTTGCTTTTTATATATTTTCATCATTTTTCATATTTTATGCTCATATACATGCATCATTATAATGATATTGTCTCAACAAAAATTTAAAGTGGACTTTTCCTTAATAAAGGAAAATGAAATTAAACTCTTTCCATATATAACTTTATGTTTAAATCAAGATTTGTTAGCAAACCAATAGAAAAATTATTTTACAACTTCTTTTCAAACTTACCAAAATTTTTCTTAAATAACAATGAAGATGATTTCATAAAGGAAATTAACAAATAAAATGAACATTTTCCTTGATAGTAAACCACATAAAGTTTATCGAGACCTAGCACAAATGTTTTCTTGGTAAACAAATTTTCATAAAAAGTTTACCTGTAGAATTCAAACTAGCTCCATAATAACAATAAAAAACAAAACTAGTTTTCAAAGTTAAGATAAAATCAACCTTATAATTTATAAGCCACATAGAAAAATAAGGGATTTCCAAATATATAAATGATAAACTCATTTTCAAAAGAAATAAAAGAAATACAAGTATGATGATTTCAAAAACAATGAATTTTATCAACATTTTAAAAAGAATAATTTCTTTCCAAGTAAAATTGGTAAAAAACTTAAAGAACCAAGTTTTGGGAATAAAATTAATTTTTGAAGAAGTTAGAAGATGAGAATATAAGGATAAGAAGACTTGTTTAACAATACCATTTTTTCTTTAAAAAGGAAATATACACAACTGGAAATCATTATAGGCTATCAACAACTTAATGAAATTCTTGGAAACTTTATTTATATCACTAGAAGCAAAATTTGTAAAAAAACAAAGTAAAGGAAAATTTTATTTTTTTTAGAAAAGAAATTAAAAAACAAATTGAAAATATGCTTGTTTACAATAACCTAAGAAATTATAAAATTTATTCAAAAATACTTAGAAAAAGATTTGTTAAATTTAAGTTCCAACATCTTTAAAATGAATTATTTTATGAAAAATAATCATTGGGGACAACACATTAGAATCTTGCATATAATATGAGTCTATATAATTACTCAAATGATTTTTCAACTATATATATATATATATATATATATATTTCAAAAGGCTTTTGAATAAAGTCAAGTTGGAAATTGTTTTTCAAAAGCTGGATTTTTGTTTGGTTATGTACCGTAACTTTTAGGAAGCCAAATGACCTTTTATATAGAAAATAACCTTAGAAATGGATAGATCTTTTCAATTAAGTAGAAATCGGTATATTATATGCGAAATTCCTAGTTAAAATGAGCAAGTTATGATCATTTTAAGTTGGAATTTCCCTCCATGCGAGTTTTGACGAACTTAGTAAAATAGAATTACAAGTTTAAGTAGAACTTCCAAGAAATACTCATTTTGGATATTTCTCTTGTTTTGGTGACGAGGAGACCGAGTTCCCATGTTCCAAGGATTTCCTTGATTAGAAGTATCAGTACAAATGACCGAGTGAGTTTATTTCTAACATATTTGCACTTACGATTTTGCTTGTAAAATAGTGACATTAAAATTAAGGAAAAGATAAAATGGAAAATGCATGTGCTTTACATACTTGGTTGAAATTACAATTAAGTATATTGAGGCCAAAATTATTTATAATGGATGTTTGGTCTAGTGTAAGAATGATTGTCTGCAAATTCTATGATCACCTACAAAATATTTAATTATGCCATGAGTGCTTAAATAAAATGATTCATGCATGTCATCAGGTGAGTTCATTGCATTTATTACTATACCTTTAGTGGGACAAAGGCTTAGTAGGGAGATTCATAGAGTCTATAAATTCTATAAAGTGACGAGGCATCATTCGAATCAACTAGCAATGAGAAAACATCTGAATAAAACATACTCGACAGCCATGTAGTGGCTCGAAAATAAACTACAAATAAGTTGGATTATATTATTTTTAAGCAAGGAAGCTGTTAAAACAAGAACTTTCATGGAACTATGTTGTATGATAGCGGCCTATACGGCTTGAAACACCTAACCCCAAATGGAGGGTAAATCCATTCAAACATATGATTCCCAAAAAATCATATGTATTGTTTGCCCACGTGCTCGTGCATCTCATATGGTTGCTTAAATAAACTTGTTTTGATTATTGAATGTTGAGTGTTTTATTGTGCAAAATAAATCTCACAAAGCTAGTAGCTTATACCCTCTTAAATATCTTTTGTAGTTCTCGTACCTTTGGTTGGAGCCAAGAGATTATTTTACCCAGGTAATGCCTTTAAGCTAAGATCTTATGGATAGACATGTAAGATAGAAGTAAATAAGGATTCCAAGAGAAGTTTCAAAAGTGTAAATCGTTTTATGATAGACTCTTTATTAGACTTAGTTATCTTTAATATGGGAATGTCCCTTAATGTTGTAAAGACTCCTTAATAGTTTTTATGAACCTTGGTTATATTGATATGATTTATTTTCTTAATTGCTATCATGTAAACTGCTTAAACAACATGATCCAAAGTTTGGTTCACTATGATCGTGAAAGTATGCCTTACATTCGATATTGAGACTTTGGGGTGACTAAGGTTGTCATACTTAAGTCTTAATATTGAATGTGGTGGACTGTCGCGTTTAGGGTACCCTTTAGAGTGTGACAGGTAGCGTACCTATCGATTCTAAATAAAATTACTTTGGGTGTCGTCCTCTAGGATATAGGTATCAAGTACTTGTATTATTATTTTTCTACTATTTAACCTAAAAATTGAGATGATAATAGAACTACTACTTATGTAACTAATAACCTTAATAGTTAATTATGTGTATTCTTAAGATAATACAATCACAAAACGATACCCTTTATCTTGATTCATCCTAAACCCTAGTTTCTTATAATAAAAGATTAATTAACGAATCACTTATATCTTGAACTATAGGAATTGTTAGAAAACCATGCATCACTAGACTTGATTACATGCACATTATGGAAGCAGAAACTACAAGGTAGGTTTTTTAAACCGATTTTAAGCTTACCTAACCAACTATTATCTCTTTATCTTAATCATTTTACACACAATTACAACAACAATAATAAAAAGATAATGGAAGGAGAAAATCACACTAGACTTAAAGTGGAGTTAATCCACCCTTACTCTTCATAGTCAACAATTTGCCTCACTCAATGAGAACTTCATACTTCATTCAACGCAAAACAAATACTTCACAAAGAGGATTTCGCAACAATATCTCATAAAAAAGGACTTCACATTGCCTTACACATAAGAACTTCACTCCATGGCTACACACACATAGGACTTCGCACAAGCGCCCTAACACATGGGGACTTCACCTATTGCCTCAAACACAAGAGGACTTTAGTAAAACACTTATACAAAACATGTCAATAGTGTCTTATAATATTAGCTCACTAATCTCACTATGACACTATTTACTCAACAAATACAAACACAAAAATGAGAGATTATTTTGACATAATCTATAAAAAATAAGCTCAACTCTCTTATATAAAAACACCCTAAACAATTCTATTTATAGGTGCACCAAAAGGCTAGCCGTTATACAAAAAGCAAGCCTCCAACGATCGACTTCAGAAACTCCCGATGGCTATTTTTCAACACATCGGCAAGCCTTTCTAGATCCCTACCACCGAGCCAACCTAGTCGAGCCTAAAGTTAAGGGCTTGATCTACCCCATCAACTGCCTCTAATCAAGTCACCAAGCCTTACCTTTTTCTACTGGTGAGCCAGTGCATTTCTCCTATACGCATTGTGCCTAAAACACAAGACAAAACAAAGCATAAACATATATGCAAAAATAAAGCTCAAACACATTAAAAACAAGTTTTTGCCAATTAGATGCAACTTAACTAAGTTGTGGAGCATTTTTGCAATGTAATATCTCATCAAAACAAGATTGTAATCAATATTGGTTCATCAATCTCCTTTTTTATGAGACCAATTATTACACAACATTGCTCTCCCTCAACTTAGCACTTCCCCCTCAATTAAGCTTTAGGTAAAAACTCACTTATAAAAGATGTAATGCTTAATTAAAGATTCCCAAGCTATATATAATAAACAACTTATTAAATGCAACTTAACTCGCTCAGTTAAGCATTTCGGGATAAAAGTTCATTTGTAAATATATGATGCTCAACTAAAAAACTTAAATTACACTTAATAAACAACTCATTTTTAGCACAAAAATACACAAGCCTAGTGTTTTTTTTTTTTAAAGGAAAAAAGAAAAACTACATAAACATTTCTCGAAGATGCAATTAAGCATTAACCTTAGAGATTTGCTCTGAAACAATTATTAGAAAACCATGCATCACTAAGCTTGATTACACGCACGTTGCGGAAGTGGAAGCCACAAAGCAGGTTTTTGAAATTGATTTTACACTCACTTAACCAACCATTATCTCTTTAATACTTTTACACACAATTAAAAAAATAATAATAAAGAGATAAAGGAAAGAGAAGATGATACCAAATTTAATGTGGAGTTCAATCTAGCCTCTAGTCTCCACGATCCACAATTTGCCTCACTCAAGGAGGACTTCACACTTTACTCAACACAAAACAAATCCCTTACAAAGAAGGCTTCAAGACAATACCTCATAACAAAGGACTTCACATTACCTCACACATGAGAACTTCATTCTATGGCTACACACAAGTAGGACTTCACATAAGTGTCTTAACATATGAGGACTTCACCTATAGCCTCAAACACAAGAAGACTTCACTAAAACACTCATACAAAATATGTCAATAGTGTCTTATAATATTAGCTCACTAATCTCAATATGAAACTATTTATTCAACAAATACAAACACAAAAATGAGAGAGTATTTTGACATAATCAATACCAAATAAGCTCAACTCTCTTACATAAAAACACCATAAAGAATTCTATTTATAGGTGCACCAAGAAGCTAGCCATTATACAAAAAGCCAACCTCCAACGATCGACTTCAGAAACTCCCAACGGCTATTTTTTCAACACATCGGCGAGCCTTTCTAGATCCTTACCACCGAGCCAATCTAGTCGAGCCTAAAGTTAAGGGCTTGATCTGCCTCATCAACTACCTCTGATCAAGTCTTCACGCTTTACATTTTTTTGCCGGCGAACCGGTCCATCTTATACCAGTGAGCTGATGTGTTTCCCCTATACACACTATGCCAAAAGCATAAGACAAAACAACACATAAACAAGTATGCTCAAATAAAGCTCAAACACATTAAAAACAAGTTTTTGCTTATTAGTTGCAACTTAACTAAGTTATAGAGCATTTGTATAATACGTTTTATCATCAAAACAAGATTGTTACCAACCTTGGCTCATCAGGAATTCCAAAATTCATCAATCTCTCTTTCAAGATAATTGAATTCTAACCATATATATCTAATGGAAATATCTTTCGTCATTAGATGCATACAAAATTGTGATAGAGTTCAAGATTCTTAGCAAAGATTCAATCTTTATGTAGAAAGTTATGTAGTCTATGTCTAGATCCACATTCAAACCTCTCTATTCATGTAGATCCATTCTATTAGATGTAATCTCTTTCTATTTACAAGAAATCAAATATGTAATCAATTTTAGCCATAAATTAATCATAAGAACAGTAAAGAATGCACGAATAGACTCAAGAACATAAACTTTCATTAATATTCTTTTTGTTCGATACTTTAGAATTCGTATTCTTTTGATACCTTAGCATTCATATTCTTTTTGTTTCACATAAGCACTTATTCTTTTTTTTTTTCCAAAGTTCATGAATTGAACTTTTGCCTTTCCACCTTTCTCGTTATAGCGAGTTCATTGAGTCGACACATCTCGGGTACATCACCTAAGTGACCAGGTTTTAAAGGGACTCCTATAGACTCTTCCTTACTCTGACATTCAAGTTTGGATACTTTTGACTCAATTACCTGAGTCATTAGAGTAAAGACTATGCTTGTTTCTTTCTTTTCTTATGAATGCTATAACAAAGTTAAAGTATTTTCTTAGAAATGATCACTAAGTAAAGAGTTTCTTCTACCTCTTTCATTAAGTATTGAAAAGTTATCAAAATAACTCAAAAATGTATATACAAGCTAACTTTTTCCTAGAAGTAAACCTGTTTATTTTCACATAAGGACTTGACCTACTCTCAAACTTCCAATTCTAAAGCTAAATACAAGGTAAATTTGTTCCTTAAAGATTTCAATACTTAATTTCAACTAAGTATTCTAATTACAACAACAGGTGAGTAAGGCACCTAAGCAAGTCAATTTCATATTCCCCATATGCTATTAACAATACTCAGCAAAATCTCCAATTTTCATGTCAAATTTTTGAAATTTTTTTCGCTTAAAATTGCCATATAATGCTTTAGGACAAAAAGTTCATAGTATGGGTACAATACAATTCAGATTCAAATGTCATATATATTCTCAATCAATTCAACAAAATTTAAACATCAGTAGTCATCAACATTCTATACTTTACTTTATTCTCCTTATCACATTATTTCTTCCCCTACACTTAGATTTAACAGTGTCTCACTATTCCTAATTTAGCTCAAATTAGGAAAGAAATAAAGATATAATGAGATAAGGAAAACTGGTACTTCCCTGATTTTGAAAAAGGACATTGAATCAATTAAGTTCCAACTAATACAACAATAGAGAGAGTTTCCAATTATTTCCATCTTGGAAGCCCATGCTCTTTAGCCCCTGATTGTTTTCATAGCTGCATAGAAAAAGACAAAAGGTATCATAGTAGCAAACATAAGACAAAAAGACTAAAAGAAAAGGACTAAAAAAGAAACTACTAGATTCTCATGGTGGGTTGCCTCCTACCCAGCGCTTGGTTTATAGTTTATAACTAGACTTTTGCATCCCATGATAAGGAGGCTCAAAAAGTCAGGATTCCGTAGGTCCAACTCTAAAGTCTTCCTCAAGCTCATATCTCATCTGAACAACTCTAGCCTTTTCACCTTTAACTGCTCTCAATGTTGATCAAATAAGATATCATTAAGACTTCAATTTTATCTTGTTCCTTACACTTTCTAGCACATAGCATAACTTCCTCATCTCCTATGTGATCATCATCTTTCATGTCTATCACCACAAATTTGTGGGAAACTTATATCTACTAATCTGAACAATCATATCCTCACATATACCTCTAAGAGTCTTTGGAGTCTGATCTGCCATCTTAAGTGTCATACTTGTGCTCCTCAACATACTCCCCTGCTTTAATCTCTCCATCAATTTAAAAGATATGATGTTTACCACAACACCTAAATCACATAAAGCACTCTCAATAAACTTACCAACAATAGTGCACATAGCCGTAATCTTTCCTGGATCATTAAGTTTAGGGGGCATGTATTCCATTTTCACATCCATTTATTTGTGTGGCAAGATGATTTAACTTATGTTCTCCTATGCTATCTCATTTGCTTTCATGCTTGATATCTCAATTGAATTCTTCAATCATCTCCATCTTCTCACTTTCCCTTAAGATTTCAATTTTTTTTCCATCTCATTGACCTTTTTCATGCTCATTTCTAGTGTCATGGGCCTCATCATCGCTCCAATCATCAGCTAACACTAGCTTGTCATTTGGGAAACTTATATTTACTAATTTGAACAATCACATCCTCACATATACCTCTAAGAGTTTTTGGAGTCTGATCTGCCATCCTAAGTGTCATACTTGTGCTCCTCAACATACTCCCCATCTTTAATCTCTCCATCAATTTAAAAGATATGATGTTTACCACAACACCTAAATCACATAAAGCACTCTCAATAAACTTATTGGCAATAGTGCACGAAAACATAATCTTTCCTGGATCATTTAGTTTAAGGGGCATGTATTCCATTTTCACATCCATTTCTTTGTGTGGCAAGATGATTTAACTTATATTCTCCTGTGCTATCTCATTTGCTTTCAT
Organism: Combretum micranthum; assembly: GCA_024138025.1. Lineage (NCBI taxonomy): Eukaryota > Viridiplantae > Streptophyta > Magnoliopsida > Myrtales > Combretaceae > Combretum > Combretum micranthum. The sequence goes on from JAMXBD010001198.1 coordinate 447,731, forward strand.
GCTTAATATCTCAATTGAATCCTCTTCAATCATTTCCATCTTCTCACTTACACTTAAGATTTCAATTTTTTTTCCATCTCATTGACCTTTTCATGCTCATTTATAGTGTCATGGGCCTCATCATGTTCATCCTCATCATCGCTCCAATCATCGGCTAACACTAGCTTGTCATATCCACTTAACTCTTCAAACTCACCTCGATTTTTCTCTATAACTTTCAGCAGACTTCTTTCTTCATTCCTTGCCATTTGTTTAATTTCCTTCGCTACTTCCTAGCTACTTTTTATCGAATCTCCTTTGATGAAAACTTCTTCAACCAACTTTCATTTTATCTCCTTACTTGAGCTCTCCAAGACTTGAATTTCAATTCCAAACTCATAAGTTGGGTTCTCCTCTCTATCAAGATCATATTCCTCAAATGCTCTATCCGAAGAATTCATCTTAATCTTCTTATCCTCTTCATTCTCAACCATATTGGCTTCCTTTGCATTCACATTTGATGATCTAACTTGATCCCTTGGATTTCTCTCTGTAGTATTAGGTAGTACTCCATATGGGCGACTACTAGATGATTGGATAGCTAGGCCAATTGCTTTTGTAAGTCTGGATGATTGCTTCTTAGTTTTTTAGCTAGCAAAGTTTGTGGCAGCTCAATTATGGTATCATTCTTGTCGTTCTCTTTTTGTGGGAATGATTGATGTTGAATCATAGGTGGTGGTGGTTTAAGAGATTTGCATCCTGCCATCTCATATTTAGATGGTCCTTCTAACCTGAATTTATATATTAAAATAGGGATTGTAATTTCTAGCTCCTTCATGAAACTTTTTCACAAAGTTCATTTGCTCATGCTTGCACTAGAACTAGAAATATAGGAATCTCCTATTAGATAATCTAAAAAGC